>WBMZ01001507.1:0-391757 GCA_013400975.1 Atrichornis clamosus
GGAGTACATGAAATGATAGAGACACAGGAATACATTTTTTATGAATGGCCTCTGTGGAAAAAAAAGAGGATGTTCTGTGGAGCTGAGAAGCCTGGGAGCAATAGTCCTTAGTTCTCCCAACCAGCAAGGTAGGATCTATGTCCTGAGCACACGGCCTGTGCTGAGCTAGGGCTGGGCCAGCATCCTTTCTATGGGGTGAAATCTGTTTCTGGAAGAGACCAGTGATTTGACTGGCAGGGTAGCGACAGAGACCAGTCTCTTTCATCTGCCTCTACTTCACTAGAACTTAAAAAATTACTTCAAGCCCCTTATTACCTACTGTGTCCTCCCAAAATCCTTCTTTGCTCCATCACAAAACTGAAATGTCACCACAAAACATGATGTCTAAATGAATATTCCTGATGCTCACCCATGCAGTGGCAAAATTTCCTTTAAGAAGCCCTGAGTTGGCCCTGGTGAGAAGCAAGAGAGCAGAAGGTTGTGGGGGAGAAGGGGAGTTTGTTTTTTTTTTAATGTTACTGCTTTTGATACTATCTAATCATACAATACTTAAAGTCTGTTAAAAATCTTGCTGCTGGACTTGGCATTTCCTGCACTAGATTCCTTCAGCGGAATAGAATGGAGATTATCTAGATTTTGTCATGCTTAGCAATCTAAGTTTTGCTTCTTAGAGCTACGTTCTGCTTTGCTTACAGCTACTGCATGTAGTGCAGTTACAATGATGGATTTATAATTGTGTCAGAGCTCATGTACAATTTACAGAACAAAGGGTTAACATTCTAATCTTCTTGCATTCAAACAGAAACACCCCAGTGGAGCCAGTCACTGAGATAATGAAATTATAGCTCAACAGGAAGATCCTGAGAAAGGAGTGTAATGGCTTTAATAAACAAGAATTGCTAAAGTTGGGGAGAGAGGCTTTCTGGAGGCTTAATTAATCAAAACAGCTAGGGAACACCTAAACAATCACGATAAATAGTGCAAATAATTGTTCTTTATGTTAGTACTTTACCAAGCCAGGATGTACCTTCCTAATTTAGCTGTGGAATTATATAGCGAGTGCAGAATGTATAAAATGTCCATAGGTTCATAAAATCACAGACATTTTAAAATAATTTTTAAAAATTATTACTCTGTTGATTGGCTAGGAAATGTGGTTAGGAAAGCAGACTCTTATCATCTGAAATGAGATGTCTGTTGTACCATTTTCCTATAAGGGACCATACAGTAAGAAATTGTATCTGGAGTTGCATCCAAGGCACTTTATAAAAGTTTGGACAGCATCTTGGATGGCATCCCTTCTTTCAAGTTTATTAATATGTGATTGTTCTATCCTGCAGGAGGAAGGAGTCACTCAGACAAATTCCTGGTTCAGAGCAGCATTTCTTACCTATATCCATGTGCTCTCCATGAGAACTGCATCACTCTAATAACACTTTTTATGACATCCTGGCGTCAGCAGAACCAGCTGTCGAGGCTAATGGAAGTACACAATCTTCCTGATGATTTCTGGAATAATCCAAAGGAGAAGATGATGACAATTACCTTTGAGACACCTGCCTCTAAAACAGCACATGCTCATTTTAAACAGCCTGCAATCTCACCTTGACTGACTGCCAGGCTTCATTTGGATCCTTCATGTTTAATATATTATTTAGATTGCACAGGTTTAGGCCTGAAAGGAAGCAATTTAGATTAAAATTAGCAATAGAGTGTGGAATTATACTGACAGTCAGTGGAAGTTAAGATAGTAATTTCAAAAATATCACTCTCAGCTCTACATGTGCCTCTATGGTACTAAAAATGTTTAGATAAGGCCTAGACATCACAGTTAAATGCTCAAAAATTGCAATTCTTAAATTAAGGTGTCGAGCTGTGGTTTTGCTCCTTTCTTTGTTTCCCAGTGCATGATCAGCATGAGAATGTCACACCCACACCTCTGGACGTTGCCCATGATCAAACTGGGAGAAATGCAGGGAAGACTGATTAAGCAAAGGAGAATGTACTTTATGAGAGGGTAAGTGAAGGAGGTCTGGTTGGCTTGTTTGCTCTGGTCAAATGAAACTTGAGTGGAAGCTGATTAGAGATATATATGTGATGATACAACAAACAGAATGGAATTACTATTTAAATCTGAAGAATAATATTGGTATGAGAATAAAATAGTATAAATCTGTCACAAATAATTTGAGGCTGAAGGCTTGAAGAAATGTTGTATTAGAACAGATGTAACAGAAAAAAGAACTTGTAAACTTTCTAATTGCAGTAGTCTTAACTCTGCAAACACTGACTGGCTTCTCATTTTAGATCACATGAAATGCAGCCCTATGTCTTTTAAGTCTTGATAAGGGAGGAGTTGTGATGATTATCTCCTTTTTATCTTTTTCCTGCAGACAAATAGGTGAGGAAACTTTCAGCCAAACTGGCAAAAGTTTCTGAAAGTAGAAGGTAATCAGGTGCACTTTGACACCCAGAAATAAATCTGCTAATGGTGTTCACTATGTGTCATGATATATGGAATTGCCATTCATCTTAAGCAGCAGGCAGTTATTCAGGGGAACCACAATTTGCAGACACTGACAAGCTCTCATGCATGAGTTCCAGCTTCATTTCTTTTACTTGCTGGGGACCACATACCAAAACCAGACCCCTATAAATCAGTCAGGTTAGTCTCATCTTGAGGTGACACAGACGTGGACATGAGTGGTGAGACTTGGATAGAAAAGAAGCAGGTAGACTTGCTGGTCAACACTGGGCTTAGTTGCTTGTCTTTCTCTAATAATATTGTTTTATAAAAATGCAGCTAAATAGCATTTATCATTTAACCATCCGTCCATGCTTCTTAGAATGGTGCTTATGTTATTAACTATGCACTAATCTTAGTTATATCTCCCATGCTTTATATTGCATAGTCAAGTTCTACAAAGACTGGGAAAAAAACCTGACTTACCAACACCTTGCTTTTTTTTTTTCAACTTTTTTTTTTAACATATAGCAGCTTTTACCCCTTTTTTATTTTAGACAACGTATCTTTTCTTTTCAATCCAGCCAGCCTTCAGTGACAGTGTATATTTTTAGGAAGCTGTACAGCCATCTGGAAAGGTTTTATTTTTTTGTTATGTTTATCCTTTGCACTTTTCAGATTTCTGTCAACGTCCATGGTAACAGCTGCTATAATACTTTCCATTTTTGTGTGGTTTGGGAGCTGCACAATCCAATGTGGTTTGCAGTCTAGACTTCAATCAACCATCAATTTGTAAGACCAACAGTTGGGGGGGTGACTTTGGAGACTCCTATAAGCTGCCATAGGTGTCATTTCTGTGTTCTTTTTGCTCATGGTTTATTTCAAGGGTGGTTGATAGAAGACTATGCATTAGTTTTTCATAGTCATGTGTGCATATACATATATTTTTAAATCCTGAAAATGTTGACTTTTGACGGGTTTTGTGGTTTGCAGTTTTTGTTCATTTGTATTTATTTATTTATTTATTTTATTCACTATACCCCTACCATCCACCCTGTAAATTAAATTATTTCCCTTGCTTGGGGAGAGCATAAACTCTGAAGTGTTGCAGTTCATGTATGGTTCTCTTTTATTTTTCATGAACAGTAATAACTTTCATAGGTATAACATTATTCAACTCACAGAATCAAAAAAGGTGTTATCTCCTATAGGTAAAGACATGATAACTGTTTGAACAGAAAAAAGCAGTAAATAAATCACAATTTTTAAAAAGTAACTAAACCTGAAAGATATGTTTGTGAAGGTGAAATCTGAGCTGAAATTTGAGTTATCCTGAGTGTTAAAAGTAAAAAAGGAAAAAAATTACCTAATTATTGCAAAATATTTTGAAACAAGCTCCCCTAATACTTATGGCAATTACTGGAAAGAAAAATATTTCAATAATTTCCTATCTTTAATTCAGGAGCCTTATGGTGATCTACATTGTTTCTTGCCAAACTCTTAGGTGCTTACATCCCACAGAGCATCAGTAGCTCTGCCAAGGATGTCTGCTGAGAAAGGACCTACCTGAACTACCAACAGCAAATACTGAGGTGGGATTGGTGCCTTCTGGGGGCTTAGGTGTTTAGATCTAAATTTATTTCATGCATCTTCAGAGGCATGCAAGGCAGGTGCCTGTTCTAATCTGGAAGCTGATGCTCCCTTTGTAGTCAGTGGAGAATATGCAGAGAGTGATTCATCCCACTCTAAGACCTGAACAAGCATTCCAGGAAATCTCACTGGCAAAAGTTTGTATATTTAGTATCACAGAATTATTAAGGTTGAGAAAGATCTCTAAGATTGATTCCAACCATTAACACAGGACCACTGTGTTCACCATTCAATGATGTCCCCAGGTGACACACCCACAGGCCTTTTGAACACTTCCAGGGATGGTGATTCCAACACTTCCCTGGGGAGCCTCTTGCAAGGCCTGGGGTATTAAAAATTTTAATTACTCTACGTTTGGAATTCATTGTTTAACTTCAATCTCCTAAAGTTCAACTTTTGCACAAAGGTCTGTGGACTGGAACATAAGTCTCAAAGCAAGGTTACAGATATGTCCCATCCTTTCACACAGCAAGTTTAGAACAAAAATATATTTTTGTGAGTTATTCAGATTTCGCAGCAATGGGCCGTGAAGGTACCTAAGTGAGGTCTTTACATCAAAGGAAAATTGAAAACCTTTAATTGGAATCTGTCTTCCAGCTAATGAGCTCTTCAGTTCACCAGTGAGGGTTTTATCCTTCCCATACAGAACCTAAACAGAAAAGCAAAACTGCAGCTAGCAAATTTTCATTACTTTATTCTACCTCTGTATCACATGATCATGGTGGTGCCTCTGAAAAATCACATGTACCTATGAACCAAATCCTCCATAAAACACTTAACTTTCTACAGTTTGACTGGTCTTAAGGAATAACAGAGGGAGAAAAAGAGCCCCGTGAATTTATACCCAGTGCAGTGTGTTGAACTGTAGGCCCAGAAACGTCAGCATATCAAGGAAAACAGCTCTAGGGAATTCTTAACATCATGGAGCAGGGAAAATTTTGTATACAATGTAAATACTGGACGGCCTGTCTTTCTGTATTGTCATTGCTAAGCTCTTTACTGTTTAAGCTGTGTGGTAGAGTACTTGTCAGTCTCTGTTGTACCTGAAAGTTCCTATAAACAAACAGCATTATGATAAATCTCTTGAGTTTCCCTGAGGCATTTTTACTGCTGCTGGAAACCTGAGGTCACTGTGCAGTCAATCCTGCAAATATCCCTCTTGACTATCAACTAGGAGGGCATGAGTCTGGATGCTGTGACACTGGAATGCTTTAATAAAAAACTCACTATACAGAGCTTTGGGAATCAGCATCTTTAGGAAGTCTGAAAAATCTGTTTGTTTCTTCTAAGGATCAGGAAAAAAATCATGTCTGTCAAACTGTCAGATGTGCAGAATAAATTGTCCCTGAGCATACAATGTTAGTGCATAGACAGATGTAGCAGTGAGAGTCCTGCTACTTTATTGTGATCCACTGACAATTCACACGAAGGTTCTTGCCTCCTTCAAGGTTTGTTCTACAAGGAAACTAATTTCCAGTTTGGATTAAATAGATAAATAAATAAAATTGGGCATTGCTGTTTTTCACTATGGAGGCTGGAGGTCAGATTCAAACAACCTAAGGCAAGCTAAAAATCACATGCTGAGAGTTAGTGTGATCATTCAGAAAATCTGGGTTAGTCATCTTAGGCTCTTAACGTAGAGCTACTTCTGATGAGGACTTACAGAGCAGGACAGCAACCGACTACTTGTCTTGTCTAAGTCAGGGCTGTGTACTAGAGGGAGGACACAACCACCCTGACTTTAGGCATCTAAGTCAGTTTTGTGTCTCTAAGGTACCTCTGTAGTCCACACAGAAAAGCAGGTCGGTTAAAGCACCTCCCAGGACACCTATTCCATGAGATGAAGTACTTCCCTAGATATGTCTATTTGTCTCCACTGGCTGAGGCTTACACATACAATTACATACAGGTAACTTTTGAATGTGCCCAGTTTAGGTAGATGAAGGTCACCATAGCTGGTTTAGCCCATTTCTCATCAAGTTACATAAATGTATATAGACACAGTACTTTAAGAAAGTTGACAATTATTTGCACTGACTGGACCATTATGGGTATTACTTATGTTCCCTATTTGTCTATTTATGTATCTGTGCTGATTATCTAATTTTTTTAATGTGAACTGAAAGAAACAACCTGTGGTTTGTTCAAATGTCAATTAAGTTCTTCTGTATTTCTCAAAACATGTCAACCTAGGAGAAATACTGACATTCCTGAGATCACAGCTCATGAGAGTTTTCTGACAAGAGCAGGAAACAAGTAAGTATTTTCCCATGTGAATCCCCTGACTTTATTGCAGTGTCCAGTTTAAATCAACACTTGAATGGCTATGCTGTGGCTCTGTTCCCTTTTTCCCTTCCACCACGCCCCAAATCAAGGGCTCTACTGGAAGTCAGAACACTGTCTTGCAGCTTAGTTTTCAAATTATCTTATATCAGAGAATGACTCACCTCACATGTGTATAACAAGTAATATTTATACCACACAGCATTACATGTATAAAAGCATGAGTATGTTCTACTTACAAGTCTTAACCATGAAACATGAACACCATTATCCCAGTTTTCATTTCTGAGACAGGCAGTAGAGAAAGAAAACCTTATTCCATGCAGACTGCTTGGATTCGTGTGTAAAGAATATACTATTGTTTTATTTGCAGAAAAATCCTGAAAAGCTTCCAAGGACCTCAAAAACAGTCTTGCTTCTAGTTACATTAGATTCTATAGGAACAGCAAGGAGAGAAGCCTTTTCTTGTGCCATTATGAGGACATCAGCAAGATCAGTGCAAAACTGTTCCCATTTCTCTGGATGGCTTAAAACTACTGGAAGATTAATTTGATAACCCAGGAAGACTCATTCAGTCCATGTTTGCAGGCTAGCCTGGCATAGAATGAAATATGGAATCTCCTCTGAAACTCTACAATCTCCGAGAGTAAATCTGTGAGGATTTGTAACACTCCATTGCCCATCCATCTCTGTGTCCTTGCCCCCATCAGGAAGGCCTCCTCAGGCAACTACCTGGTAAGCAATGTTGGGGCTTATATAAACTGCTTATATAGCCAATATTTTTTATTACACCTGATAGAAGAAATTCACACAGACCCCAGCTCTTCTCCATGGCTGTTCACTCTGGACCGTGTCAGCCAAGGATGGTGCAGTCAAGCACCTCTCTCCAAGTGTCTTACAACCATTGAGGAAGAAGAAACTCATATACAATACACCCTCTGCATACATAAATGCTGCTGTTTGTGCCTTGTGCCTAACAACAGGTGTATCTTGTTCCTCATGATCCAAGAAAAAAAATGTACACAAATGAAGAATATACATGTAACTTTGTAAATATAAATCAGAATATCCTTTATGTGTGAGTCAGATTTTGTTCTATAACATAGGAAACAAGAGCTTTCCCAGAAAATGGTGTCATGCAGATTTCTAATATTTATTATCCTGAGTGAGATGATGAAGCTACTTTTGTTCTCCACACAAAAGTGGGTGCAGTGAAAATTGTGTGTGAGTTGTCAGCACATTTGTGTTTTGAAGGTTTATTGATGTGAATAGCAGGTGAAGTGTAGAGAAAAGGCTCCAGCTGTTTCTTGTTTTGAATTTTTCCTTGGTTCAAGCACCAAGAGTATATACTGGAATGGGAAAAGTTAAACTCATAAGTGTCCCAGTTACAGTCAAAGAGAAAAGAATTAAAACCCTTTTCTGCTGGTGTGCTATGCAGTTCTGCAACATTGATTTTATTCACACATAGTGCACAGCTGTTTATTGAGTCTGACCCTTGAGGGGAAGCTGAAGAAACACTGGAAATGAAACCACTCAGAAAAAGACAGTTTTCCTTTCCTGTTTACTTGATCGATGTTTCATATCTAGAAAAAACAAATCAGAAAAAGAAGGAAGCATTTTTTATATAGCAGTGACATGCAAATCATTGTTTTGAATATTAGCATAATTATTTCAATACTTCTGACATTTTTCCCATCTTATTCTCCGGAACAGTTGTTTTCACTAAAAGTGAAAATAGTGGAGAAGCTACTGTTGTTATTGTTCAGGAGACTATAAAATAAAACTAAGCAATGCTGTACTTTATTAGAATGATTTAGTAACCAGACCAATTCACTTTTTTATACTGCCTTAAATGCTACGATAAGCAGCCTTAAATATGTCATTCCCATTCTGGTTGATTGTTTTGTCAGAATAAGAAATATAAAATACATAATGGATTCAAATAAACAGAGACTGAAATGAGGTGAACACATTCAAATCCCTGCAGATCCAATTTTGTGGGTAGGGAGGATGACTAGAAAGTTGCAACCTGAGTACTTTTTGCTAGACTCCTGCAGAACTTTCCTTGCTTAATACAATTCTCTAATCGAGCAGTACCATTATTTGAATATAAGAATTTACATAAAAATGTGTGCCATCATTTTAGAACTGAAACTTTTCCTAAATTAACGATACTGAAGACAATAAATGTACAAAAAATGATGCCTTCAATCCCCCTTTGCACTTAGGTGTCTCTAACATTCCAGTGGCAAGACCTGCACAGCAGAAAGTGATTTCAGCAGCCATCAATTCTGTATTCAGTGCTGGGCAATTCATCACAACCAGATAACGCTAAATTCTATCAACTTGAAATGGCATATGTCTATGCTTTGAGACTTTTAGGGGGATTCAGATTCAAGAATTCCTTTTCCTTGAGTTTATTTTATATTGCTATAGACTCAGTTCTAGTGTATATGTCAAAAATTGAAATTCTAAATGTTCTTCTCCTGAAGGACGGCATGATAAAATCATAAACTACTGTGAAGATATTACCAGCAAAACTAGTGTTTGAACCTCAGGAATGTTTAAAAAGCCAGGTCAAGGGGACTTGACAGAACACAGAATCCAAGATACAACCAGAGACAGAGCTGTCAAGTGCTCTGAAGACAGTTCAAACTCAGTGTTGCCTACCGAAAGAGTCAGTGGAAGATCTGAATGATGAAACAACTGATATATCAGAAAAGCAGATTTCTAGATATTTCGATGAGGAATGCTGAATAAATGCTAAACATTATTACTTTCCAGCAGAACAGTTGATTGGCCACCACAGGAGTGGAATGAGAAATGCAGATTTTAATTTAAAAAAAAAATTGCACATCCAGTTCAGAGTTAATGAAAAATATTTCTCAATGTGTTAACTTTCAGATTACTATACCAGGACAAATGGGTACAGGTTTTTCTTCCTCCTTTTTAAGCCATCTAAGCTGGAGGTCAAATGTTTGGATGAAAGTAAGCCCATGCAAATTTTCCTTTTGTTGTATGTAGACTATCTTTTCCTATTATATTACTTCTGAGTTTTATGTTAAAGTTATAATGCTCTTAATCTTCTCCTCTGTGATATCTACAGGAACAAGGACAATAGTGAAAACCTTCAGTCTGAATAGTTCAGCAGCTTAGGCCAGAACATGCATTGATCAAATGCAAATAATGTCCATGACAGTCTATGTTATTCTGATTTATTTCAACAAATCTCAAAAGCTATATTAAAAAAGGAAATCTCAATAACGGGCTTAATATTTTGCTGCAATTAATGCTTTTCTTTGGCTTTTGCATACTGGCCAATCATTAAATAAGCTCTATCAACCTCACTGCCCTTTAAAGAACCTTTTGAAAGTCTTTTGCTCTATAATACACAGAAGAAAATAGCATATATTTAAAAAGAAAGGAAAAGATTAAGGTACACATTTAAACCCGCAGATTATGTAACAGTCCCCTTTTGTAAATTAAATCTCAGTAACATAGAATCAAAATCTTACCTTGAAGAACTGTGGATTGCACCATCATAGAAGGTCTAATGAGGATGAACCTTACAGATGTGAGCACAAGCTCTCACCCACTTAGTGTTTCACACTAACAGTGGCACAAAATGAACTGCCTTTCACAAATGAGGGACATCAGGCAGTTTTCAGATCTTATTTCAAGCGCTAGATTCTTCTCCTTCTAACCACATGGAACTATATTTCACTGCACAAATGGTGCACTGTAGTAGAACCTGCTCTCAGAGTGCCATATATCCCTCATGTACAAAGAGCACTTGAGACCAGTTTTATCATTAATTATGGAGCTCTTTTTTTGGTCTTTGGTTATTGTTCTAATAATTCATAATGAACTCCTTAGAAAGCCAAACCGAAGAACAGAAAATACCACTAATGGCTGGAAATTTAAAAAGGCAAATTCATAATAAAACTAAAGATCTACAATTCTAATGACAAACAGTCAATTAGTCATGATGAATGAAGTCATGTGATGACTTCAAATTAAGATGAAATACCTTTCCAAAATTTGTTCTCTATCTTAAGAAAAAAATCAGAAGATGGATATGGATAACAGAAAAAAAAAATAGTCCTTAGTCCTGTACTGAAAAGTGAAAGTCCATCCAGACTAGCTGGCCTAAGGCACTCTGGATCTTTTCCACAGCACACAAGAGATGAGTGTGACCTATAAGCACATTTAGATGCAGCAGTAACCCCAGCAGGACTCACTGGGTACCCTCACAGCTTTATAAGTAATTGCAGGTTTCATGCTAAATATAGAGCAAATCAAAATCTGTAGAAAATTCTTCAACTGCCCAACTCCCATGCACTACTTGATCCTAAAAGTCCTTTAGGATCTTTAAAACTGTTTTTTCTAGTATTTATTTATTTAACTTTCATTTTTCTTTTTTTAAAACAGTCAGTCAAAATTTTTCTACCAGAACATCTCCTTGCATTCCACAACTCCCTCTCCCTGCTACAGACAAATACTGTGTTTATCCCCAGGCCCAAAGCTGATGCCACCAGCTCTGGCTTAAGCTTTAATTCCATTTGTTCTTTCTTTCAAATGAGCATTTTTCAAATGTAGCTCCCAATGTGATATGCCAAAAGCAGCATCAGGGTTGGCATCCCTTCTTTTGCCCAAAGGTCTTCAGGATGAAAACCAGGGAATAAACTAAGCACACTAAAGTGCAGTGTAGCAGCATTCTGCTGGAATCCCTGAGACCCCTCTGCTCCTCACTTCCATCACCTACTACCAGCCTCATTCCTCACCTGCCTGAAGCTCTCATTATTCTGTCACATGCACCATTTTAAACCACATCTATATGGATTTTTTTACCTATCCAATATCAACTCATACTTTTTTTTTTAGTCTTCTGCACAAAATTGTCTGATTCATGGTATCTTCATTTGCAATTCAGCCCCCAGATTTACTCACATATCCCCCCTTTCCAAGTAGTCTGCAGCTGACAAATGATATCATTGCTGATCAGAAAGGAAAAAATGCTTTTATGTTCCTGCCCCTTTACTGAAACTTTGCAGACAGATTAGTTACAGGGCAGTGGGTCCTCACCTCTTTCTGCAGCCACCTCATTGTATCAACATGTAAAGAAATATGGTGGTGCTCCAATTTAATATTACTCTCCTCCATATTAATAAATAGCTAGCCTGGAAAACCAATTTCCTCCATAAATTTGCAGATTATTACAGATGACACTGTCTATTAGTATTTGCATTTAGAGACTTCCACTTACAGAAAAGCATGCAATTATGTCTTTGCTATTAACTATGCTACATAAAGATAAATGCTACTTAAACCTGCTGCAGATTTTAAAGGCCAAAGAGTTTTTATAACTAGGTCATTTTTAATGAAAGTAATTCGAGATTGGTCAATTCCCTGCCACTTAAAAAGAAGAATCAAGCAGATAGAACATATTTAACTTTAGCAAATTCCATTATTTCATGAAACAATTCAGCAATATGTTGCTAAATCTTATACTCTATGCTTCTCTTTTTTTCAAAGAATTAAGGCTTAGCCTCCTCAGATCAGTTTGAGAAACTTTTCATTGCAAGAATTATCTACAAGTAGACCTGGAAAATAAACGGGATCATTTTATTTTTGTGCAAATGGCTTCTTAGGCTGATACCTTCTTTTGTATCTTTAGCTTAGGAAAAGCTAATGCAAAGTCTCCACCTGGTGGCCAGTTGCATTTTAATGAAATCGAAACATCTTGCTACCTGGTCAATATATTTTAATCTCTTTCCTACTCATTCAAACCTTTGCTTCAAATTGGCTGTTACCTTTAAATAGTGGGGAAAAATGGGTTGCAGAAACAACATCCCTAATCTAGTGAGTATGCAACACCATTCCTCGGTACCTCCTAGGTTTGTAATTTTGCAGATTAGCACACCATTTTTGCCAGTGTCTTGTTATGATCACAGTTTTAATGCACACAATCTCCAAGGAGCCCAAGCAGGTGGAGAAAAATGTGTAGAAGGGTTTGACAGTAGTATATAATATAAACTGAAAAGCTCGGCAAGTATCTTCTGTCAGAAATTGAAAATTTCATAGCAGATTTCAATATAACTAATGGGACAAGCCCTGAGCTAAAAGAAAAATTAAAAGAAAACAGTGATTAGAGGAAGAAGAGAGTTGGTCAAAAAAAGCTCAGTGTGGTGGGTTGACTCTGGTGGGATGCCATGTGCCCACCAAACCAGGCTGGCACTGCCCCCCTCAGCTGGGCAGGGGTGAGAAACAATAATGAAAGGCTCATGGGTAAGGACAGGGAGAGATCCCTTAGCAGTGACTGCCATGGGCAAAACAAACTTGATTTGGGGAAATTAATTGAATTTATTACCAACCAAATCAGAGTAGGATAATGAGAAATGAAACCAAGCTTTAAAACACCTTCCTCCACTCTTCCCTAGGCTCAACTTCATTCACAGGGGATAGGGGATGGGAGCTATGGTCAGTTAATCACACATGGCCTCTGCTGCTCCTTCCTCCTCAGGGGGAGGACTCCTCACGGTCTTCCCCTGTTCCAGTGTGAGGTTCCTCCCACAAGAGGCAGTCCTCTATGAACTCCTACAGCTGAGTCCTTCCCATGGGCTACAGTCCTGCACAAACTGTTCCAGCGTGGGCTCCTCTCTCCATGGGGCCACAGGTCCTGCCAGGTGCCTGCTCCAGCACAGGCTTCCCACAGGGCATCCTTCAGGCATCTTCTGTGGGGTGGGATCCTCCACAGGCTGCAGGTGGATCTCTGCTTCCCGATGGACATCTATGGGCTGCAGGGGCTGCCCCGATGGACATCCATGGGCTGCCTCACCATGGGCTGCACCACGGGCTGCAGGGGAATCTCTGCTCTGGTGTCTGGAGCATTCTCACTCCTCTCTTCTGGCTCCTGTGCAATAACTTTTTCCCCCAAACTCTGTTATTCCAGAGGCACTGCCATCATCCCTGCTTGACCCAGCCTTGGGACCCTCTTGGAGCTGGCTGACATTGGCTCTGCCAAACATAGGGGAGGTTTATGGCAGCTTCTCACAGAAGGCACTTCTGTAGTCCACCTGCTACAAAAACCTTGCCATGCAAACCCAATGCACTCAGAAAGTTCATCTAGCACTATCACTGGAAGTGGTGAAATTTAATCACAATTTTAAAGAAACCTGTTTGTGTATTTGCCATGCATGACAATTGAATAGTGACTTAGAGTTCCAGTGGATGACAATATAGTCTCTGGTGATAAAGATATTTTTGTATTACAGGACTGAACTTGCATAAATATTGACCAAAGAAAATTCATTCCAAGTAAAAATTGAAAAATAATCTATGAATTGTTTAAATGTACTATAAACTACAGGGTTTTTTTCTTTATGAAAGCATTGCAATTGTATTGTAACATTAATGCAAATACTACATAAATATATTTCAAACAAAAACTTACTTTCCCCTTAAAACATTCTGTGCATGATCCAGCTCTTCATCATTAATCTTCTGGTTTGAGCACCTCTGGTCAGCTAAGCCAATCACTAGTACAAGTGCTCATTGGTTTTGACAGGAACAAAAATAACAGCGTACCATAACCACCAGGACAGCTTTGGATCTAATGATCCAAAATTAAATGAATGTCTACACTCCCTTTGGCATCAGCTACCAAATCATAACTTGTTGGAGCAGATACTGTGGATTCATACTGTAGACTTGTAAATTTACAGGGCCACTGGTCCTTTAGTTATTTTGAGAGTTTGACCCCTGCTTGAATACTTGCCAAAAAAAATCTAACAGAATGCTATAAAGACCAGCAACATTTTTTTTAGTACAAAATCTTTTCTAAAGCCACTGTAGAAAAAACTATCTCCTCTTGTGGAAGTAAAAAGTACAAATAAGGAGAGCTCAGATCATATATGACTTATGAGTTTATAATGGAGACTAAGCTAGAGATTGAAAAAAAAAAAAAAAGGCATTGAAGAGTTTCCATGCGTATGGGACAGAGAATTTCTGTGAATCTGTACAGTGCTGCTCTTTCCAGAACAGCAGGTGAGAAAACCAGATATGCAATCACTAATGCCTCTGTAGCCATTCTTCTACATCCTTTCATTTTGGGGCTATTCCACTTGTTATGGAGTAGCTATATAGTCACTGACACAGAGAGTGATAAGTATCTCTGGGCTTCACAGAGCAGCTTCACAGCAAACCTCCAACCTCCCTCAGGTACCCATCAAAACTGTGGCTGAGCCCTGGCAATGGCCTGAGATCACCCCCAGCACACACAGGTCTGCACTCCACAGATACACTGGGTTCACCAGTGGCTGCATCCCTGTGAACAGAAGAAAGCATCACAATAACTTTCAAATCACCCACAGATATGTAGAGTGAAGGTCATAAAGACAACCATCACAACAGCAAATTTCTAACTCTAAAACCAGACAGAAAAACTAAGGGGCGTGTGTGGATACTTCTACCTTTGTCAAGTTATTCCTGATATTGTATTAAAAAAACTATTGTTTTTACTTTTTCTTGTTTCACAGTCAGTGTGATATGCAACAGTACGAAGACCTATAAACTCCTATAATGGGAAAAAAGTTCATTTTTAATACCACACAGAAGTATTGTAGAAATAGGAATACCTACAAAATTTTCCCATATAGGAATGAACAGGTCTTTCCCAGACCACATCACAGAATAAAATATTTCAGAAGGAAAAAATACCTCTGATGTAATCTCCTTTAGCCTTACAGGAAACAGCCCAAGCTTGCTCCCTTCAGGCACTTCATCTAATCTAGTTTTAAATAAGCCATATAATGAGCCTTCTACAGCTTCCCCTGGGAACTTATTCTACAGTCTAATAGAACTCATTTTCAGGAAGTTTAAATTATTTTTAATTTCCTCCCATTACTTCTAGTTATATATATCATATTATTCTTCATACAGTAAAATCATTATGAAATACAGTAAACAGTAATTTTTCTTTGTAAAAATCTAACCCTTACCGTCATTAATAAGCTTACTAACGTCAACAAGGTTTTCTTTTTCAAATTAATTTAATTCTGTTGAAAGGTTACAAAGTAAAAACTGACTAAAAATATTTAGCTGTTTATATATAGATATAGATATATAGATATATAGATATATAGATATAGATACATAAATAATGCTGTAAGGTATCCTACAAACATGGCCCACTCAAAAATTAGGGTTTATTAGTACCAAGGAGATAAGTTAGGTGTCCATTCCCTTAAACTGAAAACCTCCTTGTTGAAAAATACTTGGAGTGTAAGAATAACAGAGAACAGGCAAAAACTCACTGTAAATTCTTACTGTCAGGATGGAACAGTGATTCTCAAGGTAAGCTCCCTGTTTATTACTAAATCCTTTTAGCTCAGCCATATTTACACTCCTAATCATATAGAAGGCACGTGCTGGGAAAAAGCCATTACACCAGAAGATGTGTAAATTTGAAAGAAATAAGCTAGGAAAAGGACTTTTTGGTATTATAGTATGTTGTCTGACATTGTTTAATCACAAAATGATGGTGCCCTGTTATTGATAGTTCTGGTAAAGGATGCTTGTTCCCAGAGAGTGGCATGGAGGTCACTGGGGATGTCTGTAATACCTGTGTGCTCTATTACTGTGTATGGATGTGTTGTTATGAAGTATCTGGCCTGAATATGACATAAAATCTAGTACTGAGAATTAATCCAGTTACCCAAGTGGGACCAAGCTTAGTTACCACAGAGAAACCATGTGTTCCCAAACTAAATCACCTAAAACTAGTTCAGGTATGTGTACAATACACTCTGCATAATCCAAGAAAATAGTAGTTATCAAAGAGTAACTAAGGCTAGAATTGACCTCTCAAGGCCATTTGGTCTGACCCCTGCTCACAGTGCCAGGGTAACCTGTGACAACAAACTGTCCTCAAGGCAGGGGAAACTCCAAACCCAGGTCCAGGGCCATGTTCAGTCAAGGGTTTGTAACTCCACGAGTGGCAAAGCCACAGCCTCTCCAGGCAAACTGTGCCAGTGCTTACCTAGTATCATTGGGAATAATTTTTTTCTTGCATCTGTCAGAAATGTCCTTTGCTCCAAGTTGTGTCCATTGTTCTTCTGTTGCAGATCCCTGAGAAGAGTCTGGCTGTTTTCTCTGAACCTTCAGTTAAGGCAGCTGAAGACTGATTCAACCCAGCCCGGTCTGTGAGTAGATGTCCTCAACACGCAGGCACACTGCTCACTCACATTCAACCCACTGTCCATCAGAAGCACAGACATCTGATTTTGGATACACCTCCCCTTTTGCTGCAAAACTGCTTTCTAGCCAGCCAGTCCCCAGCGTGAACTGTTGTATGGAGTTGTTCCAACTCCAGGGTGTTTCCTCCCTTGGACCTGTGTCTGTCCAGGCTGCTCAAAAGTGGTCCCTAGCCCAACCTTCCTAATCCATCCTCAAACATGAAAAGGTGTCGATTTTTGGTGGAAAAAAACCCCATCACTGGTAAGTTTTATTTAAAAAATATATTAAAATATTTCTGAAGAAAACTAACTGCATGAATTAGGTTGCATGGACTGAATGTAATGAAATCTTATAGCAAGCATTAAACAGAATTTTACTGTCCAGGTTCAAACTTGTTATTTAAAAAAACTTGTTCAATAACTGCTGTACCTGCAGGCACCTGCTATTACAAGCTGCCTCCCTACCTGACCTCCCAGTTCCCCAGCCACGGGGAACTATATTCCCAAGCAGGCCCCAAACTCCTTCAGTCTCACCACTTCAGTGCTCCCACATGCACCCAGTAAGAATCCAAGCGTGGGCTTTTTTCAACTGACATCCTTTAGGGGCCAGGCATCCAAAAAGCAGATGTTCTTACTTTCTGGCCCTTAGGGATCCCAGGTTATGAAAAGGCTACTCTGAGAGACCACTTTGCATAAAAGACAGGATTTTTTTAAGAGTTGACAGAGAAGAGAGTAGCAAACAATTACTAATCAGGAGTTTAACGGTTCAATCATTTATCTAGAAAATGATGGATGTTTTCAGCTTGACAGTGTCCAAAAACGTACCTTCCATCACCAAGCTATAATGGCATAAGTAACCTTTTCATTCACTCCTCTTGAAACTGTTCTACTGTGGACAAAGCAGTGAAGAGGTCACGGAAGCAAGCACTTAGAGCACCTACCTTAATTCCTCTAGTTCTGTACCCCAGCAACTGGGCTACCAAATCATAGTCTTTCCTCTTTTGCACAAGGAATCCCAGATGCCTTGCTGCACTGATGCACAGCTTCAGAAAGAAGGGAAACTGTTCTTTCTCAAAATGTCATAGTCTGTAGGCGCTTTCCCTGGGTTGCAGCTCTGGGTTTAGCAGGAACTTGTTCTTGGAACTTGCAATAACTGAGAAGTGACGTAAACAGCACAAACGGCACAAAAAATTAACATTATCTTCTTAACTGGTGGATGTGTTTTGTGAACTGCTGTTCACTGTGTTGCATGAGCTATTTTCAGATGTGTAGCTCAGGGAAAGACTGCACAGACAGATGTCCCTACTTACACTCCACACAAAGCACCTTGCTCTAGAAAGGTGTAAAACTTAGAATATTTTCTCATCCTCACCTTTTTCCATGACTGATATGTAGATTGTTTTAATTCCCATATTGAGAGGTCAGACTTTTCCCTTTACAGACTACAGGAAGCCTTTGTATTTCCCAAAGGTTTCTGTGCCTAGGACAGAAAACCCAAGTGCTGGATATTGTCCAAGCCCTTTGCTGGATCTAGTGCCATAAACTTTTTGTAAAGCATTATATCTCATTAGGCACAAAATAAGGCATACTAAGTTTCACTTAACTTTTCCATCTGGCTATCAGTGCAGACTCTACGGCCCATGGCACAGGGCAGATATTTTGGGATATGCTCTTATAGACTCTTCAGTCCGAAGGGAGAAATGCCTATGTCAGTCAACCAGAAACACTGACTAGAGGCACCTGGGATGCCACTCTTCTTTAGCCAATTTATGCTGTGGGTAGGTTCTTCCACCCACTCATTCACAGCCTTGTGGCTCCTCATAAAACTAGAAGCCTAATTTGCTTCGTACTCTACTGTGTTTTATCCTTTAAATCACAAAATGAGGATACACTCTACCATGAGGTAGGCTGGTGCAGTCAATCCAAGTGAAGAAAATGCAAAGCTAATTCTCTATTTCAAACCAAAGTTGATCTTTTCCTTTTCTTACTTTTGTTTTTGATTTCTTTCAGGTATGTACTTTAATCCAAGACCTATCGGTTATTGGATCTCTATTGCTGACAGTGGTCCACTTAGCAGAAAAGGATCCAAGATTAATCAGGGCAAATAAAGGGTGCAAAATGCAGGGAACATGACTGGATTATGGAAGGCCTAATATCTGCTCCCAGAGTTGTTTCATCAATGAGTTTTTAATATAAAAATACTTAAGAATTCCTTTGAGGAGAAACTGGAGCATAGGTTTTCCCCTGCTCAAGAAATTGTCTAGTTACCAGACTTGACTCCTGTGGCTAGAGAGACATATCACAGCTCCTTAATACCTTTTAGTACAGTAAAACAGCTTCAAGGGGGTGAGTACTGAGTTTACAGCTTGAAGGTGGGAAATGAGAGATGAAGGTTTGAACCTTTGGAGGCAGAAGGGGGATACTGGCTTAATGCAAAAGTAAGTGAAATTCCATGTTATATGGAATGTCAGATTAGAGGAGATCAATGGCTCCACAGCTTAAAAGAAAATGAACATAATTAAAGGGCTTGATCATATATTATGTGTTAAGTTCAAACTCCTATGAAATCAAGGTGATTAAACACTAAAGAATTAATCAGAATCAAAGTCTGTCAAATAGTGTTTTCTCTCTTAACACTTTGGTATTCCTTTAAAGTACAAAAGTAAAAAGAATATTAAACCCACTTAAACCCCACTTTTATTCCATTTCTTTATATTCACAGGAAAATAATTTCACAGAACTAGGCCTAATTATATTTCAGGGTCACCCAGTAGGATTCCTGATGTTTACTGCGCACTAAAAATTATGCTGCAATCACAGTTTTAATTCCTTCATTATGCAGATCTAGACACGGTAGCCCTAGAAACTTTCCTATTAAATCTGCAGGAATCAAGATAGCTGTCCCTAAAGTCAGTTCAGAGCTGAAGAAAAATTTTCATGATTTTGTTTTCACAATGTTTATTATCATGGAAAAAGATTATTCTTGAAGAGAAATAAAAAAAGATGGGATTTTAAAAGGTGTGTAAACAATTGAGAAATAGAAATTTAGTGGGCATTAATTGGAATGTGCATTTTTAAGTGCTTTGGACACCCAGTCTGCAAATACAGTATCTATTTCTCTAGAGATGTCAGGCATTTGCCTCCAAACATTTTCTTGTATCAGGTGTCTTTAATATAACATTTCCAATCTTTTTCTCCCACTCTGCCTAATCATCAAATCATTCAATGGTTTGGTTTGGAAGCAACCTTAAGGCTCATCTAGTCCAATCCCCATGCTACATGTAGGGACATCTCCAGCTAGATCAAGTTGCTCAAAGTCCCCATCCAAACTGCCCTAAAAAGTTCACAGGGACGGGGCATCTACCACCTCTCTGAGCAACCTGTGCCAGTGTTTCAACACTCTTCATTGTAATAAACTTTCTCCTTTTATCTACTCCAAATCTACCCTATTTTAGTTTTAACCCTATTACCCCTTGTTCTTCCACAACATGCCCTGCTAAAATGTTTGTCCCCAGCTTCCTCATAGCCCTCCTTTAGGTACTGGAAAGCTGCTAGAGGGTCCCCACTTAGCCTTTCCTCACCCAAATCAAACCCCAGCTGGCTCAGCCTGTCTCCACAGGAAAGGTGCTCAAGCCATCTGAGCATCTTCATGGCCTCCTCTGGAGCCACTCCAACAGGCCCACGTCTTTCCTGTGCTGAGCAGTGGAGAGCTGGACACGTGTTTCACCTCTTCCCAGAACAAAAGCAGATAAATCTTCACTTAAAGGACAATTAAGAGCGGGTTGACCCCTGCAGGCGCCGCCAGGAGCTATCCCAGTGCACAGGGCCGGCAGGAACCAGTGCAGCTCCCAGGATCCACCAGAACAGTCCGCCTCCTGCACACCCCGCAGCAGGAGCGCATCCCTGTGAGCCCTCCAGGGCCACTGCCACCATGCACACACCTCCCGGGTGAATCCCAAGAGCAGTCAAGCTGATACCACAAACTCCTCTCATGTCGAGTGTTTCCTGCTGCCCCACACATACTGGATGCTAAAAATTATTCCCAGCTGTAATAGGAGCAGCTTTCCCAGTCTCTGCTATTCCCATTCTCAAATCAAACACTATAAAGATTTCAGATTATCAGAGCTGCGTTTCTTTAGGAATCCGTGCTTTTCAGGACTACTCAAAGTGGATTGGGATACTTCTTCCCTGGCAGACTGTGTTGCCTCCCACTTACAAACAACTCCTGTGTACACACTGCAGAGTGTATACGCTACATGGAGGTACAAGATGGCAGGAAAGATTTCTTCCTCAGAAAGTCAAGGACTTGTTTGTAAGTGGGAGGCAACACAGTCTGCCAGGGAAGTATCCCAATTGGCTTTGACTAGCCAAAGCAAGGCTTTGGAAGTTCCTGAGGTATGTAGAGTAGCAGCAGCAGTAATACGGTAATTCAAGTGAAGAGGTAGCTCCAGAGATCACTGAGTCAAAAGTGGGTCAACTACATGGTCAGACCAGATTATTCAGAACTCCATCCAGTTGGGTGTTGAAAAATACCAAGGATGGAGACTGCACTATCTCTCTGGGCAACCTTCTTCAACACTTGACTGTCCTCATTCTGAGAAGGTTGTGTTTTCCAGTCTAAACCTCTCATTTTAATTTACAGCCATTTGTTCCTGTTACATTTCATTGTGTTTATACTGGCCCATTTCTTGAACCTTTCCCTCTGGATTGCTGCCTGTAGTCCTTAAGGTGTATCAGCTGGTTCTCTCAACTTGGTGTAATGTGGAAACTTCATAAGCAAATACTCCATTGCCCCCATATAACAGATAGAGTGACGCACTTCACTTGTTAAGAGAGAAGCAGCAATATGTTTACTCATAGAAAACAACATTTTACAATGTGGCAGCAGTTTAACAAAATTCAATGGCAAAATGCACTTGATTATTTACTGCATAGAGGCCAGGGTCAGACAAAATTGACAGGGAGACCCTCCTGTTGAGTCATGAGGCTCGGCAGGGACCCTCCCTGCTTTCCAAACTCCCTCTCAGAAGGGAGTTTAGCTGCAGCTGGATCTAGCCTGAGTGGCAGCCTTGGTCAACGGCTTACATCTAAAGGATTGTATGTGCACAATCAATTCCTTTGTATCACACAGCTAAGATTTCAAAGTTTAACGTGCTATTAATCACTTACCAAGAATCTGTTGCAGGAAGGAATCTCTCAGTTTCAAGGAGTAATCATGAGAGGTGTCCCTACTGAAGGGACATGCTGCTGTTGCAGCCTGCTGCTGGGCAGGGAAGCTTAAGAGGCCCTGGGGTTTCCACTATTTATGGAGTTACATAATTGACTCAAAGTCATATTTGCATACCAGTGACAGCACTTAAGTTTTTTTCCAAATCTGGTTTGAGTCCGGCCTTGATTAGCACTAAGATTGGGGCAAGGTGTTGCTCAGACTAGCCCTTGGTATTGTGGTGTTGTCTGTGTACCCTGAATCCACTGATTTGGATGCAGGCATCATGGCCAGATGCATCCATTACATTTGGGATTACAAATGGGATTACCCTGTTTATTTGGGAGGAGCATGGGCAAAGATAAGGCACAGGAGCAGCAAAAAAGCAAGGTCAGGAAGTGCAGTTGTCTATGGATCGTGGTGGAACTTGTCCCCAGACATTGGTCTGCAGCTAACAAAACACATCCAAGCACATACATGCAATCCTCTGCAGACATTATAGATAATTAAAAGCACATCATAGGTTCTTTTCTGTCCTTGAATTTGCCTATAGGAAATGCATGATAATATGTTAGTTTCTAAGAGCTCTTCTTTGAGCTCTACACTCCTACTTAATCTCCTGTCTTTTTATAGCAAACTTTCAAAATCTTCACTCACTGGGTTAGCACTGAAATTTAAATTTCTGCCTGAAAGCCAAAACTTCTATGCTGCCTGGTCCATACAAACATCCAATAGCTAGTCAGTCATTTTAAAGCGCCTGAACCACCCCTCTTACCACCTCCAGTGAAACCTTTTCATTCTCTGCCACTCTTCCTACATGAATCCTTAATGATCTCATCTCCTTCTCCCAAATTCACCACAATTTCTGGTGGCTCCACTCTGAACACATTTCCTCTGGAGATAGTGTAAAGTTACTCCTAAATCAGCCAGAAATGTTCAGCAAAATCAGCAAGAGGTACTTCCTCTGGGGAGTAACACTGCATGGTATGTTACTAGAACTCACTTACCACTACTTAAAGCTTTCTTGGTGAAAAAAAAATACTAAAAATTACACACACTTCTCCCCCTCCACGTTACAGTGGCACTGCAGCAGTGTGCCCAGATGGCCTGTCTGCCTCTACGGAGTTGCCAGCAGCATTTCACCTGCCCAGGACGAAGCATGAGCAGGCTGAGTGTGGCCAGGATCTCATCCTGCAACCTGCACAGACAGGAAGATCACAGAATCACAGAATTAACCAGGCTGGAAAAGACCTCTGAGATCATCAAGTTCAACCTATGACCCACCACCTCCTCATCAATTAAGTCATGTCACCGAGTGCCACATCCAGGCTGTTTTTAAAGACATCACTCAAAGCAAACCTTGCTTCAGCACAGGACAGATGTAACCCACGCCTCAGCTGCTGGCCCACAGCACGAGTGTTCCGTGGCACTGTCCCACGAAGAACAGACTGATGCAGCTTCAGAGATTTCCCAATACACTCGCCAACAACAAAGCTTCAAAATATTCAAAATCTCTTAGGCAAGGCAAGTCACACACAGGAGATAAGCATTTTATTTAGTATATTTTTAGTATTTATTTTATTTGTGACAAAAAGGCAGTATACATACAAACATTTTTAATTCCAAACAAATGAAACTCATTCTCTATCACTTTCATGGAAAAAAAATAAAAGTAATCACAGTAATCAATGATACACAGTATACACAAATACAGAAATACATTTAGGAAATACAAACAATGATAAACATTACTTTCAAACTGAATTTTACAAAAAAAGTTTACTACTACACAAAGTACTGCATTTGTTCAGCATTACGCTTGCTCTAAAACAAATAGAAAAACACACCTAAACATCTACAGCCTAAATAATTGACAACTTTCAGCTAGGTCCTGAGTATAGCTTCTCCTACTTACAGAAAAGATGCTGTTACAGTTGAGGTTGGGAACAGCAGATGTACACACTAAAGAAAGAAAACTGGACACAAAATCCACAGCCAGACTTCCAAGCAACTTAATCTAATGATCACAACACAGCCTTGTAATGCCCTTCTGAAAATCTGCATCAACAGTGGCAACAAGACGTTCTTTATATTTACAGTGCAGTATAACCCTGAAATACTTTCAATTATTTAATTTTTACTTGAAGCATGAGTATCAGGCCTTCAGAAAAGGAATTACCATCATGAGCTAGTCTCATTATGAGTTGAAAAAAACATTCTTATAAATAAATCTAACATTTGCAATTTGCAGAACATAAAAATAGTACACACACAGCTTTTTTTCTTAATCATTCATCATTTCTAGGCTCCATTCTGTAACATTAGATAAGCAACGTCCTTCAACTACATAGAAGTTAAAGTACTATACATATTAGCACCAAAAAAAAAAAATCTAACCTGAAATATGCAAGCTGTGTATTAACGTACACAACACATCTGCATTTAGGGTGATTTTTAAAAAGAAGAGATGCCCAAGCTCTTACTTTTCCAACTGAAAGATAGCCAGAAGTTATAATCAGTGTTAATTAACACCTAAGTGTCAGTGCCTCTAGTGGCACTACAATGAAGTAGTAGTGAATGGCCCAGCACAAGTGTAAAGTCATCACTCAACATGAGCAATGTTGCACAATACAACCTTTGTGTTTTATACTAAGAGCAAGAAGGGTGTCAAACTACTGATAAAGAACGTGTCAGCTAAACTTAACACTTTAAGTAGGAAAAACTTGAAATTCTGAAATATAAAGAAACAGTGCAATATAAAGAAAACAGTTAATTACAAATGGTTACAAAAACCACCCATTTAAATCAATACATTAACATAACACTTCTGATACTTTATATAGTATTTACTTGAGAAATGTTATCTTACATATTTTCTGATTTGTTACTAATGGGCATTTTTCACTTGTACGCTGAAAATATAAGCCTTAAGAATAATTCACCAGCAGAGTGAACTTTGTAAATATCAGCTGGCATTATCTCAACTCTTATTAGACTTTCCCAGACATGTCTTTTCCTCAAAAATTTTTAAAATAATCTGTTTTACAGATAAAGCTTTCAGGTTTTCACATGAATTAAATACATCGTGATATGGGGGTGCAGGGGGATGTGTGTTCTTAGATCTTGTTCTCTTCTAGAAATGCATTAGATGTTTCGTCTATCATTAGGGTTGTATTCATTTTCTCACTGAAATTCAAACAATCACACAGCATACAAAGAAAACCCCCTCATATTTCAGGCCTCTTCATGCTTTATCTTTGTCCAAACAACTGAGGAAGAAGGTGAGGGAAAAAATAAACAAATAAATCCGAAAAACAGCTGACAAATTCTTACAATTTCAGACTAGATACCAAAAAACCAGACCTTCTAAGATACACAGTACACCATCGCTTTTCAGTTCTGAAACTTCCTCTTCCTACAAAGGAGCAAGAAATAAATGGCTCTGAATTTCCCTTTAAGATACAAACAGTATATTGACATGACCGTGCATTGACTAAGCACCTAAACTCCCTCTATTCATTCTGACAGATGGGGAGGAAGATGAAGTAGATCAGTGAAACACAGACACTCAGCAGAGTGAACAACTCCAACTGTGATGCAACTCAGGTACCAAGAGAGCCTTCAGATAGCTCAACGGCATCTGTACATCAAGAGCTAATTGAAAACAACTTAATGCATGTCTCCTGCGTAAATGGGGATCCAGGGTTTTGGCTTATTAGTAGTAAACAATCTCCCAACGAGAAAAATTGGTCTCACCTGGAAACTCTGGAATCAGAAATGAAGAGAAGACAATGTCTGGCATCTTTGTCTTCTGAACACCCAAAACAAGGAGAAAACACCACTGTAAACCAGATGTTCTGCAAATAAAGTTTTATATATATACACACAAAACCTGCAAGAACATTCTGACAGGAAGGTTGTTTGGTTTACTTTGCTTTGAAGTAGTGCTTTTCTAACTGCAGCCCACTCATTTTTCAACTAATTCTTTTGACAGTAGCTGCACACACTGTCCTTCCATACTGTAGAACATCAGAATCACAAGTCTCAGCCAGTGTTTATGATAGCAGATTTACTCTGTATTGACTTTTCTTTCACTTTTCTTGTCATCATAATGCTTAAAAATCCCAACATCTTAACAGTATTGTCCATCTTTTGTAGGTTTTCTTTTCAGTGTTATATGAACTCAGCTCCTTTGCTAATGATACTCCAGCAGCCACTTTACCAGACTTCCTGATTTGAAACCTTTTTATAGCTAATTCTGTGCTTCAAACAGGTTTTTTGTTTCTCTTCTTCATCTGACTTCTGTCAGCAAAATCAGAGTTTTCATCATAGTTACAATCTGGTTCACAAAGGGAAGCACAGTAACTAGAATTTGTCCACTTCACTTGTAATTCTTTCTTTGGATCAAAGAGTGTAAACTGGAATGGGACAGCACCTACTCTGAGAGCAGACTGCATAGCCTGCAGCAATTAAGGCATCAGATAGATTGCTATCCTCACACAGAACATCCACCTCTAACTTCATTTCAGAGTCATAGTGGATAAAATGAAATATCAGACCTGATTTATGAAGCAGCTTCTGAAACAGAAGCACAGCTTCCTCACTCCAGTGTTCCCCCTTGCCAGGAACTGTATCATGCAGGGAGCAAGAGTGTGCCAAGCGGGGCAAGTATAACACGCTTTCTGGAACAACTTTAAGTTTATGGATATCAGAATATGGGATGCTCCTCAGAAAGCCATAGTCAATACACGTAAGAACAACAGACTGACTTGTTACTTCACGAATTTCTGCCCTGTACCACTCTGCTTCCAGCCCAAACTCAATCAAGCAGCTAGTACCAGGGATCACATGTTCTTTTGGCAGAGCTGGCAAGTTGTCAGGAAGGTCAGAGAGCAGCAAGGACAAGTTTTGCATGCAATCAAAGAAGGCTTCAAACTGGACGCTGAAGTTTGAAGGATCAGTAACTGCAGTTGCAAACCCAGGATATGTTCTGCCACTTCGCAGCAGCATCCACATGACTGAATTTATCCTGAATGACATATCAAACTCCTTAAAGTTTGTATTACTACATGTTTCTGGTCCAACAATTGTCCAAGAATGACTTAATTGCTGGTTCAAATATTCCTGAAGCATAATTTCCCCTAT
The DNA here is from genome assembly GCA_013400975.1 of Atrichornis clamosus. NCBI lineage: Eukaryota > Metazoa > Chordata > Aves > Passeriformes > Menuridae > Atrichornis > Atrichornis clamosus. The sequence continues at coordinate 26,984 of WBMZ01001507.1, forward strand.
TAAAATATCTACCTCCCAGATATCAAAAGATTTCAAATATCTCAAAAACAAGATCCTTATTTCACAATCCAGGAGTGCATTTACTACATGGTTTAACTGAATTTTCTTCAGGTTTTTAACCCAAATCCATTTACAAAGCACAGCTTGTTTAGGAATATGTTTAATCTCATCACTGAGCATCTTTGCACTATTTAAGGACACCACCTCATACATGCCATAATCCATGAAAAAAACTAGCATTAACTTTTCCCTGACGAATTTCTTTATCACTTTTGATCGGTACCACTTTAAATTCCTTTCAGATTGTGTCATGCATTCCAGTCCTTCTTCAATGTCATCCAACCTAAGCAAATCACTTCTTTGTGCTTCTTTGTCCAGCGTTACATTTAACTCATGTAGTATTTGCAAATTTTTAAGTAACTGTACATAAAATTCCCCACTCTCTGAAATATTAACTACTTCTGCTGCTTCTACTTGTCCAGAATTTAGAACTTGATGAAGGATATTTAAGGGTTTCACAGAAATATTTTTTGTCTTAACAGCCTTTAGGGGTTTCTTTTGACCACCTAAACCATTTTTAGATTTTCTATCTCGAGGAGTACCATTCTGTTTAGGCTTATGGTCCCAGTGAAACACCCATGTGTTTTTCCACCTTATCCTGTCTATTTCCTGCAGAAGGCCATTAGACAAAGACTTTCCATCACAAATTACATCTATTTCCCATTTTTCTCCATGTTGCTGTAAGAACTTGCAAGCAACTGGCCTGTCACTTACTGTTCTGGCAAAATAAGCAGCACTTTCTTTAGTACAGCTTTCAACAGGAACACTTTTTACACTGCTAAGGAAACAATGAACACTAAACCTCGGCAGAGTTAAGAACTTTTCTGGAATCCTGCAGATTTTTGACAAACTTACAACGGCAGAATTACCATAGTCAATAAACTCTACCTCACAGAAGTTTCCCGATTTCAGAGTTTTAATAACTGCTCTATAGTAAAAACAATCAGCATCGTGCTCAGCAACAATGAGATCCCCCACCATCAGCTCATCTAAGTAATTTTCACAACCTCTATTCTCCAAGCTTTCATTTAAATCATCTGCTAGTTTTACTATTAAGTTTTCATCCTCTGCAAAGTGAACATAGAAACTTGATGGACTATTCATATGAGAAATATAAGCTGCTACTTCGGTATTCACCTGGATATCACGTTGAGGAAGACTGATTAATGTAGGTATAATTTTATTACTCCTTTCCTGCTGACCTGTACAATTTGGTCTTCCATTATGAGATTCAGAGAGAGCATTTACAGTTATTTCCTTCAAATTTAAAGCAGAAGTACAGACTGAGTGACAAGCAGGTTGTCCAACCCAAGGTTCCTCTCCAATCTCCAGAACAGCACTGGAAGTATTTCTAAAACCTGGCTCTTCACTGTCCAGGGAAGTTTGCTGTTTTGAGGATTCAGTACACAACTCTGGTGTGCTACATGCCGTTTGCTCTTCATCTCCAAAATTGTCACCAGTATCTGTCTGGTAATACTCATTGTATACTTGGCATTTCACTTCAGTTTTCAATTTAAGTATTTCAAGATCTTTAACACTTACTTTATTAATTTCTTTGTCATCTTCCATGCAACATATCCCTCCTTCATTACTTCTAAATTGTTCCGTACAGCTTTCCTGTCCCAACTCTTCCAATACTTTTTCTTTAATTTTCTCACTTACTTTGAGTTGCCCATCATACAACTCTACCACAATTTTCCCATCTGATTCTCTGGACAAAATTACAGCCTTTAGTAGTTTACCAAGGAATGTTTTCTTAAACCATGTAGTAATTCTTGCTGGAAATGTTGTCACCCCAAGATCTGGCAGATAGAATTTAATAGCTTGCATGGGTGTGAACAGTAGATCAGTGGCAGAGTCTGGAATAGGCATCAACTGGTCTCTCTCTACTATACTCTTATTTCCAAAATCCACATAGTCAACCCATACACAGGATGACGATTCCGCAGGAAAAGCCAAAGCCCTGTAAAAGAGACCATCTTCCAAATATCTGGCTATACACAGTCGCATATTGCTGGTATCATAGTTTCCATTATTTGACATTTTACTTAGGTCACTAACCTTCTTCATCAATGCCTCAAGAGTTTCAGTGTTTCGATTAAGCTGACAATAGAATTTTGAGGGACTATTTATGTGAGTTATATAAACCTCCTCCTCACTTCCAATTTTTATATTAAAAGATGAGTAGCAAAAACTGTACAGAGAACCCAAAGATGCAAGGTTTCTCAGTCCAACATACTCAGACTGGGTGAGACCACGTTCTCTGAGGAATTCTTCTACGCTAGTAAGTGGAGTCTGTAAGTCAACTACATTGCATAAGCAGTCAGGGTTCACAAGAACAAGAGCATAAATGGTGCAAGTCAGTGGTCCTCTAGAAGAAGAAATGAAGTCTTCAAATTGTCTATGCACTTCCTCAGACCAATTAAGTGAGTCAGTCTGTAAGAGTACATTTTTAAGTCCACATCGAAATGCTTGACTTTCCAGAGTTAGGAAATCTGGAACAATACCCTGAAGATCTTTAAGCAAAACTCTTTGCCGATAACCATAGTCTACAAAAACCACATCGACTTCATTTGTGGACACCTGCTGCACAACAGCTGCTCTGTACCACTTGCCATCTTTGGGACGCTTAACAATACAGGCAAGCTGTCCAATTTTGTAAGGACTGGTATGATCTTTATAGTAAGTCTGAATTTGTCCCATTAACTTATTTAGATCTGGCAGTTTACTTTGCAACTGACATGAAAAATCTGATGGAGAAAAAATGCAAGAACACACCACTTCATAAACAGCTCCTGGTTTAAAAACAAACTCTTTATAAACTGTTTTTTCCTCACATACCAAATTATGCATTTTAGGGACAACTCCTTCTTCAAAAGAGGATGGCACAACAGCTTCTCTAGGAATTGGAGGCACATTTAATAGTTTTTTCTTCTGAAGTGTATCTCCACTTCCAGATACCATATTTTTACAATTATTACTGGTGTTCTCTGCATTGTTTTTTTCTTTTTTACACTTGAGGTAATTCCAGTTGTGCACTTTTTTTGCTGACCTTAGAACAGGATCTGGTGGCTTTAGCCGGTATTCAGCATAACCAGCTTGAACCATACACGTAGAAACATTTCCTTGCTGCAAACCAGTATGACACTGCAAATTAACAATGTACTTGTTGTTTTGCTTTCCAATAACATGAAGCAGCAGTGGTTTGTTCAACACGACATTTTTAAAAAAATCAGTTTCTTTTTTAACCCACACACCATCAACAGGAAACGTGCAAGCAAGGGAACAACACATAGCTAAAGCTGGTAAATCAGAAAACTGAGGGAGTAGTGTTTTCACATACTGGCAAGGTACTGCATCTGTATTTCCAAAATCCAAAAAATAAACAGTAATGTTTACACGAAGCACTTTTGTGACTACACCCCGGTAATAATACCCATCTTTGCTATACCTGGCACAGCACAGCAACCCAGGTTCTGGGTTTTTAAGGACCATTTCATCATCCCTACATCGACTGTATGCACGGGCAATGTTTTTCATCAAGGCTTGAAACTCCTTCTGGTATCTACATGTTTGAATCCAAAAGTCAGATGGATTTATGACATATACCACAAAAGCTCCATAGAAAGAATTCATTTGCATCTCTTCTCTTTTGCAGTGGCTAGAGAGAGAAATATCCCATTCAGGTAAGCAAGTTTTTGTATCTTTATTTCCAGAGTAACTCTTAAATGAATTGTATCTCTCAGGACATGGTTTGCAGTTTACTGCAATACCTCTGATTTTTGTTTCCAAAAGCGAGACACATGGTGAAGCTGTCTCATTCGTGTTTTCTGGATGCTCAGCATTAATTTCAAGATTTTGTTTTTGCAGTGTAATATAATACAAGCGTTCAGTGTTATTGTATAAATCAACATGGACACAAACCGAAGTTTGTCCTATCAAGGCTTGTGTAAGTTCTTTGAGCTGAAATTTTATTACTGTTTCATCCTGACTACCAAAACAAGACAGCGCACATGGAAATGAAATCATTGGTAATGTCATGAACTCAGCTTTAAGTTTCTGAACACAGCTAGGTGGCACAGCTTCAATAATGCCAAAATCCATAAACCAGACCTCCACATGGTCAGAGAGAAGCTGTTTTATCACGCCTCTATGCCACTGTCCGTTTAGCCTCTTGGCTGCACAGAGTAGTCCTAAACTATCACAAGATGTAGTATTTTCTCCAACAAGAGCTTCATAGTACAAACACATAGCTCCTGTCAAATATTCCAGCTCTTTCTGCCATTTCTGTATCTGACAATAAAATTTATTTGGGCTTACAGCACCAGTTATTTTTACATTTTCTTTACTGCCAACAGGTAGACATGGAAAGAGTTCATCTGGAACATGCCAAAAATCTGTTGGTTTCTCAGAATTATTTAAAGTAAGCAACTCCCTGAATGGATACTTCTGTTTCAAGAGCTGTGGCATTTTCTTACAAAGCATTCCTTGAGGCAATGCTCTTAAAGTTTCTACAACAAGACAAAATGAATCTCCATCAATAAATTTACCTAACTGTAGTTCAAGAACATCAGTAATAATCTTAGGCACTTCAAAAATAAACAGCTGGTATTGTGTAACAGCCTTCACATGACCTGTGATCTGTAATCCTACCAGAGAAGAAAAATAGTTAATCGCTTTTGGACCCCATCTTTCTCCAAGAGGAAGAATGCTTGCAAAAACACCCAAAATCACCTTTGGAGGCAGCTGAAACAATTCATCACAAGCAGCAGCAAGATGTGTTTCCTCAACCGCCAACACATGTCCAGTGTCTATAAGAAAAGCCTCACAGATATTCCCTCTTTTTCTCAGAACTCTTCCTCTATGCCATTCTCCTCCTGTGTCTTCCACCAAACAAGATCCACCAACACAAACATTATCTTTTACTTTGAACACACGCTGAATTTCATTTTGTAGTATGTAATAGTCAGCCTCACATCCTGCGTTGTACTGAGCCTGGAACACTATAACCAAGCACTCAGGATGGCACTCTACGTGAGTTATCTTCAATTTCTTATCTACTGAGTCCGGTGAAGGAGTCAGAGATTCCATTCTGTCTGCAAAGAAAAGGATATGATCATCTTGATAATCTTCCGTCTTTTTTTCTTTGCAACTAACTCCTTACATGACATTTATTTCCAAAATATTTTAAAAGCCTATTATTAAAGTTCTAGTTAAAATGTTTACTAAACATTTAAGAATGTCATCTTTTATGGAACTGGGATACACTTAACACAGTTCTCTTAGTAAAGACATGCTCAGATAACAGACTAGTTTTATCCCTTGAGATTAACTTTTAACCAAAATGTTTCTCCCAGAATAGCATAGAGCTATTCCAGTCTGTTTCTGTTTCCTTTTAATATGTAAAGGACCAAGGACTCATCCCCTACTCACCCTGCTTTTTCTGTCTAAATCACTTCTTCAAATTGCTGACATCTTATCTGTGCTTTACTGTTTACTTATTCTGGCTGTCTGCACACTATCAGCTGTAGCAATAGAATATTTTAAGTTCTTATAATTTCAAGGACATACTGAGCACATCACCTATGTGCAACATTTCTGCACTGCCCATCAAGTAACAATGATGCCAGCTGTGTTTTATACTGTCTCAATACTCCAACTCTGACAGTTTAAATATCTTTAAAACCTTTAGGTACTTTTCTGATCTATAATCTGGTCTTCAACCTCAGGTTCCAGTTCAATACACGTGCCAATGATTCAGTGGATCTGTGATTTTACATTGTTTAAAAAGGGCACGACCATAATTTAATCAAGCAATTCCATTAAATAAACTGTAGTCCTAACAAAGTAATTTGAGGTAGACAACATCAAATGCAAAGATAGTGGATAAACACACAAGGACCATCTGCACAAAGATAACCTTGATTTATTACGTTTTATGTAAAGCTGGAAGTTAAACTTTCAGTTTCAACTACAAGTTATTAGGGCAAGATCCTCCTTAACCTGCAAAAAATCTTCAGTGAAACCGTCATGACAGTTTTCATCACAAGCATATATGAAGTAGCTAGCGAGTACACAAGCTATCTTCAGAAAAAATACTGATCCCTATCATTCTAGTTTACAAAAAAATAAAAAACTCTCCCAATAAATAAATGAGCGCCCCTACTGTAAAGCAGAAGGATGAAGGATATGACTACTAAAACCAACCAAAACAAAAAATCCAAAAAAATTAAAAACACCAACCACCAAAAAAACCCCCAACCCCCCCCAAAACAAAACAACAAAAAGACAAACAAACAAACAAAAACCAAAAAAACCCAAACAAAACCAAAAATCCCCTCCCAGTAAAAGTAGTACCAAACTCAGATCTGACAAATTCCTGCTTCAACGAGGCCCCTTTTCCCCACTTTTCCCTGTAACAGAAAGGGAAATTCTGGGGTTTTTTTCATGAAAGAAAACAGCCTTCAGGAATTGGTTCTATCTGCCCAGAAGAAACACTTGAGCACTACAGAGACTCACTCTCTGAAAGGGCATTACTAATGCTCTGCTTCCCTTTTATTTCCTTCACTGAAAACAAAGCCCTGTTTGCACTAACATATAGCAAATTAAAACAATTTGCTTGCCTGTTACCACAGCCCAAGTAACAGCATCACACTGACACAACTACATTTCTACAATCTACAAAATGGTCTTTTGCTCTTTACTCACCTTTCCACCAGGTAAGGCTAATTCATTCAGAAGGAACCTTCTAAAGGAAACACAGCCCACTTATTAATAACTCTGTATCTCTCTACAAAGAAAGATGGTAGAAAAATCGTTAGAAAAATACATGTAAACTAAATTTCTGTACTACTTCTCTTATTGAAAGCAGCCCTGAGGATAAAACTGTGGGGGTGTTTGTTGACAAGAAGATCAAAGCTGAGCCAGCACTGTGCACTCACAGCCCTGGAAACCAAACACAATCTGGGCTGCATCAAAAGCAGCGTGGGCAGCAGGCTGAGGGCAGGGATTCTGCCTCACTGCCTTGCCCTACTGAGATCCCACCTGCACTGCTGCATCCAGCTCTGGTGTCCCCAGTACAGCAAAGACATGGACCTGTTGAAGTCAGTCCAGAAAAGGCCACAAACGTGACCAGAGGGCTGGAGCACCTCTTCTACGCAGACAGGATGAAGCAACTTGGGCTGTTCAGCCTCAGAAAGGGAAGGTTCCAGGGAGACCTTAGAGCACATTCCAATACCTACAGGGGTTACAACAGAGCTGGAGAAGGACCTTGCACAAGGGCATGGAGCAACAGGCAAGGGGCAATGTCTTTAAACCAAAAGGGAAGAAATTTAATTACATATTAGAAAGAAATTCTTTATTGTGGGAGTGGTGAGACACTGGAACAGGCTGTGCATAGAAGCTGTGCATGCTCCACCCCTGGAAGTGTTCAAAGCCAGGTTGGATGGATGTCTGAGCAGACTGGTCTAGTGGAAGGTGTCCCTGTGTCCTTCCCTGCCCATAGCAGGGGCTCAAAACTGGATAATCCTTACGGTCCTTTCCAACACCAACCATTTTATGATTGTCTAAATTCTCTTCCTGCCCAGTAAACACACCCTGGAAGAGATCCTCATATTTAGTTTAACTACAATCTTAACATTACAAAAAACAAAATTACAAAACTGAATTCGCCTTCCTAAAAGCATGGTCTGACCATTCTTTCTTCGCTGCAGCTCAAAAACAACGCACAGGTGTCTACGACGACCTTTCTAAGAAGTGGTCACACACTTGCATTTGCCTGCAACTCTCTGGCCACCAAAATGCATACTTTATCCTGCACCACTAACATACACACAACTCACGGCGTTAACAAAAGGGCCTTTAAATGCAAGCAAACGAAGGACACAGGAACAAATTAAGATGCCTGCGCGCCAAAGCAGCCGCTCTGACCGCAGCTGTCTGACGCCGTGCTCACCTGAGAGGAGCCGGGCACGGGCCGCCGGACGTACGCTGCGGCCGCCAAGCGAGAGCCGGGAGCAGAGACCAGCAGCCTTCGGCAGCGCCGCAGGTCCCTCACCGGCCGCGGCGGCAGCGAGCGGTTCCCCGCCTAAATGGCGGCGCGAGGCGCTGCCGGAACGTGCCGCCCGGGAACGCGCGTGCGCACCGGCACCGCCCGGGACTTTCGCGCCTCTTCCGTGCGGGGTGGAGCTTAAGGAGCCCTCGGACCGAGGTTGTGGAGACCGCGGTTCGAGTCCCGGTCCTGCCCTTCCGCAGGAACAGCGCGCTCTGGTTCGCTTTCCTCCTGGAATTGTGCTTTGTTTGTTTGCTTGGTTGTTGTTGTTTTTCGTCGTGTTTCCACGTCGTAGGCGTCGTATTTATAAGACTTATAAGGCGTTACGTAAGCTTTCAGAAAAGTGCCTGTGGGTCACAGAATCTCCTGGAGCTACCTGAAGAGGACTCGAGAGCTCTTACTCTTTCCTATCCGCAGAAAGAAATTCTTTAGGCTGAGAAAAGTACTTCTTAACAGGGTGCAAAGTGCTGCCTCTCTTGCTTTTGCATATATGCTTGATTTTTTTTCTTTTTTTTTTTTTTTTTGAGGCAGTGTTGCTTTGGGTTTTTTTTGCAAACAGTATAAGCTGAGGTGGTCACAAGAAGAAAACTTGGTATGAAGTATAGTCTTACAAATATCAACATACTGGTATGTCAGTAACTGCACTCTAGAAAGAGTTCAGCTGTGTATAATAACTTCCAAGGGTTTGCCTTCAATTTTTGTCCTTTGTTTTCCTCACTTGTCAGGATTACTGCATCGTAATTACACTTTGCAAAGTTAAGAGAGTGAAGAGATGGGTTTGCAATACTTGGAGACATAGAAATCTCTAAATAAGCTATTATATTACCTGTGTAATACATGTTTAAAGTGGTATTGTGGCTAGTTGGATGAATGCTTATATTTACAGGAGCTCTGATTTTGCAGGTAAGAGGTCATGTTTATCATGGTCAGGTATTTGTAAGAGCTGCTCAGAACAAAGGTTATACAGGTCTATCACTGATAGAACTTCATTTTTCTGAATAAAATGTCTAGTTTATTCTTGTTATATTGGACAAATTTCTACTACTGGAAAACTCAACTTCCAAATTACTTTGAGTTTTGTCTGATCTGTTTACTTAACAGAAAATAACAGCATATAACACACTCCTTCTGAACTGCAAAGTTGTTTACTTTCCTAACACAGTGCAGTAATGTCCAGTGCACTCCCTCTGTATCCCAAGCTTCCCATTTTGGACTCAGCCTGTATCAGGTGTTTTGTTTGTTTTTCATGAGATAACAGCAGTATGCTTCAGGGTTTGGATAAAGGTGCTTCTCAGTAGGCAGCTCCTCTAAAAGGCCTACCCACAGCATCTCACCCTCAGCAGGTACCTTTGTACAGAAGGTGTAGACTTCAGGAAGCTTCTCGAGTCTTAAAAGGAAATTATTTTGTAGTTTCAAGTCTGAGATGGCAATTAATTTAGCACCCTAGTGTGTGCCACACATTCATTTATTTTTTAATATAACTGCTTACTTGAGATCCTATGTTTTGTATTGGTGAACTGGTTGGGCTTAAGTGGGCTGTCCTTTGAGACTATTCCAAATTTACATTTCATTATATATACTATTACAAGAAAACTGTTCTAAAGAGATGGACATCCAGGGTATCTAAAGTCTTTGGAGAACTCTGCCAGACACCTGAGCATACTTGTGTCACTGAATAAAAAAGATAGAATGCCAGTATGTTTAGCATAGTAATAGAGTGATGAAAACCACATAATACTGAAATTTTCCTTTCTCTAAAGTGTTTATGTTGATGTTAGATGATCAGATTTCACATCCATAGTGTAATTTGTCAGAGTTACGTAAGAATGAACTTCATCGGTACCATATGTAGAGAGAAAAGTTAAGACCAGGTCTTTTAAAGAAGTTAGATTCTTACAAGATAGGAATCTCAGGTTGAAATATAGACCTCAAGGTTCTATATTGTCTTGGCATTCTCTGCATTGTGGAGGGGAAGTGTTGCTTCAAAATGGCAACTCAGAAGCCTCAGGTACCAGATAAGGAACAGTCTAGAGCTTATGAGTACAATGAGTTACATCAGGATGTGGGGTATGGTTATGTTTTTCCCTGTAATTGAGTCTGAACTCAGGAGGCAGCTCCCTCTGCTTTTTTAAAGGAAGAGACGTTACATTTTTTTCCTACTCAAATTACAGTGGTGATGGCAGCTGTTGTATAATGATCTGGTTAGAGCAGTCAGAAATGTATTGTTGCAGCTTGAGCCAGTTTAAAAAATGTGTACCACTTCCCTGCAGCGTGCCTTAACCATGGGCAGCTACACATGGTGGAATACAGTGTGTCCTGCTTGCTTGAGGTTGTGCTGGGATGTAGGATGGGGATATGGGAGGAAGGGAAAACAGGAGATGTAACCAGACAATGTGAAGGGAACAATAGGATGCTGGAGCTTTCTTGCTTTTTTCTGGAAGGAAAGAAGAGCTTTTTTGCTAGTTATGCCTTTGTTCCAGAATTTATTTGGAATTTACATAATTTCATCCAGTGAGAGAATATGTCTTTTCAGATACTGTGTGGGGTTTTTGGTACATCTTTGGTTTGCTCAGGAGTTCTATGTTTTGGATTTTTCCCCACCCCCAGGCTTGGTATCTACATTGGGAAGTGTCAAGTATGTATAAAGCACTGCCAGATCTCAGCAGTGAGCTCCTCCAATATACATTTGAGATATGAAAAGTCCCTATGGGTTATTGTAAACAATCAGGAAGCACGTAATTGCGCAAAGCAGAAATCACAGTGTTGCAATATCCCAGAACATCCTTATCGTATATTTAGTAAACTTGCAAAACCTCTTCAGTGTTTACATTTGAAATGCAGTTGTTTTAAAATGCTGGTGAAACTACACCATTCACACTGATCAATACTACATCTCAGGGGGTTTTATCAGCTTTGTTTATTGTGTAAGTAAAACAACCAGTGCTGAGTTTTCCTCTTTTTCACTTTCTTGAACTTTACAAATTTTGTGGTGTTGTTATTCCCACAAAATGTATGCTTCTTTGTCATTTTTGTGAGGAACCCATTAAATATTTTTGCTGTTTTGTGCTGTATGGAAGATTAACAAACTCTAGTCTATTTATTGAATTGAATTGGAAAAGAACCTCTGGTTGTTCTTTGCCTGTATCAAGCTACTGAACAAGGTGGTACTTCATGTGTTTCTCTGTGTCCACTCAGAAATGTTTTCTTATCAGGAAAATTTTGCTATGACTCTGTATATGCTTTAAAATAGTTAATGAAAACCTAAAATTAAAAAAGTCTTCTGTGCTCATGGAAAGATGAAATGTAGTATAAAGAAAGTAAAAGTTTTGTTCAGAGTTTCATAAATGAAGCTCTGCTGCCAGCTGCCTGCCAGGAGGTAGAACATGGTGCTGTGTGAGTGAGCACCTTGCTGAACATGGATAATACCTAATAACAGTTCTAACTAACTTCCAACATCTAGGAAAACTGGTTTTGAGGGGAGGATACATAAGGCAAAGTTATCGTTACTTGTCAAAGCTGACGGGCATACGGAAAAGTATTGCCCAAAGGATGGATTTTGGATAATGTGGACATTCATCCCACAGTCTAAACACCACAAGTAGTCTGCAAACTTCTTCAGTTGTTCTTGGCAGGTGGTAAATATGTATTTGCTTTCATTTGAGCAGTAGAAAAATGACAGGGAAAGATTGCAATCTGTAGGATACCATATAAAAGGAGAAGAGGAATTATCAGCATCTTCTCTTCAGTTTGAGTTTTAATATAAAAGTGGAATTACTGAATTACTTGTGGAGGGAAAAAAAACAGATAACCACTGATCTCCAAGGAAGGCAAGAGGCACAGATTACAGGAGGATGACAGTATCTCCCCAATGTAGAGAAAGAAAAGGGTTTAAGTCTTAATCTTCTGCTTAGTGATTCCTTCCTGGGTGACTAAATAGATGAACACTCATGGTGATGGTTCTGTGTGCTCTATGCTGACTGGAATGAATCCCTTTTGCGGCACCTGGCTTTCACAAAGAATTACATAATGATCATAATTGCTTTGATTCCACGTGGGGAGAGAATTAAGCAACACATATCCTACTTTTGATCCCAATAACTATTCTGAGAACCGTCCTTAGTTTTGCTAAGATTGTTTCTGAATATTCATATCATAAAACTGTTTCTAAAATAGATAACTTACTCTTCTTCATTTTTAGGAAGGATAGTCTGTCATAACAAATTACTTTGAAACTGTTTCCTGTGTGATTTGATTATTTTCAAGACATGCTAAAGTGTATGGGGAGAGGAAACACTCTGTGGCTGAGTTCTGTCCCTCTCAGCTTGATTCTTGTGAAAACCTGCAAATACATCAGTGATTTCTGATGGCCAGATACACTTTTTGTTGAAAGTAATTAATTGCTTTTCTGAAAGACATGCACCATTCCTTGTCATAGCATTTGTGTTTGCCTTTTAAGTAAATCACTTTGAAAGGGAAGATGTAGCTAACATAGAGTGGTGACAGCTGAAATACAGGACACTTCAGAGTTCTAAAAATGAAGAGTGAAATCACCTCTGCCTAAGATAAATCTCACAATAAATGGATTGCTTTTTCCAGATCTCACCAGGTTTATTGTTTAACAATGGCATTTACAATTAGAAATCGGGGATATAAAATAATCATACTGTTCTGTTATGTTTTCCTGGAAAAATCAGTGTATTTTCTGAAATGTTCATATTACAAGATCTGTATAACACTTTTTTTTTCCCCTGGAGTCAGTCCAAAACTTTTATTGGTTTTTGTAGTAGTCAACAAACTTGAAAAACAAGGGGACTCAAAACAGTCACCTCAAAAGAGAAGTCTTTGAAAGTTTGTCCTCGATGTGTTCTTAGTTTGTTTCTGTTAAGCTGAGCCATGTCCACGAGGTGGCAGGAACAACCACAAGTTTAGCTGGATGCTTGGAAATACGCTTGTGTTCCTTTGGTGGAAGGAAGGAGCACAGGAGTGAACAATTGAGTGAGACCCACAATGAAATCTGAGGGGGCACGGGCTGTAGAGTTTCCCCAGAAGGGTCGTCACATTTATCACACTGTCTGAAGCCATTTTAGTTGTTTCCACTTAACCTAAAGTAACTCTTGAAATATTTTCAATTTACAGTACCTATTTACTTAATACATAGTCAAAATTTCATTTCAAATAGCTTCCTAAATCACATGTCAATTTTACCATCTCTCTATTTTTATCACCTCTCTATTTCTTAAACTATGTTAATATTAATCAATTAGATGAAATTGGTCAGTAATTCAGCAGCTGACTTATAAGACAGCAGAGGGGAGAAACAGTTTTTGCAAAATACTTTCAGTAGCAGATGATAGAATCATAGAATGGTTTGGGTTGGAAGGGACCTTAAGGATCATCAAGTTTCACCCTCCTGTCATGGGCAGGGACATATTCCATTAGTTATTGCTTCTTAAAATACACATTGTGCATTTTAGTGACAATAAATATCAGAGCAGAGAGGTTTGCCTTTTACATCAGAAGATGTGCCCCTTTTACATGTGAAAGAACAAACTGAGACTTGTTAAATAGGGGGACAAAGCAGAAAATAGAATTTCAGTTGACAGGGGCCTCCCAAAATAGATGAGTTTTGCCATACAAATTACACCATACAGTGTGCAGATACAGACCCGTACTAGCAGTGAGATTGAGTTTCTCTGCTGTGCAATTTGTGTGGATGGGACTGGGTGGTAACCTCACATCACTGTGTCATCTAAAACATCATTTAGGCCCATAATGCAGAGTTGTGCACAAGAAAACCCTGCACTACAGTTTTACCCTGGTACCTGTATCTGCTGTGCAGGATGAGAGTCTCATCTCCATTAGCAATTCCTGAGTAGATCTGCAAAGTTAAATGAGTGGTGCTGGTGACCCAGTATCCAAGTCAACAGGCTTTAAGGGAGGAAGGATTACTTAAGACTAGCTCTAATGTAATCACCTGAGCTGGGTGACTGCTAGCATTTGAGATCGTTTCATTCCAGAGAATTTGTTTGTGTGCTGTGTTATAGGTCTGCATTGCTGACCAAAGCAGGGTAAGTGGGAATGGTAGGGAGATTCACCTCCTATTATAAACTAAAACTACGGTTAAAGCATCTCACAGGGAAGCTTGAGTTAGGCAATCCATGAGTAAATTCCAATTTCTTCATGGCACTGCAGGTGTAGGGCTAATAGAGCAATTGAATCACCATACAGGAAAAGTAGTAATAGTATTCAGAATAGAACTATAATAATTTCAGTTATTTAAATCCAAATAATTCAATTTTCTATAGAAAATACTACATTTCTAAAGATCTATAGATCAAAAAGTTTGATTGTTTAGTTTTTTGGGTTTTTTAATTCTGATGTTAGCTTATTCTGAGTGGGAGAAGGAAGCTGGATATGCAGTGGCCATTTTGTCATTTGAAATACTGAATGTTTCTAATTGGTGGAATGAACTGTTTCATGCAGTGATGGCTGGTGAACTAATTGAACTGTGTGTCATGAAATCACAGGAGTTAAGAGATGGAAACAAAACCTGTTAAATCATCTAGTTGTCTCTGAAGAGATAAACTGAATAATCTTAGAGGTTTTTAATATTATTACTTTCTACGGTCCATATCAGTTTATTAAGTTCTGGCCCCAACCCTACAAGCTGTCTGTGAAGCAAAAGCTGCACCCTCTTGCACAGTTTAGTGAACACTGTGGGTATCTGCACATTTTGAATTATGCAGATCTGACAGCACTTGAGTGGTCTTAATTCATACTCACTCAAAATCTTAGCAAACCTGTTTGTGAATCTTAGACATTCAAATAAAAATCAAATTTCCCACCCTCTCAAGAAAATAATATTTTTTTGCTCAGGACACTGTCTATGCATCTGTGCACTGGACACATAATGTTTAAGGAATGTAGTCTTACCTGGAATCTCTACGCACAATTTTCATTTAAACACTATAACATAGGTCAGAAAAGAAAAAGGCTCTGGTATCTTAAGTTTCTCCATCTCCATCTTCTCTATAACCTGCAAAAGGCCTTTCTATTTAGGAATGTTGAACATCTCCATTTCCTGCTGTAGCAGGGCACAGAATCTTTTAGAAGCTGATGTCCACACTTTAAGCTAGCTCAGTATTTGCTTTTTCTCAAAAGCCTTACAATGTTGGACTGCAATGTTAATCATTATATCTATCTTGTTAAATATTTTACATCTTGTCTCTGTTTACAAACAGAAGGAGTTCTCTAAAGCTCTTTTCTGATATTTGTCAATGGCTATTTTTATGAAATATGAAATCATAATGCAAACAATAGAATCATGGAATGGTTTAGGTTGGAAGGGATTTTAAAAGATCACAGAATCTAGGGTAGTTTGAGTTGGAAGGACCTTTAAAGGTCATCTAGTCCAACCCAATTGCAATGAACAGGGACATCTTCCAACTGGATCAGGCTGCTCAGAGCCCTGTCCATTATGACCTTGATTGTTTACAGGAGTAGGGCATCCACAGCTTCTCTGGGCAACCTGTTCCAGTGCCTCACCACCCTCATAGTAATGCATCTCTTCCTTATATCTCATCTAAACTTTCTCTCTTTCAGTTTAAAGCCATTGCCCCTTGTCCTGTCACAACAGGCCCTTCAGAAAAGTTTGTCACTGTCTTTCTCATAGTCCCTGTTCAAGTACTGGAAGGCCACAATAAGGTTTCCCCAATGCTTTTTCTTCTCCAGAGTGAACATCCTTAACTCTCTCAGCCTGTCTCCACAGGAGAGGTGCTACAGCCCTCTGAGCATATTTGTGGCCTCCTCTGGACTTGCTCCAACAGTTCCACATCCTTCTTATGTTGGGGGCATGAGAGTTGAATGCAGGTCTCCATAAGGGGTCTCATGAGAGTGGAGCAGATCCTTGAAGAGGCCAAAGTCTGCTCTCCTGAAATCCAGAGTAGTGAGCTTGATAAGCACCCTCTGCACTGCCCTGAGAGACTGGAACTCCACCATTTCGTGGTCACTGCAGCCCAGCTGCCCTTGAGCTTCACATTCCCCACCAGCCCCTCCTTTCTGGTGAGAACGAGGTCCAGCATAGCACCTCTCCCGCTTGGCTCCTCTGTCACTTGGAGAAGGAAGTTATCGTCAATGAACTTCAGGAACCTCCTGGATTGCTTAAGCTCTACTGGTCATCCTTCCAATAAATATTTTGGTGCTTGGAAGTCCCCCATGACAACCAGGATTTGTAAACATTAAGCTGCTCCTGTCTATAGAGGCACTTATCCACTCCATCCTCCCTGTCAGGTGATGTACAGTAGAACCTCACTACAATGTCGCCTGTCCCTGCCCTCCCTTTAATCCTGACCCATAAGCTCTCAGCCAGTTCCTCATCCATTCCTAGGCTGAGCTCTGTGCTCTCCAGCTGGTCATGGGCATAGATGGTAACAGTCCCTCCTTGCATCCCCTGCATGTCCTTCCTAAAGAGCCTGTATCCTTCCATTCCAACACTCCAGTCTCAGTCCATGATGCCCGTGAGATCATAGCCCTGCGGGTGTGTGTACATCTCTTACTCCTCCTGTTTACTCTGCGTTCCACGTGCATTTTCCTAGAGGTCTTTGAACTGAGCCCCTGATGACGCCGACTTAACTAGGTGGAGTGAGTGGCAGGAATTCCTTTGTGCTGCTATTCAGGTGCTCTTCTGCTGACCTGTGATCCCTTTCTAGCCCCTTGGCATCTCTTGTTGGCACCAGCATTAACTGATAGGAATGGAATGGATTGAGATTCCCCTTCTCCAGCAAACCTCAGCAGTGTTCATGACTACATACACTTGCCTTTCGTACTTCCAACTCTCATATTAGCACTTGAGATGTTCACGTGTGTGTGTGTGTGGGCTTCAGCACTAGTTCTCCTGTTAATGATCAAATCCCGCCTTCAGAAAGGCAGAGGAAGTGTGCCATGTACGCAGATGTCTGCATACATATTTTCATACATTTTAGAGGTGAGTTTAGAAGTAGATTTTAAGTTAAAATGTCTTAAAACTGGGGTTTTTTTCTGGTAAATTTTAGCTATTTATACAGCATAAAGCAAAAAATGTTTGTCCACTATGGTCCTTCAGATAATATACTGGATAAGTATGATATACTACAGCAATTTTAATTACTGCAGGGTGCTGATCCATCCTTGGAATTGAAGCACAGGATTTTGTCATCACATGTATTAAAGAGGAAAAGACAGGCTGAAAAATCACACCAGCCCTGAGAGGAAAATTAGTCCTTATTGAAGTCAGTGGCAAAACTCCCACTGAATTCACTGGGGCAAGGATTTCACTCCATATATTTAAGCAATAAGAAAAGTATTACATGTGTTACTAATACTGCATGGATAGTAAAAAGCAGACAGATTTTCAGTGTCTATCTGGCTTTTCATTGTTTGTGCTACAGATTGGTTTTGATTCTCAAGTCCCCAGAGCAAAAATGTTTTCACTTTGGGTATCTGCTTGCACAGTCAGACTCACACAAGGGCATCCATGTGCCTGTCAGCATTTCATTGAAATTTTCATCTCTGAATTTGATTGTAGGATCAAGAGTCCAAAGATGCCAAAATTGAAAGATAGGAAGTACTCAGTAGCATGATTTTTCATTGGAAACTCACTCCCACTTGACCCAGAGCTTGGCCACATCCAGAATATTATGTAAATTGCACCTCCCGATCCAGACTTCGTGCTAAGCTCTTTTCCCGGCATTCGGTATACTCATAAGTTTTCCCTTCTTTGTCATGCAAAGTGGTATTTCTGGGAAGGTGGAGATTTCTGCTTCAAGTACTTTACTTTTCCTTGCAGTCTAAGCCATGTAAAACACATTTAGACCTTGTACACAGTAAGTTTCTGGTACCAGCTCAACTGCTTGGTGCAAAACCAAGTCCCCTTATGATCTGCATAGACCTGCTGTGAGGATTGCTTAAAGAGGCTGAATAAACATGATCCATTATTACCTCATGGATTTACATATAAATTCTTATAACAATACTATTTGTTCTATATAGATTTCTTTCTACAGTAACATGGAATGTTCTAAACTAAATCATAAGGAATTACTGCGTGTTGTTGACAAAGTGTTTTGCTTGTATGTTAAGAATAGATTTCAGATACTGAGGCAGCCAGTGATCTTCAAAATGAGTGCACTTCCAAGGGGCAGCTATGCACAGCTCATGTACAACCCCTGTGTGCACAAAATGAAATTAACTCTCTAATTCCCACGTACTGCTATCACCAAAGTGCTTGTACTCAGGTTTTATGTAACGCATGATCTTACCTTGAAACACTGTATGTGTTGAAACCAGCATATAGGATAACCAGTATGGTCTTGAGTAGTAAATGATAATGATCTGCTAAAATTGCTGCTGCTGTATCTATGGCGTCTGGAGGTAAATATGAGCTCAATAAAAGAAAACCTCATCTGCAAATTACATCTATATTCTATATAATTTTTTTCAGTCTTCTTCTATGGTGAAAATACAGTACTGAGAATTAGTGTAAAATCTGAATGCTTTTGAAAACAAAGGCCTGGCATGGAAAAGAATCTTCTGATCTATCAAATCTAGTCTGTTGCTTTCACTAGCTGTCTTACACATGACTCAGTTCTTACTTTACAGGCTTCATGTGAAATGTATTTTGTTTGAAAGGTTTTTTTCTTCTGCTATTCTTGAAATGTTGAGATACAAATTTTTTTGTGTGTGTGAAATAAAATATCTTTACCCTACTTGATATTTGTGTGTATGGAACAATGAAATTATATTTTGTTTAAAACATAGCAAATAAAAATTATCAAATTAAATTTATAATTTCAATTACTTATCAATTAAAGGAAATTCACACTTTTGCAATACTATTATGAAGTCTTCCTCCATCATAGAGAAAATATGATAGTATTTATAATTTTACTATACGTTTTCTGTGTGGATTTTACGTGAGGTTTGTGAGAAGGAAGATTGTGTTTGATTGCAATATATTGTCAGCTTTATGAAGAGCTCCCAGTTAATAGAACCTGCATTACATTGTTCTTGTGGTCAACATATTAGGAAATTAGCACATAACCCAATGGTACTTAGTCTGTGTAGGAACAGCAGGTCTTTGTTTATTACAAGTGGAGATTTCTAAGTAATTTCTTCAAGTTTTTGTTGATGTCTGTTGTGTCATTTGCTATTTTTGAGAATGAATGTAACACTACAATGCTTTTATGGATACTTTATTTAAGACCACAGATGACAAATATTTTATATTTAATGAGAACCTTATTCATATGTATATCTTACTCAGTACAATAATCCTGAATATCTTATTTCCCAAACAATGCAGTTGTGAAACTCTTAAGAACCTGCCTTCATTTCCGCTGGAAATGGTACAGAGTGACTTTTCTAGATATTTCATTGGATAAACTACATTGTCACTTCCCTAATGTAAAAGGAAGGTTATTGAAAGTAGGAATTACTCATTCTCCCTGCAATTTCTTTCTTCCATGGGATAGTGCAAGGGACTGGAAGAGGTAGGAGGAGCTTAAGGGTCGCATTCATTCAAATGGTCATAGCAGTTCATGGAAGTGAATCACTTCTTTCATGTGCTCCGTGTCAGGGTGATCTTTCAGCTGAACAGGTCAATGTGGTCTGAAATTGAGCATTATCTGTTGATCTGAGCCCTAAAGTGTTTGCTTTGCCTAATATTTATCATTCTTCATGTCTGTCCATCTCTCTCCTCCCCCGCTTCAAGAATTGCACAACGTGCAATACCTCCAAAAGGTCTTACCAGAAATCTTTTGTAGCAAGAATGGTCAAGTCCTAATAGACAAAAAAAAAAAAAAAAAAAAAAATTTGAGAAAATATAGTATTGTCGAAGAACTACGTACCACTGGGAGCACATATCCAGCAAAATAAAAATCAGAATATAAATATGTATTGAGTATAAGTAAATTTTTAAACACAGTGGCTTTGAACTGGCTACTGTGGGTAAACAGGAAAGAGGTGGCTGCACAGACTTCACCATGGGTTGTGCAATCACATGGGGGCCCTTAGGCATATTCTTTAGTTGCTCTCCTACTCTGACATCAAATAATGTATTTGGTGCTTCCTTGGACCATTCTGCCCTGCAGTCACACCTTCAGTTGCAGTGTCAATAGACACGCAGAAAAGCTGCTGTGAATTCTCAAAAACCAGCCAGACTGAAAGTCAAGCTATGTACTAGGTTCTTTCAGTATTCAAAATATATGTAAAAAGAAAAAAAAAAGTTGGAACCAGATTGTTTCAGTAAGATATACTGCTTTGAAGATTTATGTTTTTCTTAACAGTCTTGGCATTTTGGGAACTTCCCCATCCCGTCCCCACAAAAAAACCCCCAACAAAACAAAATATAAATATGTATTTGGGAGCAATTAATTTATTAAAACTGAAAATCAAACACAAGTATAAAAATAATTTTTCTTTACAGTCTAGAAACTTACCAGGAACCTGAACTCACTGCAGATATTTTCTGCTTAGTAAAAATGTCCATAGTAGGATTTTTGTTCCAGTTTTAAATTTTCCATGAATAGTAATTAATAGCAATGAACTTCTGAGACTCTTTCAGAACTCTGTCCTGATCTTCCTTTGTCCTTGGCTTTGATGCTTAGGGTGAGACACAAATTTTTGGACCAAAATGACCATAATGTATGTTAGACCCTGTACAGGTTTTGAAGTTGCATAAAACTTCACAACTTAACGGGTTTTGAGGTTGTATAGACTTTCCAGATTTCTCCTTTAAGCAAATAAATCCTACCTATTTTGCATTTTAGATGCCAAACTGTCTTTCTGGTATCTTTTTTCAGTTCTTATTAAGCAGACTAATGTTTGGTCTTTTTGACAGTGCCTTATCAAACTTAGCATTTATTTATCACATTATTTGCCATAAAATAAGAGCATTCACATAGATGTCTTCAAAATCACAGAGCTGGAGACAGCCCAGTGCTGATAAATTTATTTTCATTTACAGTTCTAATATATAGCAAAAAACCTGTAATTATACTTGGAGTTGAATTGGAAATCTGACTCAATTGCTAAATAAGGGGTAGGGCAGTGCTGTGATATGGTTTTCTTAAGTTCATCCCACGAGGCTTCCACCTTCATGAACTGTGTTGAAGTTGTGTCTCAAAACCTTCATTTCACCTTGAATAAAAAAAATCCTATAGAATTAACCACAAGTGATACTTAGCACCATGTAAAGCAGTGAGTGTCATTTTCAATCAAATTAAAAGCACTTTTGGAATGGGCAGATCCAATTTTTCGTCTTTGTTTCCAGCTACTTCGGAATTGAGGAAGACTTGAGAATGGGTATCTCTTAAGTATGCCTGTTCTAGGAAAGTTTTACTGTATATGAAATTTGTAACTGCTTCTGAAGTATACGTTTATTAGATTTATTTTTCCCTCATAGGAGATGCTGCTGCTGTGTGCTAATTAAGTCTGTTTGCCCAGAAGGACTGAGGCCACATTTCAAGAGTGTTCTAAAATCTGATAAAACAGTGACTTGAGAAAAGGGTCCTAGGAAACAAATGTATGGTAAGGATGTATTGGTAATTTTCAAGGAAAAAGTCCCCAAACTTTTGCAGACAAGCTTCACCAACAGGGCTACAGAAAATAGGCAAAAGAGTAATGATGTTAGTCCTTGTGACTTCTTGCATCAACATTTCCTTGGAATCAATAAAATTAGTCTCAGTCATGGTAATTTCAGGGAGTGAATCACTGAAGATAAACAGTATACCAATCCAGTGATAAAACAGAGCAAATGAAGATAGCTCAGTCTGCCAAACAGCACCTTAAAACTTGGGAGACTGTCCCTTGAATTTGGTAAACACTTACAGTGAAACTATTCGCTAACTCACACTAGAAATTATGCATATCTATTCAGGATAAATCCTGAATTTATCTTGAAGATTGCTATGTTGCTATTGTTTGTACATTATTACCACGCAATTAATGATGCTGTTAATTACATTCATTACGTTCCTGGGCCTTGGTAACCACTAACTTATATTTTTCTATTTTTCTGGGTCAGAGATAAAGATACTGTCTTTTATCACTAATTTAACTTGTTCTTATTTTTTCTCTTTGCTTACCAAGAACACCATTCCTTGTCTCAGACTGCTAAATAATTTCTGTTAATTGCAATAAAATATTTCTGTTTTGTCACAGTTGGGTATTACAGAGCTAAAAGCATACCTTTTGCCCTAAAAAATGTACACATAGATATCATGACTCTGACCTTATATATGTGGGCACTCTTTGTTCATGCAGTTTATTCTCCAAATGCCAGATTTCTTGGCCTGTATTGATTCCAGGAGTCAGGCTAATGAAAAGTACTGAATTTAATCACAACATCAGGTCTAGGGAAGTTATTATTCCTTTTTATTGAGCATTCTTAAAACTACATCTGAGATGCAGTGTTCGGTCCTGAGGCTCTGAAGTAGAAGAGAGGAACTGACAAACTCAAGAGAGTCTGGAGGAAAGCGGATAACAGGGTTGGGAGTCTGGAGCATGTGATGTGGGACAGTTGGGTTTGTTCAGCCTTAGGAAAAGAGAGCTGTAGGGTGGTCTGTTGCTACCTCCAGCTGCCTTATAGGTACATCTTTGAGAAAGTGGAGCTGCGCTCTTCCTGGGGGTGAGCAGTGGAACACTGAGGGAGATAAAGTGCAACAAGGGAAATTCTAGTTACATGCAGAAAAGGAAGTTCATCGGGAGAGGGATCAAATTTCCACGTTTCCGAGAGACTTTGTGAAATCTTCATCCTTAGATATTATTAAAAAGTTGTCTGGATGTGGCCCTAAGGAGCCTGATCTGACTTTGAATTCAGCTGTGTTTTGAGAAGTGGTTGGACCAGATGGCATCCTGAGTTCTCTGCCATCCTAATTTCCTGTACAATTCTGTGATCAAGTCAATAAAGGGGATCAACCTTTCAATACTTAACCTCGATAATTTGTAAGCTTTCCAGTACAAAGTTTGGATTATAGGATTATTACTACCACAAATCAAGACAAAAGATATATAATATATCCATGATTAGACTACTTTCTGTGTGAGAAAATAGGAAAACTAAAAATTCAACATGAATGGCACAAAATCAAAAAATAAAGGAAATGTAAAGTTTATGCACAAATTTACATAGCATTTCATCTAAGCTGATATCAAGCATAAAGTATTTGGGTGGTCTAGATTCAAAAGACACAGCTTTTGAAAACATTCTTCAGATGTCTCAATCAGATACTTTTAAATTCCTGTGATGTCACAGAAATACCTCTGTATTCTGTAACAATTTTTAAAACATTTCTAAAACATTTCCTTTCAGAGCAAAAGGATATAGTTCAGACTTGAAAATACTTTCTCACCTTAAATAGCAGTAACTACAGTATTGCTAACAGCATTATCATTCATGTTGGTGCTTTTTAACCAAAATATTCAATGTAGCCTATTTATAGTGTATCTACTAAAATCCTAAGTGCTTCAGGGATCAAATGTTCTTAACTGCCAGTTCCATGTAGTCGTGATAAGTAACTGTCTGCCATAGGAACGGGTTCTGGAAAAGGAAACAATTTGCTTTTGTCCCTTTTCAGCAGCAGTCTGTTACCTGATCCTTTGGGAGGGTGGAGCCAAGGTGTTGTTACTCTCTTTTCTTCTGTTTATTTCCTTCCCACGTGGGGATGGAAGGAATGAATATGCAATGAACCCACCTGTGTCTAATGCTAGGAAACTGGCACTGGGGAAGAAATAAAACTGAAATCCGGTTAGGATTGGACTTGCACATCAGCGCATATCCAAGCCATGAAACAGTACTGGGCCCGGCTGCCACTGTGTCATCATCTATCCCAAGAAATTAAAGGGAACTTGTTCTTTGGAAGTAGAAAGACTTCAGTACATTATGTAGTCCTGCAGGTAATTAGCAAGCATCACAGTGACAGCTCTGACAAGTGCAAAATGGGCACGATAATAATGAGATTTTAATAAATTTGTACTGTTTCCTGGTAACACTAAGACCACTATCTGGGAGTGGAACATAAGTCAGTTCTTTCCTGTACTGTCTTAGTCACGAGTGTGTGCATTTAAACACCTGTTGATGAGTGTACACTTGCTCACTTGTTTATCTCACTTCTCTGGCTACAGTTTATAATTCCCACTGTGATATATTTTCCTCTTCTTAGTTTTATCATCCAGTGGAGAATGAGGTGAGATGAGTGCTTAGGATGTCTAGTTAATGGTAGACAATGAAACTGTTGTAGATACAATGGTTCAGATTCAGTTTCTTTGAAAACTGAACTCCCAACACTCCCAACACTATCTCTTGGTAGTTCCTCTCTATTTTGTGGATGTGGAGGTGGTCAGGCAGGTTAGACTCTGTAGAGGCAAGTTCAGTGTAGTAGGTTTTTAGCTGAAAATAATTTTGACAAGCAGCCTTGCGGGTTTTTTCAGCTGCAAGTCCTGTGAAGTATTTGTACAGGGAGCAGGAGTCTTATCAATAGTGCTGACTCCACTGCTGTTTATCAGTATTGCACATGTAGGTTAAAACTGGTGTCAGTGAGTGAATGAACTCAAGCCTGAAACCAGTGACTGCCTGTACCTCCTGTTTACCCCAGTCCTTATCAGAGAAGTTATAAAGAAGCTGTTCTGCCTGAACTCATTTGGATTATAAAGAAGGAGCAAGAAATACCCCGCTTTAATTGCTAAGATCCCAGATACCTGGACTTTGCACATAACAAATCTCTGTTGGCTGCAACCTTTGCACAGCACAATAAATACGTCTGCTGCGTGGCAGTGAGCTCATTGAGTTAGTAACAGAAAAACAAATCACTTCAGAAGGAAACACTGCTCTACAGCAAATGTAGGCTCTAATTCAGTTGAATAAATAAATTTCCTTAATAGAGGAAAAAACTCTTTGTCTTTCAGTACCATTAATAGCAGCTTTATAGCAATGTTTGAATTGTACTCTGACACAAAAGTCAGATATAAATAAACAAAAAAAAGTACCTTTTGGCTAGAAAAAGCGTATAATATATGCCAACTCTAATGCCAGATGCGCACTGATACACTTTTTGGAAAAAAACCCAGATAAGTAATTCAAATTATATTGTATTTGCTTACAGCTAAACTTCCCCCCTCCACCCCCTAGGAAAAGCAAAGAAAATTCATGTGGTATTTCAATAAATTTCACCTTTGTATTTCTTAGTTAACTGAACAGACCTGTAGTTACACTGTTAAGAGTTGGAATTTTAAAGAGAACTGCTCCTGGAAGAGAATTTCTTAAGGCACACAGGCAGCAAAGTACAAGTGACTTGAATGGGATTGCTTGAAGTAGAGGCATAAATGGAAAACTTAAAGTGGTATCCCGATTAGGTGCCTTTATGTATCACAAGGTACTTAAATGCTTTTGTAAACTGGCTGTAGCTATTCTCTTTTCTTCAGGTTGAATTGTTTTAGATCAGAAATACAATGCAAGCTATTAGCAAATAACTTTTTTTTTTTTAAGCATCCAGGTGTAAATTTCAGAAATACTCATTTTGTTAATTCCCAGTGTTCACTTTCATCTGGTTGTTTTTAACATATATGCTTTACGGGAGATAGTGTAGAATACTGCTCATAGAAGGGCATTGGACTAGCCCAAAGTCTGAACTTCATCCATTTGCTTTCAAAGGGCAAGGTAAAAAAATACCTTTGGGCACATGAAATTGAATGCACTTAGGATTTTAAGCAACTGAGCTCATTAGAGTTGTTTATTTTAATCCTATCTGGGCACCTAAAATTTTTTGAGTGCTTATTATTTTAGTGAAAACTTTATTTGGTGCCAAAATGTTTTATGTTCCCTGAAGCATCACTTTCTTGGCTTCTCGGTGCTGCTCTCTTCCTTCAGGCTGTTTATGATTTACAAACAAGGCATTTCAAGGTCAGGTCCTCTGGGAGGTCAGTTCAAGCAGTGGTCTCTTGGCACCTCTAACACACATGGAGAGCATTTATTTCAACACGAAGTACAGCAGTCACAGACAGTTTCATCCAAGAGTGCAGCTGCAGGAAGCATCAGACTTGTGTATAACAGTCTAGAGAATTAAACCAACTATCCAGGAAATGGAAGACAGGATTTCCAGACTCTCCTCAGTCCATACGTGTTCCATCTGACTCTGCTCTGCTTCCAGGTGACTGCTCAACCCCTTACCTGAAAGACAAAAATGCGATGCAAACCATTCACCACTCCTCTTACTCAATAATTTAGTAAATTAATTTGAAGAACATTTTATTTTTACTTTTATGCAGATACTAGGTCTGTGTAGCATGGCCCAGCTACATGCTGTGTCAAAATTCCTACCTAGATGAGGAGTCCTGGGCAAGCAAAGAATACAAGGCTAAGCATTGTTTCTTACAAAGGTAACACTGGCAGGCTAACCCCATCTTTTCCATTTCTAGGGAGATGATAACCATAGTGATTACATACTGATTCCTTGAATTGACATAATCTTAAAATACCACTCTCTGAGAAGTGATGCTTAACCTTACTTGTTCTTTAGAGGAAGAGACACTGTAGACCTTTTACTTTGCTATGTACACAAAATAAAAGCAAAGAAATGAAGCAACCAAAAGAAATGTTAAAAAAGAAAAAAAAGGAAGCACCAAATCACTGAGCTGTGAAAAGCTAAACTTTCGCAGTGACAGCTGGCAGTGTTTCAGGGGTGAAAGGAAATACAAGACAATCCTTTCAGCTAGTATTCTGGCTATCTCTATTATGAGGAAGAGACAGAAGAATGAGAAGTTGCTTGTGATGCAGGTAGGTATTTTAAAAAGAAGTAAATCCTTCAGATGATCTGAAGATGCAGCTACTTTCACTTCTTAATCTGGAGTAGCACATGCTCCTAAAGAAAGCCTCTCACTTTCTCTGATTTGCATCACGGAGCTGTCTTGGAGTGCACAAACTGGATTCCTTTGAAATGAGGTTAAAGCAGAAGTGCACCTTAAGATCTCCAGTCCTAACTTGCATTGTCTGTGGAACCAGATCAAAACTAGTCTGAAGTCAGAAAACCTGCCTGCTATGACTACTGGGTCCTCATGGGCAGTTCTGCTCGTCATGTCCACTCCTTTGGATATGCAGCACTTGCAGGTGAAGGTGTAGCATGATAAATGTCCAGGAAGAAAGTACATATTTCTACTGACAATGGGTGAATCTCGAAAGATTTGCCAGATTGGTGCCTAAGAGCAGGAGACTGAATAAGTGCAGTGAATCTCAGGGGTTTTTTCTGCTTTTGCATTAGTCACCACAGCTCCTTATTGTCAGTGTGTGGCAAAGCCAAGGTTCAGTTCCAAAAGAGTACCACTTTGTAAGATTAATATGAAGTTCTTTCTTTCCTCAGCATTCGTTGTGCCCTCACATAATTTTTTTCCTGGTAAGAAAGTTTTGACCATTTATTACTGCTTGTGAAGCTTTTAGGAGCAATAGATGTAAAGTGCAGACAGATCATAAGGGTTGTAACCAAATTCTGGTCCACTTCAGAAATCCATGACCAAAATACTGTATTTATTAAAATAAAAATAAATAAATGTGTCCCAGTTTGAGACAATATAAGGAGGAAAATGCCCTCCCAGGGGGGAAGGTGGACTATTAGCTGCCCCTCCCCCACCAGGTCCGGACAAAAATCCAAGTATTAGTGTTCAGCTTTTAAATCAGATACAAATTCAGTATATTCTGTCTTCTGAAGTTATTTCATGTCAGCTAAGCTGATCTAGCTGTTGACATACAAATGCTTAACCCTGTTGAGATGTGAACTTAACCTGACATTGAGTTGTATTTGCTGCAAGCTGGGAGTGAGCACATGGAGAATTACTCTGATAACTTGGCTTTTCAACTAAATCTTCATTCTATTCCTAGTGGATAAGTATTCAGTCATATGAAAAAAAAAATGCAGGCACATATCTTGCATATTATTTCTTTTCTTTGAGGTAATAGGAATTTATATGTTTTATGATTCACTGTAGAGCAGTGGGAATGGTTCATGACCTAAACTGTATTGAGCTGCAAAACCCAAGATTTCAAACCATGAAAACTAATCCTGCAATTCATGTTGAACAGACAATACTTCTTAGACCTCTTAATAGGTGAATAGTGTGGCACTGGCACTCAGAGAAACAAATGGTTAATGGTGAGGATAGCAAAATAGGCTTTGTAGAAACAGTGGTCACCAAATAAATGTTTAACTAAAATAAATTTGCCCTGGATTTCTTTGGCAAAATAACCAGGACACTGAAAAACACACAGAAGTTTTCCCAGCACTTTTCATTCCTTTTTCATGGAAAACAATAGTTTAAAATTCTAGAAAAAGAGCTCCAGTCTCAAAATACTTTCCTTTCTATTAGAATATCTTTATGAGAAATTCTTCTTAAATCTGTGGAGTGTTTTCTAGGAAAAGTTTTCTGTCTCCAGAAGGTATTTAAAAACTCACAAAATACATGATGAATCTCAGTTTAAAAGACTTGAGTTCAGTGTTTTGCTACGGAGTTTTTGGGGGGTGTTGGTTTTTTGGATTTTTGTTGTTGTTGTTGTTGGTTTGTTTGTTTGTTGTTTTTTTATGATGCATCTCTAACTATAAAGATTTGTGGCTTTCACATAGTGTTGGGAGGGAGTAGAAATGCAAACCCACCACTGGCAGAGTCCATGGCAACATGGCACATGACTGCTTTTAGCCAGAGGATTCTAGGAGAGCTGTAATCCCAAAAGACCCTGACTGTAACTTTGGGCCAAAAACTTTATATTTCAGTAGCTTTTTCCTCCTGTCACCTATTCTCTGAGCGGTTTGAGAGTCTTGATCTGAGCATGTTCTGTGCCAACCCTTGTCCAAGTCAGAGATCTATGAGTGTGCTGATAATATAAAGGCAGAGCAACTGGGATTTTTTAGCTTAATCCCTTCTCTTCGCAGATTTTTTTAATTGATAAGTAATGAAATCTTACAGGATTGAAAGATTCTTGAAGGCTCTTCCTAAAGCAAGTTCTATTGCTCTCCCTGAACAAAAACTCAAAGGATGAAATCCTGGCTCTCTTGTAGTTGATGGCAAAGCTCCCATTGACTTCAATGGGGACAGGATTTCTTCCAAAGTGCACGGAGTATTCCCAAGTCAAAATGTAAGCACACCAACTTATTAATAAATGCACAATAACACAGCAAGCCAAACGCAGTATAAATACTTAGATGGAGTGTGATTCAGTTTAAATGCCAATAACAGACTTACTTTTGGAATCTGTGAAGGATCCAGATGCCACAGCTAAGATCTCTCACGTTCATACATCTGGATTCACTGATTGCTATTCAAAAGGAAATAATTAATAAAGAAAATGTGGCAGAGTGGTGCTATATATTTAATGGCACAGGACTTCATAGTGATTATGAGCTATTTTCTAATGTTTAAGTAAGTGAGAGCTGGATTCTTTTTCTATGGTCCTTATTTTACCTTCTTCCAAGAGAAAGTGAAAAATAACAACTGGAGTTAGAGTGTGTATGAAAATGTCAGGAAGTTTTAAAAATGCAGTTTGAAAATACGAGTAAATATGAGGATTTTAATTAATTTACTTTCTCTACAAATTATTTGCCATTTATGTCTGTGTTTGAGTTAGAGATGAGTATCCCACTATTGACTTTGTTCTGCAAAAAATCCCCAAATCATATGTTTTCTGGGGACAGCTTTCCTGTACAGTGTAACTGAGGGTGAGAGCAATGGTCTGTTCATTTTCCCTCTGCTTCAAAGAAACACCTCTGCTAATTACCTTGATGCAAATGAGAAAATTTTCTTATACAATAGTTGACTTTGCATGTTATTTTTCAGTCTCTCTTATCAAAGAGAAGTCTTGAGATCATTCTTTCCATTGTAAGGGCCACAGAAAAGATACTTTATGCCTTAGAGAGAGAGGAAGAGAGGAGAGAGAGAGGTCTTTAACATAAGCTGTTTTTTCTGGGTTTTTTAATCCTATCTGTGGAGTACTGGTGACCCTAACCAGGGGTTGCAGCAACAACCTTTCACAGTGGTCTGATAAGCCTGTGAAGTAATCACCTTTTGTCTAATCATTTCCACTGCCATCCTATAATGAAAGCATTTGCAAGTCAGGGAGCTACTAAGTAAAAAAATTTTCTTGGCACTCATTGCCACATGATCTTTAGTTTAAGAAAACTATTTTTCCAAGCTTATACAATCCTATGAAGATGTATCATACTAAAAGTGCACTTGAAATTCCCACATGTTCTTGTGATACAGAGCTTGAAGCAGTGCTCATTTTTATACTGCAGGTATCAGGCATAAGCAAATGCTGACTTCCTCTCTGTTATAGTTTGAGTGGGGAACATCACACATGAACTGCATAGTTGTTCACAGTGAATTCACTTGCACTGATACAGGTAATGCAAATTTCCTTTCACTCTTTTCCTGAAGGAATGTGTAAAGTATCCTATTTCTGATTATAAAAGACATTTTATATTTTATTCACTCTCCCAAGTAGCAAATGTTTTATTATTGGTTTAGGAAGAGCAAGGAATGGTATCATAAATATACAAAGCATATTCAAAAACAACTTGGATATCTATGGAGTAAATTAATCTCATTTTTCATAGCTTTTCTTACAAGGAGGAGAAGCAATAAAAGTTTAGACCATGTGAGAAGATCCAGAGGGTGAAATTCAGCTCACTTTATGTAACTGTAAACACACTATCATTAGGCATCTATTTTAAGTGATTCATCCAACTTAGATGAGGTTAGATGCACAAAGTTAGATTATATAGTTCCTAAATAATTAGGGTATTTATAATCTCATTTAATTTCATCAAGATTTAAGACTCCTGAGGGATGAATTGTAAAAATTCTTAGACACCAAAATGAGAAAATAAGCACTTTCTGAGATTTTATAAAGTCTTGTTATACTTTGGAATATAAGAGAACGTATCTTTTAAATATGTAGTGTTTAGCATTAAAATCTGAACTAGATGTCCAAGAGACCTTAATTTTCAGTGGGCATAAGTAGAGATATTTAGCACAAGTCACCTGCTCTATTTTAGATTTAACTTTGGGAGGAAATGAACTTCTCCTATTAGATATGGAAGGAACTAGGCTCCAGGTGAAATACATGTATTTCCATTAGAAATGTTTATTCACGTTAATCTAGATGGCAGATTGAAGATTATAGATACGCAAAATTAGGTGAAAATAATCGCACTTTAATTCCATACCTGTAGATAACTAAATGCCATTAAAATATTGCCTGATCTTGTAAATCAAGAGAAAACGAAACCAACAGCAAATTGGAGGTGCTTTAATATAAAATATCTTGGTATAATGTGGAATCTTCTGGTGCAGGATTTTCCTGCACAAGCCTAGGAAGTTTCAAGTAATTGAAAGAAAACTACTCATGCTTCAGTAGGAAAACACTCTCTTGGGTTTACCCTAATCAGAAGACCACACTTAGGAAACCAATGAAGTATATAGTTTAGAAATGAGAAAATAATAAGAAAGAAAGCAAAAAGAATAGAAATTTTGATATAACATGGTTTACAAACCTTGTCCTAGCGGAAGAGTTGTGGTACAGCAATAGGTTTAACTGTATTGAACAAATAAGAGTACTTTGGCTCCGTGTCTGTTCCACTGTGAGCCCAGTGAACACCCCTTATTCAGACACACTTCTTAAAAACAGGCTGTAACCTATTGTGAATTTTGGTGCGCCTATCCTTGTATTTCAAGATGCTAAACATCATTTCCTCAAATGGCTGGCCTGAAAATATCCTCTGCTGTCTTCAGGTGGGTTACCAAACAAAAAATCATCATGGAAGCAGGGACACATTTCTCAGCTTTGATTCGTCTCTGTCCTCAGGTTATGCTTTTGTCAAATCACAACCCTGTAGTTCAGAAAGCCAACAATCTGCAGAGACTTCAGTAATGCTTGCAGCACATTTGACAAAAATTAGAAGAGGAAGAACCATAATGAGACATTTAGGGGATTTTTTGGTTTTTTGTTTGTTTGTTTGGTTAGTTGGTTGGGTTTTTTTATATGTTTATTTTAGGACACAGAACATCCTTGTATACTTCATGGAACAGACTGGTGATGTCATATAAGAATGTGAGACCATGTCAGCTGTAACAGAGCCTGCCCTGATTTCCTTTGAAGTCTTTTCCATCAGGTGTGGTTCTTTTATATCTAGTGAAATAGATTCTGTCAGTCAACCATATCGTGGCAAGCTCCCTCATATCAAAATATTTTATACTTAGTTTGTTCTTTTTTAATGCCTTTGTTATCTGTTAGGTTAACGAGTTTATGCTGAGTGCCTTTACTTTGATCTTTCTTCATTTTATCCCATGTACTTTGCTCCTTGACCCCTTCCTCAGTTAGACTGAGCTCAGCTTGGCATATGTCTGTGCAGCAAGGGCTGCAGAGCTCGAGGTGATCTTGAACTCAGTGCTGGTGGTTCTGCTCTCAAGCAGAGCCAGAGCAGGGCAGAGCTCAGAGCACCTTCACTGCCAGTCATTCACCCAGCTTCTAGGGTGGGCTTTGCCACTTTGTTGTCATGACTGATAATCTAAAATTGCCCTTTCCTCTATTTTATTGTTGGAAACCAAAATACTTGGATTGTAGCAAGACACTAGAAAATTATTATTTTAGCGGATTTACTGATGCAGAAATAATTGATGTTGTGCATTTCTGTAGTGTCCATAATTGCAGAAATGCTTTGAGCTAAAATTAATGCAAATTCAAAGACAAAGCATTTTTTATGACATTACTTGCTTTCTCAGAGATATTCCATGGAAGCAGCTACTGCTCTGGCCGAGAAGCAGTTGTTCTAAGCCTGTGCCTCTCTCCAGGATTTCACATGAATTCCCAGTCAACACAGGGCACACATTTCACATGCAGTGAAATGGTATGTCAGGAATTACTACCTTTAAACAATTTCAGATACCTCAGGAATTTTCACCATTGTGACTAAGAATTCTGGAAGCTCATTTATTCCACAGTTTTCCAAATACATTAATGAACACAAAGCATCTCACTAGTGCACTTTAAAAACCACCCCAAAAATGAATGAAAGGTACCACCGAGATAATGAGTTTTCACAGTTGAATTTATGCCTGTGCTAGGGAAGCACAATGTACATGTTTCCCCCCCACTTCACCTGGATATCATTCCTTGGTTGCTATAAGTAGCTAGCTGTATGCCAATTGAAAAGAAATCTTTAAAATATTCATAAGAAGTATCATGCATAATGACAGCATAATAGGTTAATATGAGAATACTCACTACTTTCTACTAATAAAGTGTCAACATTCATTTACAACATTTAGTGCTTTATTAAGCTCTTTGCATGGCCATCACATCTCCTAGATTATACCAGAAAGAGAAATTAAAGTTCAAAGAGAGTTTGGTGAATTCTGCTGTCATTGAACAGTTCATTGAAATGCCTGCTATTCCTTAAAATTCTTTTCTTTCCACAGAATGGTTAAACTATCAAGTATATTCTAATAAGAAGTGATCAAGAAATTTGGCTTTCCTAATAAAATTTCTTCATAAAAATCACCACTGAAGGGGGGAAAAAAAAATTATGAGCATTTTGGGAGAAAAGCCAGCAAAGTGCAAAATGGGACCTGGCAAGATGTGACTATCAGGAGAGGTGGCTAAACCCTCCTGCTGAACAGAGCTGCGATAATCCATGGGAATGAATGTCCTTAAATCCTGACCACCACTTGCTCCAGACCTTATTAAATAGTTTAGAGGAATTTTTTTTTAAACATTGTTCCTCTCCATTAATTAATAATATGAAATGTTTAATAAACATGGTGTTTTATACAGGCAGAGTTCTTGGGGGCAGGCTGACTGACTTGGGTTTATCAGATCGTTTAGAAGAATAACATTGTCACAATAAACTAGCTACCTCATTAAAAAGTGCTGTTTTTTACAAATTCTGGTCATTACGGGAGAACAGGTCTGTTTTAATATTGTTTTGCATTATAAAAGCATTTATTTTTGTCAGAGGTGCCATGATGCCAATTTGTTTAGTCAAGGCAAAATTTGACTAAAGATTTTAAGGGAAACAATTTCTCACAAATAAAAATGTAACCAATTGTACATCAGTTGCTCTGGCAGAAGTCCCAGATTTATTGTTATGTTTCCATGGATTTTTGCATATACTGGTAACCCTATGCACATCATTAATTGCAGAAATTATGGAATCTATATGCAAAGGCATAATAACTCTTAGGCATCTAATTTCCATTGATAAATGGTTCTTGGTGCCTTTGAAAATCTTCCTTTATTTCTTCCTCTATGTTTATAAATTCCCTGACATAATCATGCATCTAATAATGAAATATAAAAAGTGCAGTACTGGACCTGAGTATGTCATTATCACAAGACGTTAATAATGTGTGTTTTTCTGCATAGTTGTCAGCCATAGACACAGTTTATATTTTAGAAACATTCTTCAGTGTAGGTCTTTAGTAGGATTTTATGTCTTTTTGTTTTTTTAAAAACCCATTAGTGTTTGAGGAAAAATACCATCTGATGTTGCAATGAGGGGCTTCACCTTGCCGGGTAATGTTTAACCTTAGGTGTAAATGTACGCAAACAGAAAAGTTTTTCTGTAAGAGCTCTGCAGTTTTAATCTAAAAAGTAGCGACTGTGTATTTTCAGCATTTTCTTAATTATTTTTGCAGCTTTTCTGAAGCAAAAAAATGGAAAGGACTATCAAAATCCTTAGGATCATAGTCCTGTCTCCTATCACAAGCAACTGTGTTTTCTTATGCTGGTCACAAATGTATTAAACTAGCCTCTAAAAATGTTTAGGTTTGGTTCCTTAAATGCCACAATTCTTCTGCAAAGGCTCATAGACTAATGCATAATTTCCAGTCTTCAGCCTTGGTGTGCCATTGACTGCTTTATTTTGGGCTGGTAACAACATCGCCCTTAAGTTTGTATGGCTCTTCTCTCTTCCTGTGGATTTACAGGGATCAGTCATAGCCCTCTCAGGTTTTTCTAGGATAGAAATGTCTGTCTGCTTTGTTTCCTCTTGAAAAAAGAGTTTTTGCTTCCATATTAATTTGGATACTCCTTCCATTCCCATGTAGTTTGAATTCATGTTTGCTGAATACAAGTAACAAGAAGTGCTTAGAATGTTCTACATGATATCCCAGCAGTACCAGGGAGAATAGTCAGTAATTACTGTTATATTCTAATGATTAATATGTAATACATCCCCACCACCAGCACTGTACTTTCCATTTCTTCTATCTGTTCCTAAATGAATGACCTTTCCCTTTGTATCACAGAAGCTGATGCTATTCCTAATACTCTAATTCTTAACATCGTTTAGTTGTTTCCTCGGTCACTTTCTGATCTCTTCCGTTTTGACTGTAGCCTAGATCCACAGAGAGATGATGGGATTCAGTCAGGGTTTTAGGTTTCCCATTTGTGCTGAGTTGCTCCCCATCTCTGATGGCAGTATCATTGTGAAGTACCTCTGTTTGTCCCTTGAAAGTATCACAGCCATTCTACTACTGCCTGTGCCACGAGCCTTGATAAAGAATTGATTTTGATGCCAATTTTATTTTGAGACCAAGTTTAACAGTACTTTTCCATTAACTCCTTTCTTTCTACCCTTACTTCTCTTTCTGTTTTTTTCTTCCAGCATTCACACATTCCCTCTGGAGTTTTGACAGGTTTCCCTCAGCCTTCTCTGATCTAACCTTTTTTCTGGCCTGCTCCTTTTACTTAGTCATTCTTAATGCTCTTTTTATTTTAATAGTATTTTCTGACATACTGATTTATTCAATTAGGCTTGGAGTTCTTCATTTCAAGTTTTGTGTTCTTTATGTTCTCAAGTTTTTTGTTTAATATGGAAATTCTGAAGCAGTATTGCACTAATGAAGTTACATTCTTCTTCCACGTGCTCCAGATCATTCTCTTAATTTGACTTTTTGACCCTGACAACAGCTCTCTTTTCAGAAATGCTTGTTGTTGGCTGAACTTTCTCTGATTCCTAGGAATAATAATCAATA
The DNA here is from genome assembly GCA_013400975.1 of Atrichornis clamosus. Classification (NCBI taxonomy): domain Eukaryota; kingdom Metazoa; phylum Chordata; class Aves; order Passeriformes; family Menuridae; genus Atrichornis; species Atrichornis clamosus. The sequence goes on from WBMZ01001507.1 coordinate 63,141, forward strand.
ATCTACCTATTTTCTTTCCCTTGTCAAATCTTTATTCTCCTTTGAAGTTAAAAGCCTCTGAAATTCCATTTCACCACTTTCTTGACCGCTTTGCCTAAACTGACATAATCTAGACCTGCTTCAGTATGAAACCAGCAGAATCATTGCTTTCCATTTCTGTACCTAAAAGTGAATAGAAAATTTTCCAGATTTCCTCAGATCCATATCTCATATCCTTGCTTTTGTCTAGCATTGCATACTTTTTTTCACTTTTGTACACTTCGGTGACAAAACATGATGACTTTGATGGTTTATTGAATAATTCCTGCTAAGATGCTTCCCAGGTTTTTAGATCTGACCTCTCCTGGAGTTGAGAGGAATCCCAGCATTTTTCCTTCCTGCTTTGCTTTGGTCCTTAGGTCATGGCATTCCATTGCAGTTCTCTCTGTATATTATCTTCTTGTCTCCTTGGACTCTACTCTCCCAGGCTACACCTACACTAGTAAAGTAAACAAAACTGTGGCAATTGAGCCTTACTTTTTCTCACAGCTAAATAGCAGAACCAACAGCATGGTTTTAGGCTTTTAGGCCAGCCTGACAAGCACTTTCCCAACTAGTGCCAAGGCACAACTTCAGACTTCCCTCAAGTCAGGAACCGTTCCCAGTACACATATTGCATGTGAGCACCTCGTGTCAATGAGAGGATTTAACTTGATGGACATGGACTGTGCTATAACCCTTCGACTCTGACCCAAAAAATTATCCTTGGCCCATTTGTTTTTTAAGTACAAACAAACCAAATTGTCCTCACCACCCTTTTTCCCTGGAACTAGTTTAATTTCTGTTCTGTGCCAGACATTTTCTGTCTGTGTCTTTTTTATTCTCTGCTGTAGCAAATGTTTGTCAAAGTCTTTCGGTAGCAAGGGGTGTCTGAATTTCTCTTCATGGGTTACTATCTGCATTTCTGGGCATCTTTAGGTATGTGAATATTTGAGCAGTGCATTCACTCTCCTAAATTCTCCATTCCATCCCTATTTGAGCACCATCTTTCCACTCAGATATTTTTCCCCTTACTTTTTAAAATACGTAGCTTCATCCAGGTAGTCATCCAAAGATAATACACATTCTAGCTTTCTGGACATACTCTTTCCTAACCATCATCACCTTCTCTCTATGAACCCTAACTTTAAAGAAGTAGGGGGAAAAATCCCATCCAAAGTAACCTGTTTGTGGTCTATTTGCTGCCCATTTGGTGTTTCAATCTAATCCTACTTTTGTGCTTTGGCTGAGTTAGATGTCTATCAGCAGTGATTAAAGGCTGCAAATTTCCAGCACTGACTGAGCTAAGATCTGGTAAGCCCATGTGTAACTTCACTTCAGAATAATTTCTTACCAATGTGTAAAGTCATGGGAAAATTTCAAACACTTTCCCAACATAAATCTCAGATAACTGAAATTCAACATTACGGTTGATATTAAACCCATAAAACTGAATAATAAAAATGCTGAAATAAAAACCCTGCAATTTTAAGCACAACTATCTTTTCAAAGACTCGGAGAAGTTTTACGGTCTCATCTTTACCTCCGTTAAACTCTACCATCCATCACCAAGTAACCTCAATCTACACTCTGCATTCTTCCTTAATATACGTTCTACACTCTTGGATACATCAGGAATTATTTCACTTAAGATACAGAAAAACAAATGTTTATCTCTGTAAGCCTGTTGAAAGAAAATTCTATGTCAGAACAGACTTGAATCTTTGAAATTTATTTTCCAGCCCCATTAGAATCCAGCCTTATGAATTAGTGTTCAGACTGAAAGATGGATTTTTATAGAATATAAAGTAGACTTACAGAAACAGGTACACTCTTTCCCTGCAATGTTAGGGGATTCAGACAGAGATGCTGGAAACTATCAGAAGAAGCTATAGAATTATCTTGCTCTGAAAGAAAATTCTTAGTTCACATGCTTAAGCATGAAAATTTGGACCATTTCAAAACTCTGTTGTCTCTGATGTAGGTGTCTGCAGGCAATCTAAATGTCTAAGTTTCCATTACACTCTGTGGAGATCTAAATGTTGAATCAGATGAGTGCCTGTTGCTATCTGAGTTTCTTTATGTTCCTAAAGTAATGGCAGTTACACATTATCAACAAGTGGTTCTTAACCTGTTGATGTGGCAGCTGGAAACCAGACGTGATCCTCTAGTATATGAAATTACTTAAGATGTGCAAGTTTTGGCAAATACATAAATTGCATCTTTTCTGTATTCTTGCACTCTTGTACCTGCCCACTTCAGTATCTTTTGGTTGTATTCAGGTCACCAGCTCAGTCAAGGAAAGAAGTCTTCTTTTATGTCTTTGTAAAACACTACTGGGATACTTCACAGTCCAACCAGAATAGGACATCCAGGAGATAAGCAAAACCAGGAGGCACATAAATAAATAGGCTTAAACCAGAGGTCTCAAAAGCTGCCTGTGGATCATTGATTTATTCCTTGATTTTATTGAGTTAGATTAGGTTCTACATTCAGATATATTGCCAACTTTCCAGTTCATTGAATGCAAGATTAAATAGACTTGAGCATCTAGTATAATTTTATCCATGGTGGATTATCTTGTTTGAGCTTCAATTGCTAGTTGAGAAGGTTGCAAATCTCCTGTAAGATCCATGTATTATCTGCAGCCACCATACAAATGTCCTTGATATCCAAGGAGTTAAATACATTTGGATGGCACTGTGTTAGGAATGGATTTCACACACAGGCACCCTCCAAGTGTCTTCTAGTACTGCAAGAGGAGTAGACCCTCAATACTTTTCATCTTTCTGTGTATTTGTAATCGGTTTGTGTGCCTTTATCTTAGCTCTTCTTATCTCCTCTTCAAAGCACACAGAGTCTCTTCAGCCTCTCTCAAACAGGAGATGGTGTGGCTCTGACCTGCATTTCTCTGATCCTTCTTAACTTCTCTGATCCTTCTTAACTTCCTCTACATGTTCTTTGAACTGGAACCATGGAAATAGAATAGCTCTCTTTGCTTCTATTATTTTTATTGTTGCATTTGAGAGCATACCATTCTTTGCATTACTACAGTTCTATTATAAAAATTCAGCACTGTTCTCCATTCTCCTCCTTCATTATGTTACTTTTTGCTTTTTTGCCCACCTCTACACATTGACCACAATCCTGAATTGCTCACACCTATGTGCACATTCTCTGCCACCAAATCCTTAGCTTTAGTGGGATTCATCTTACCTGAATTTAACATGCAAATGTTGTAGGCTAGAAGTCTACACTAGACTAGGAAATTAGGCAGAAACATTGCATCATGAGCTTAGGAAATGGCAGAGGGATATTTCAGGAAGCCCCAGAGTAAAATACTCTGAGGTTATGCATGGCTTAATGCCACAAAAGTGGCCATTTTAAGGAGCTGAAGTAGTCTATGATAAGAATCTGCTAGGTTGTTCTAGCAGAGGAATTCCAGAGAGGATAATGGATTACAAGGGCTTAGTGAACAGGAAAATGAAGAGATTTCAGCATTATAGCACTAGAGCAAGACTTAGCAAAATGCTAACTATGAGGAAGAAGAAGTAAAGATAACAGTGAGATAGTGTGGGATATGGGTGATGTGCTGAAACAGAAAATAGGAAGGAGAAGTGAAAGAACATGAGAAAATAAAATTCTTTAAATGCAATTGTGGCAATGAAAAATCAAACAGATACTGGATACAAGGAGAAAGATGGTGAAAGGTCAGGGAATAGCAAGACAAAATATAGAGCAGTCAACAGAGAAGTTGCTGCTGAGAATATCAAATGACAACAAAGACTCAGCTTCAGAATAAAGCTAAGTCCTCATATCAGATAGGTTAACATAAATCCATCATGGTCAAACAATTCTTGCAGATAAAATGACTCTTAGTGTTACATGTCTCTAAGAAACCCTTCCTTTTTCATTAAAATAAGCCATAATTGGCATGCTGGTGTGTTGGGGGTTTATGCGAAAAAGTATAATTCAGAAATCTTCATTCTTGCCAACTAAATAAATAGTTTGATGTTTTATTTACCTTGATTAAGCATATTTGCAAAGAACTTAAAAAAAATTAACTTGTGAAAGTTTTCTTTCTGTTACTAAATAACATCTGAACTAAATATTATCTGAACAACAGGATGTTCCCTTTTTTTTTTTTTTTAACCCCAGCTGCTACTGAAAGATTAACCTTAACCTATTTTTGCAGTTTATACCTTATCTTAGTGTTAAATGAGGTTTGGTTTCGTTTGAGTGATCAGCATAATGAATCACTACACTGTTGATAGCAGAGACATTTGGACAGTCATGCACAAACATAAAATGCCCCATCTTTACTGAACTCTTTACATAAAGGAGTTTTAGCTTAAGTGGCAGCTGTCTGTAGTTCCTTGTTATCCAGAGGCACATTTTCTGTAGATATCATGAACAGATTTTGAAACCTTCAGACTCCAAAACAGAAGCTCTGTACAGAGAGATTTCTGTGCCCAGTGTGAGACTATGACCACGTGATTTGATACTTAAAATTGGAATCCTGTTACAATGTCAGCCTGGGACATCATCAAATGTGTAGGCAGGGCAAGTAAAGGGTAGCATGCTTATTTCCAGCACCACTCTTTCTGACTGTGTGGTGGAGTTAAAAACACAATTTTACTAAGAAAATTGTACTAATATTTGAAATAAGTTTTATCCATAACTTCAGATTTGGAACCCCCTTGATTTGTCAAAAGTCCATATTAATCAATGCATGGTTTTGGGAGACACATTTCCTTCTTCAGCAATACAGTAACAAACAAAAAACTCTCATCCTAGTTAGAAGACTGATAATTTTTCTTTTTTAATCCAAATTGATAATATCATAGAATCATAGAAACACGGAATCATAGAATCATTAAGGTTAGAAGAGACTTCCATGATTTTAGGTCTAACATGTGACTGAACACCACCATGTCCATTTGAGGACTAGGGGAAATGGCCTCAAGCTGAGACAGGGGAGATTCAGATTGGATGCTAGAATTTTCCCCTGTTCAATTGGGCATTGGAATAGGTTGCCCAGGGAGGTGGTGGAGTCACCATCCCTGGAGGTGTTTAAGATCTGGCCTCTGGATCTGTTGCTGGGTGATGTGGTTTAGTGGTTTTGGGGTTACAGTGGCAGTGCTGGGCTGATGGTTGGCCTGGATGACCTTAAAGGTCTCTTGTAGCCTTGGTGATTCTGTTATTCTGTGTCAACTAAACCACGGCACTAAGTGCCACATCCAGCCGTTTCTTGAACACTTCCCAGGGATGGTGACTGCACCACTTCCCTGGGCAGCCCATTTCAAGGCTTAAACACCCTTTCAGTGAAGAAATTCTTCCTGACATCCAACCTGAACCTCCCCTGGGGCATCTTGAGGCCATTTGCTCTCATGCTGTCCCGGGTTCCCTGGGAGTGGAATGCAGCTGGCACACAGTGTTGATCTCATTCTGCTGAGAACAATGAATTTATTTTTGAGTGTGGCCACATCCAGGCATGGATTTAGGTGTACATCACTGACCCACCACAGAGAGTACAAGTGACAAAAATAGCCTTCCCCCTTATCTCCTAGGGATATAAAGTCCTTAAAAAGGTAATACATTAGAACTGATAATAAGGTGACTTCAGGTCAGAGTTTCTGGAATAAAACAATATATAAAAATGATAATATTTGTTACTGAAATTTTGCTGGACAGCAAACGAGTAAAGAAATTTTAAAAGAATGGAAAGAGACATGAATAAAATAAAAAAATCATGAAATGCAGCAAATTTTTTACTTTCAAAAATACATTGAAAATGTTTTAGATATGACAGCACAGTTTAGATTACTTGTACCTATGAAGAAGTATATAGTATTTTTTTGCACCACAATATTGTTCCATATAAGTAAAGATACAAGTGTTTCATGCAATAATTAAAATATCTTAATATTAAAATATATTTAAGTATATTTAAAATATGAATTTCATTCCTGTCAGTTGTATGTATATTGAGTATAGAGAGGAACTCAGGCAAAGGGTAAAAAGTCCTTTCTTCTCCTATGCCTTCTGAAAATGAAAAATTTTTTATATAATCAGTGGAAGTGCACTGTTTAATCAGCAAAATACTCAGGTGTATGGGTAAGCTGAAGACATTTCAGTGATAGAATCCATATTTATAGACATAAGGCAGGGGTTTTCTTAAATCTCTGTGACTTTTGGCCTGTCCTAGAATTTAAAATCATAACCACTGCAACAATGTTTCTAATTTTGAAAACATTTTTACCCTGGGAAGGGAACTGAACCAACTGCTCATTAAGACTATATTTCCAAAGGTGACCAGAAAGTGAAAAGCCTTTGATGTCAATACCAATAAGATGAAGAACATGTCCCCTTTCTTTAACTTTTCAGAGCCTCAAGCCCAACAGGTGCAGTTCATCATCCAGTAATGAGAATTATAACCTGGTCAATGTATAGATTAAAGTTCAGTCCCCACCTGACAGCCGTATCTACTGTCGTCACTCTTGTGGCCTCATACGTTTCATTTTCATTTCTGGTAACATCATGCAAAAGTACTGACTCTTTTTTTTCTTCTTCCTTGTTTAGCATCAGCACCTTAGTAAAGTAAAAAAATTATATATAGGTATCTCTTTCTCCCCCTCAGATGAGATGCTGGGTAAACTTATTTCCTTAACTTGTGGCCTTCAAGCCTCTGGTATGTCAGGGGGGTTATCTTCTGCAGTATTAATTATCTAACATTAGGAGAAAGTTGGTATTCCAGGGCTTCCTATGCTCTACAAGGCAAATTATTCTGTCTGTGGTTTTATTCCCTATTGCTAATATGAAGATGGACTTTTTTTTCCCTCTCCTAAGGTGAACAGTGCCCTAAAAAGATTCAAGAATGATCTGGTAAAATTCCATATAATATTATGTAGAAATTTGTGTTGCACAATATCAATCAGTTAAAATTGATTTAGCAAATTGATGCATCGGCTCAGAGAGAGTGAAAGCAACCTGTCAGACTCTTTGACTTTGAATGATTATTGAACAGCTCTCAAAAGCAGAAAGAAAAATGAACTGCTCAGAATGGTGGAAAAAATGAGCTCCCAAAACAACTGGAAAATATTGAAACATTATTCCTCAGTGTATTTGTGAGCAGCAGAAGCCAGCAAAAAAAAAAAAACCAAACCAGCAAGGCGGTATTACTGTAAATGATAATTCTTGCATTTAAAGTTTCCATTTAATTGAAGTGCAGAAGGCTAAGTATTTAACTGTAGTGTGTTTCTTTGAGGAACATGGTATTATGTAGAAAATTAACATGTGACATAAGTATTTGAAAAGGGATAATAATTTAAAAAACCCCAACTGTTTCTGTTTTTATGAATTCAACTTGTAAATCTGGAAAACAAATTGAGTCTCTGAGAAGTGGCCAGATGCGGAGATGAGGAGAAGCATCACAGAAGGCACAGTGGTGGTGTGAATTAATTTTGGGAAAGCAGTTGGAATTTTGCAGGCAGCGATGGCATCCTGTGTACCTGAAAGCCTGTGGAGACAGCATGAGCTCTAGCAGTATGAAAATGATGGAGAGTTGAAACCATGGGGCAGATGAAGCACAAAGGTGCACAGAGTTTCAAGCTGGAGTTCTCAAAAACCATGGCTCACTGAACCACTTATGTCATGAGACTCAAGTGAAATACAATATTTTGGCAGGGCAGGCAATACTGAAACATTACAACCTGGAGAGAAAGGATGACAAAATGCCACTGGTTCAATGGAAGCTACTAGAACAGCAGCACGTAATTTTGCTACAGGAAATCCCCAGATTATCATTGTGAAAGCAAATGGGTTATTTCTTAGTCTTACTTCTTTCGCAGATGCCCTGAACATCTGTACCAGCGACAGTATTATTAATACAAAAAGAGACAGGACATGATCAGTCTTCAGTGGTGAGCTTAAAAGCAACTATTTGAATGGAAATTATGGACAAATAAGAAAGAAGGGGGGGCAAAAACCCATTAAAAATGCTGGTTTAGAAATACATCAAGCACGTTGTGATGTCACCTTGTTGCCGAGGGAGAATACAGTAAAGGTTTGCAACATCTTTGTAGGAATCTCTCTGCAAAATTCAAAACTGAATTTAGAGATCCAACCTACAGCAGTTGAAAAGTACATTTCTTTGCCAAAGGACAAAACAAAATGAAGCAACTGGGGAAGTTTAACACTTTGAAAGGAGAATATGAATAAAAGGTTCAACAGAATCAGTATATTTTCTTGTTAGTGCTAACAGAAGACAAACCCTTTGCCCAAGAATATACTCAAAAGTAACTAAATAAATATATAAAAAGGAAACATTTTCCACTACCTACAAGGAGAGAAATTCTGGAGGAGATGGCTTATGCCAAATATTTTTCTACTCTTGATGCCTCAGCAGGCTTCTGGCAGTGGTTCTTAGACAAACAGAGGGTATGTTTATGCACCTCCAACACCTCTTTTGGGACACACAGTTTCCCCCAATTGCCATTGGGTTATAGTTAGCACCATAGGTGTTTAACCAGAAAATGCAACCATTTTGTCGATGAGGAGCATGCTAAGACCTAAACAGATGACACTGTGAACTGGGAAACACAGTAGAAGACTAAGACCAATATTTCCTAAATAACCAGAAGTGCAGGGCCTTGACCTGAATAAGATAAAAATAAATGCAAGCACCACATAGTGGGTATATTTCTTAGAAGAGAAAAGAAGAAAGAAGGAAGAAAAAGGGGAGAAAAGAAGGAAGGAGAAAAGAAAGAAAAAGAGAAAGGAGAGAGGGACAGAAGGAAAAACAAAAGGATTCTTTGGAATATAAATAACTTAGTACCAACTATAACTATTTCCATAAACTGTCTGTTTTGTAGTCTTGCAAAAGTCATTGAATGAAAATGAGGTGCAAAACTTAATAAAGTGTCTAAATGAATTAATAGAAGAAGGTCTTATCCTAGGACAGTGCTACAAGCTCTCTTAACAGTACTGTCAAAACATCTGACTAGTCTCCAGTGAGACAAAAAGAAACTCTCAGTATCACCAAGCAGACTAAGACTATGGTCTGTAATATATCATGTAATTTACATAATATATACATATACATAATATATACAAAATATTATGTATATTTAGGTATATAATATACACTGTAGAATAGATCATTAAAGGTTAATGGATTATCTCCAATTATATTAGTATTAGCATTGTTGGCATTGCCAAAACAAAATAGCTCCTCACTGGAAGAGAGAAGTGTAGGAAGGAGTGAGTTCAGTTTCAGATGAGTGATTTGATGCAGGTTTCTCTGTGCAGCTGTGGAAAAAGGTGTAGTGAATTGAAGTCTGAAGACAGAATTTGATAAAATAAATTGTTCTTTGTAGAATCAAGTCTAGGCTCTGAATGTCAGGAGAACTACAGCTACGACTTTTCAAAAAATAAAGTGATAATGCACAGTATGGCTTAGAAACAAATTTTAAGCCCAAATCCTATCAGCTTAATAGGCTCAGTTAAAGTTTGAGTGTTAGATGGACTTTTTGTTTAATGGTATTCATTTAACTATTCTTCAGTTGCTGAGGCTTCCACAGCATGTCAGAGATTTTCCACATCCATAATATACATGCACAAATTATCTGTGTCTAAAATTTATTCAGCATATCAGAAGTATTGTCATACTTCCTACATTTCATAAGACCACTGATCAGTCCATACAGAGTGCGTCTAATGAATGCACAAAGCAATGAGCTTTGTGGCCCAAAAGAATTGTAATGAAAAGGAGAGGAATAAATCCCAAAGAGGAACAAGTGATGCACAGTACAGTTGCTCCCCACCCACTGACCAATGCCCAGCCCATCCCTGAGCAGTGACTGGCAGCTCCTGGCCACCTCCCCCCAGTTTATGCACCAGGCATGACGTTCTTTGGTGTGGAATATCCCTTTGGCCAGTTTGGGACAGCTGTCCTGGCCGTGCCACCTCGTGGCTTGTTGTGCTCCTCCTCACTGGCAGAGCACGAGACACTGAAAAGTCCTTGGCTTTGGGTAAACACCACTTAGCAATAAGCAAAACTTCAGTAAGTTGTCAACATTCTTCTCATACTAAATCCAAAACACAGCACTGTACCAGCTACGAGGAAGAAAATCAATTCTGTCCCAGCCAAAACCAGGACACTAGGTAATACAGCAGTATAAGCCTGTCACAGTAGATTGCTACACTCATGTTACCTGCATGCTTATGGGCTGAGTCATAATTTTTGTAATCTTTTTATAGCCATGCAACATGATATTAATAGAGTCAGGCTCAACTTCAACCCAAATAACCACCTGAAGGCGGTGAGGAGACAAGTAAAATAGGGAAATAGCTAACTCTGAATGCTGGGCAGTCCAGAGTTCTATTTATCTGCAATACTACACTGAACAAGTAAATAGATTTTAGGATATAGTCAAAACCTTTATGTTTGAATGAAGAAGTGGATCAAATGCTATGGGCAAAATTCTGTCTTTGTGCAGTCTCTTTGGTAGAATCATATAATAAAGTAAAATCGCTATTACATATCATAGCACATATTGGAGTAGCCATGGGCACAAAAGTAAACAAAAAATAATGTTTTTTGGAAGCAAAAAATAAAAATCTCTTATTGATTTACTGTATCTGTGATTGGTATAAGCCAAACACAGAAACCAAAATGGTAAATTCAAAGAAATGCTTTCTTCCTGATGCCTCCAACACTGATGAATCCACAAAAGAAATTTCTGCAAGAAATCTCTGTGAAATGTCACACTCTTGTTAATGTCATCAGACAAAATCCTGATTACAAGGAAGATGCCTCCCTTATTGGAAGGTACAGCCCGTCGTACATCAGTGGTTACCATTTGGCTGAGCTGAGAAGTTACATGATCACAGTGCACCCTGGGAAATGTAATCCAGCTATTAAGTCCAAGAGAGAAAGGGTAGGAAGAAATATGAGACTGTAAAGATAACTACCATGATGTATGGTAAAATAGTAATGTTGCAAGGTTAAAGAAATTACTGCTTAACTAAGCCAAAATTTGATTTTTGAGTCAACAAGCTAAGAGAAAATATTTAAATATGTGAATGTCAAAACATTTCCATTTGATCAGATATATGAAAATTAAATTTACTGAACAAAATGTTCTTAACTATTTCCATAGTCAATTTTTTTACTGCAGTTAGCTTTGATAGATATGAATAGAGAAAGAATTCAAACTACTAGAATTTCTCATTACATGAACCCAGCATTTTTTTGCTAATATACATAACCATAAGAAGGGGTGTTTTTCATTTTAATCAAGTTTATTTACTTCATTTGATAAAATTCATCATCTTGTTTTTATATTTTTTCTATTATTAGCAAACAAAAGAAGTTGAATCTAAAAATAAGGAAACAAAAGCATTATACAGAGCTTATTTTCAACATAGACATGTCCTGATTTACCTGAATATTGCAAGGAAAAGTAAATTTTTTTTTAGAAAGGTATATGACAAATTTTGGTACAAAGTAAACAAAATTAATGTTCCATCTCCTGCAAGTAATTGCACAATATTCTCATTTTCTCAAGTACTCATACTTTTAAGCCTCTCAATGTCTATACTAAAGCATGATACAGTGATAATTTCTTCCATCTCTAATTTACGTATTGCAGTCATGCTTATGTTAATGTGGTACGTTTCTTGGAATACATTTTTAGAGTCTGTAGCTGGGGCCTTTCGCTCTAACAACTCTGTTTAAGGAAAAGACCAGTGAATTGGAAGAGTGATTTATCTCCAGCTCAGTCTTCTGCCTTCAGATAAGCCTGGGGCAGCATGCCAGTGTTTGAGGGACAGTGTCCTACCCAAGCCTTTGATCTGCCTTCTCCGTGCCGGTCGGAGATGGAGATCCACTCTTGCGGCAGGAAAGACGCAACAGTTACTGATGTGTTCGAAACAACGCAGGGTGCACCTGAGAATGGCCACACAGGAATTAGAGCTTCTCCCCTCTAAAGGTGGCAGGACCGGTAGCACAACTCAAATGCATCTAAAGCAATGCACTCAGCATGGACAACAAACAGGAGGAGCTGGAAGCTGTTCTGCAGCAGGAAAACTGTGATATAGTTTTCATCATGGGAACATGGTGGGATGACTTAAATAACTGGGGTGCCACAGTGGAGGGCTCTAAACTCTTCAGAAGAGATGGACAATGAAGGAGAGGGATTTGGATAGCCCAGTGTGTTATAAGTGAGGATTCGTCATGAAATCACAGAGTTCACAAAATTACAGAGTTTGTGATTCTCAGAGGAGTAAGGATGGGGAGCTAGCAGGAGTGATCACTGAGCCACTTTCAGTCATTTATGAGCAGTCCTGGCTAACTGGGGAATTCCCACTTTACCAGAGGTTGACTCGATGATCTTAGAAGTTTTTTCCAACCTAAATGTTTCAATGACTATCAGTAACCAAAGCAGAGCATTGTGTGGAGCGCAGTGAGGATCTGGGACTCTCACCTTTGGACCTTTGGCAATTTGCTCTGAGCTTTCTAAACTGTTTGACTCAGCTGGTTGCTACAGACTATATAAATGGAGGTCCAAGTCAGAAGGCTCATTCTCCCTCGGAGGCAGCAGGGAAGACTTGAAGAGGAAAGAAAAAAGAGGTAAAGAAAGAGCAGCAAGAGGGATCAGGGCTCACCATGGGCCCTGTGCAGCTCTTGCTGCTCTCCCTGCTGCTCAGCAGTGGTGTTTTCACACGTAAGTACTCTTTTTTATGTTAGTGCTTTTAGCTGCTTTATATATGACCCCACTAAAACAACAATATAGAAAAAAAAACCAAACGGACAATGGCTTATAGAATTAGAAAGGTTCAGTGTGGCAACGATATCATCTCTTCCCTTCATAGGAATGGGCAGTCATGGGAAGATCCCAATGAAGGAAAAGTCATGAATGTTGCCTGGTGTCTTTTATTTTGAACAGAATTAATGTATTTTGCAACTTGTTAGGCATTCTCTGTTCTTCTGTTACATTGTCCTTTTAAATCCTCATGAAGCTACTGTAGCTTGGAGATACTGAACAGACTTAGCCCAGCTGTTGCTAACCTATTTTGCAGCAAATGTGGAGAGAGAGCAGTAAAGCAAATTGTATTCGGCAGGCAATACTGTCATTTGAAATATAATTTTGTGTTGAAGGGACAGTCATCAGTAAAAGTAGGTCAGTAGAGGATCCTAAGATCAGAAAGGACAGCTGAGATCAATATGGTGCTATGGACTGTGAGCTATCCTTGCCTCCCAAGAAGTGGCTTTTTAAAGTACAACACTGTAGTGTTACTTAAGGTTTCAAGGAGCTTAAGGTGAAAAGTGAGTCTAGGGCCAGTTATGCATGTCTGGTTTTTTATGCAGATCTAATTCATCATAAATGCATCTTTGTTGAACTAATATTCTGTTGTTGACTGATGTTATGCAAATTTATTTTTACACAATAAGCCTTGTTTCTAATGGTTATTAATAAGGTTATTAATTGTATTTTAATAGCAATAGTAGTATTTCTGATGGTATTGTTGTTACTGTGACTAATGTTGCAGTCTATTTCTGTAAAGTTTTCTACCTTAGAATTCCCAGAATGAAAACTTGGAAAGTGTGAGGAGAACAATGTGAAAGTTCTAGCCTTCATGTGTGATATCCCAAAGAATTACATAGCATCCAATGAATGAAAAAAATTTACTATATTATGTTTAATTTAATTCTATTTTATTTTAAATAGTCATATGGAACTTATCTAAGACTGATTCGAGCAAATTACTCTTGTTGACTTGAATTGGCTTCCAACCAGTGATCTATTTCTCCAAAGAATGAACTCTCAATATTCAGAAAAGATTTACTGGCAAAGAATTTTAGTATTAATCCTCAAAGTTGTCCTTTTATAGATGTACAAAACCCAAACTATAGCCATTCATCCATTTTTCAGTATTTTTGTGTGCTCAAATAGAATAAAATTTAAAATTAAACTGTTATATGGTACATTTAATCTGTCTACCTCTACATTTTATGCCCATCATTTATAAACTCTTTTATATAATAATATTTTACATTTAAAAATACTTGTCAGTCTAGAAGCTGATCCTTCTCAGTTTAAATCAAACTAATTTAATTCAGTGATTAAAGATATTACTCTGATGTTTTAGTTCATTATATAAAGGCAACTGCTTGTAACTCCCTTTATATTTGATTCTACTGTCAATGTTAATGGTAGCTTTGTTATTTTCATCAGAAGTTGGTATGAATTCAAAAAGTCTTACAATGAAAATGCAGTACTTATATTTATATATCCATAGTCCTTGTTTTGTAGCTATAAACTGTTTTTCCAGCTTTTAATTCTTGTTTGTTTGTTGTTGGGTTTTTTTTACAGAAGAAGAATCACCTGAAAGTGGAAATCCAGGATGTTCAAGTAAATGATTTTTTGCGTTTACTTTTGTTATCTTATGTCACTATTTTAAATGAATACATCTTTCAAAGCCTGACTTTTCCTAATCTGTTCTTCTGAAATAACTTAAATGAAAGTCATGGTAATATTCTGAAGTCCTATTGCTATTTATGTTAGGTATTCAATTATTTATTAGGCTTGGTTCAAATAATTTTAAAACTTTACTAAGATTGGGCAAGCTGAGATTCAGTTTTTGAACTTTATTAAAGCTCCCATTTAGAAACTACTTTCCATTGGGTTTTTTGTTTTATTTCTTTTTTATTTATTTATTAATTGTCAGATGCAAACACCTTAATCTATCAATCTCCATTTATCAAATGTGAAGCTTTAACAGTGAGGTTATATACATTACACTTCAATGTGGACTGAATCTCACATTTTATTTACCCTTCACAGTTGCTGCTAAGCCCAGAGAATTGCACTTAGATATCTAACTAAGTACCTGTAGAATAAATCATCAACTCTGTCAGCAAGGCCAGCAATTTCTTTAAACAAGCCAAGACTTAGGAAATGCTGACTTCATGCCCTATCTTTGTAATGAACTCTGACTGGCCCTGACTGCTTGGTTAGATACACAGTGTTCCACAACAGGGTCAAAGTACTGAATGAGTTGGTTTGTTCTTTGTCTTCAGGGGTTTTTTTTTTTCCCCTTTTTGGGTGCTTTAGCACCATCTCCAGGCAATTTGGTTTACTTCAGATGCCTGAACCAACTCAAAGACTGCTGGGATCCATTGCCAATTTCTTGTCTATTTTTGATACAATAAATTAATTGTTATTTGCATTTCTAAGCTTATATTTTCCCTATTCCTTTTGCATTGATTTCTGCTTAAAAGCAGGATATGAAGCAATAATTTTTGCCTTAGCAATGCAGATACTGGTGTTGTGAAATTTTCGAGGAGTGTTATAGTTATAGTTCAGGATAGCCAAAAGTGACAATAGTGATGAATTTTTTAATGGCAGTTAATTTTAGAGTTAAATAGATAAGTTAATCAAGTTTTCAAATGTTTGTAAGATGTTGATTAGTGTATGACAGCTAGTACTTATTACAATAATTCTGTTTAGCAATTATATGAAAGTAATCTCAGCTAAAACACTATTAAAGTATGTAAAGCCTTTAAAAGTGATGGTTCAGGGAGGAAATAAGAGATTTTTAGTACTATTCTGTTGTCTTCTCTAATTATGAAATAGTATGACATAAAGGGCAAGGCAACATTGCCATTGGCCTCTGACATGACAAATATTTTATAATGGAAGAAGAGTAAGCTACATTCATGCAGACATAGGCAGGCAAAATCACACAGATTTGACAACAGCATTTGGGTTTACACTGGGATTACTTATCTTTGCTTTTTGTATAAAAATAGATCAGGACTCTAATATGGTCAAACAGTTACAAATAACCACAGAGGAGCAATTTAGGAAATTGCTTTTCACTCAGCATAACAACAGAGTCACAGTCCCAGTGAGTTGCTAAGTCTAAACTGAGGGAACTGTAATTTCTGGTTCAAATTGACCTAGACTGCTCCAACACAGCCTGATCATCATGTTTAGTTTAAAACAATGCCTGCACCTTTAATGGGAGTGAATTGTGATTGAGGACATTGTTTGGTTTATGTTATGCATTCCAGATACCATAAGAATTATCTTATATCCCTCTATTTGACACTGAGACTAATTTTTTTTCTTTATATCTCTATTAGCACATTCATTCCTGCTTGCAGGGTTTAAAATTACAGATGAATGTGGCTCTGAAGGCAACAGGGAGAGATTAAATACAGGTGAAATTCATCCCTTTGAGGAAGCCTATTAGGTTTTGGGGCTTCCTTTGATAGAAGGAGAAACATGTCTGGAAATACTCCCTCTTGCCTTATTCTTAGTTATAATTTAGTGCTTGTCCCTTGTTCTGGATGATCTTCAAGTAACTAAACTTTATGTCTATTACAAATCGGCTTCTCTAGTAAAATTTTCTGATCTAGTAAGTGACTTATAGTAGATCATGTTTCAGGAGAGTCTGGGGCAGAAAGATCCTCTGTAGATTCAGGTGCAATGGTATTGAGGAATGCTAGTTTTGTTGTTGTTTCTTTCTGTGGTTCTTTGCTTTCAGTCACAATCACGTTACTGGTAAAGCAGCTCCTTGTATTTGCATTATGATGCAAAGATCTGAGCTGAAAGGAATCTTTTTATTACCAATTTGAAAATTACAATTTGATTGTCTTAATTTAGAAGCAATAGGGTAATTTTTAAAACAGTTTCACACCTTTTCCCCCGTTTTTCTCATTTGTTTTAATGGAGCATGATTTGAAGGCCAGATGGGGTCATGTTGTCAGATCTCATCATAGCAGTGGATCCCAAACCTTATGCTGCCCCCACAAGTTTTGTCTTATGCTCCAGAAAGTATCCAACTGTCATGAGGGCATCACTTCTCTGTCTGAAAGCTATTCTGTAAAAGAAAATAGTAGAAGAATGGGTCTTCATGCTTTCCTTCTCTGTGGCATTAATTTTAGTCACACAACACTAAGCATGTATTGTAAGGATTATATATGTATATCCTACCCAAGTCTTAAAACCACTCTTGTTTTTCCAATTGCAGAAGAAGCAACCAGATTTAAACACCTCAGAAAATATGTTTACTCATATGAAGCAGAAACATCAAATGGGGTCACAGGAACAGCAGATTCTCGAAGTGGTTCAAAGATCACTTGCAAGGTAGGCAAAGATGAGTAAAAACAACTTAAGAAAATGGAAGCTGGCAGTTGGGAAACATCCTTCAATGTTTTTCCAAAGAAGATCATTCTTTTGAAAGGCACATATTGAGAGTCATGAAGACTAAGCTCTCCCTGACCTAGACAGAAGGCACTAAGGATGGCAGTAGTCCTTCATGCCTCTGTGCCAGTTTCAATCCTGATCTGGCTGTACTTTTACATGAGAGAGGGGCAAGACCTGGTGGTTTGGTTTTCCTTAGCTCCCAGGCTGAGTCCACCAATGTCCATCAAACAATTCTAGAAGTTGAATTAAAATAGCTCATTGATGCTATGAAGACCACGTGGTAGCCTGCTGATGTCAAGTCAAGGCAATATCAGGACTGTAGGACTAAAAGATCCCATAGACCATTGAACTACCCAATGTCCCCTTAACTTGCACAAAACTTTTTCATCATCATGCTGTTTTTTGGGGGTTTTTTTTCCTGAAATGGAGTCACTGGGAAAAATACTTTTTGTTTAGCACACACTCTTCTAATAGACTAAACATTGATCAGTGTAATAACTCAAGTTTTCATACAGTTCTAATACTCTAAATTCTCAGAAACTAAGTTGCTCATTTAACATGTGTGTAGTATACTCCATGCCATTGGCCAAGCAAATACCTACCCTCATTTCTCTGTAGATTTACCTTAAGCAATTTAAAGCACTTTGGAATCTTTCCCAAAACCTGGTTCCAGGGTGATTTGGACACCTTACCAAAACCAAGGAATTTTCAAACAAGTGGGTGATCCTGGAAATGTGATAATGAAAAAAAGATAAACATATAATACTTGTGTTTTCAGGTTGAACTGGAGGTACCACAGCTGTGCCGCTTCATCCTGAGGACGATGCACTGCTCCCTGAGGGAGACATTTGGTGTTGACAGTGAGGGAAGGGCTATCCTGAAAAAGTCCAAGAACTCTGAGGACTTTGCAAATGCCATGTCCAAGTAAGCAATATGAATTATCATCAATACTTGTGACCTTAACATGGACCAGGCTGCAATGTTACAGCCACCCTGATTATGTTTTTCTAGGCATAGATCACATTTCATGATAACATGGTGGATTTATAAACTGGTTCCACAGAAAACCTCTCCCTGAGACACTTCAGGGTTAATATGGCATAGTTCTCAATTGCTAGTAGGGAAGGAGTTTTTTACATACAGAATTTTCACCTGGAATGGTTTTGTCGTTTCTGCCTTCTACATCAGGAAACTGTTGGGTAGTGCCCCTGAAGATTATTGCAAGTGTAATGTTCCTTCTTGTAAGCACATTCTCAAGTGGTTGCATGTAGCTGGTTTAAGATAATTTTCCTTTGCTAACATGGTACAGACTGTGCAATAGAAAGGATTTGAGACTGAAGTCCAGATTTCCAATCCCAATCCTTAATGGCCCGTGCAGATAATCTTTTCCTTACTTATCTGCTTTTGTAACTAATTTCTACTACTCCCTCCCAACTAGTCTCTAGTGCTTGTCAGTGTCTTAGTCATGCACCTTCATTCTTCTTTCAGTGTCTCAGTATCCATCTTGTTTCACAAGCCGTAGATCTCAAACCAGCTTGAGACTGTTAAAATATGCTTTACAGAAAACAATCAAGGTTTTATTTAAAGCCTCAAACTAACAGAAAATTCTTCCCATCATTTTGTAGCCTAATGCAGTAGTTAATTATTACCTCATTCTAAAAATTTACTTATCTCCTCTCTGAATTTCTGCAATTCCAACTTTCAGCTATTGCTCTTTATATTTGCTTGTCCTTAGATGATGTAATCTGGTGAAGTCAGAATGTCCTTGGTTAGAATTTTGCTCCTTTAATAGTAATACTTTCTGTTAGTAACAGCAGTGAATAGTAAATAATGATAGACCGAAATAAACATGATGCTTGATGTATAGCTCAGCAGTTTATTGATAACGTGTTCTTCACTGTGTGGCTTTAACTTGATGTCATACTAATGTTGTTTTTTTGGGGAGCAGGCATGAGCTAAAATTCAGCATTCAGGATGGAACAAAAGTCAAGCTGTATCCAGAGAAGGATGAACCTCTGAATGTACTGAATCTTAAGAGAGGTATCATCTCAGCTCTCCTTGTGCCAACAGAAACAGTGGAAAACATAAAAACAATTCCAATGGTAGGTGTTTTGAAAGCATTCACTCTATTTTCCTAAAAAATGGAAGAAAGCTCACCTAGATAGGGTTATTCCTGAACACTGTTTTCAAAATGCCTGGAAATTCAGATCAGTGTCTTCTATCTAGATCATCAAATGTCTGACAGCATGAGCAGAGGCCCTGATTTCTTTCTTCTTTCCAGGATACTGTGTACGGAAAGTGTGACAGTGAAGTTGAATTTAAATCCAGAAAAGGCAACGTTGCAGAAGATATTTCAATTACCAGGTACCTGAAAGGCTGTGACAACTTCAGTCCCATCAGAGATCATGTCAGCCCTATTGCCATTGTAAAAGGACTAGTAAGTATACCATTAAAAATTATATGACGTAACATTTTTCACATCATTACTTAAAATGATAACTACTACAATGGCTAAGTTTTATATTTATTTTCTGAAAACTTTTTCTGCACCCTTCCATTAGATCAGATTGTGGTTTTGTTGGTAGTCAATAGAGAAAAACAGATGTCGAGAAAGAGTGTAATTATCTTCTTTCATATTCTTCTCTTTATTTTTAAAGGAGTGCTGTTCATAAATGGAGTTAGTACTACTGATTGCTTGGTATCCTATCAGATCATAGGCAAATTGTTAGTTTTGTGAAGCAAAATTTTCAAACTTACAATTTTATGTAAAACATGTAGTCTACCAAAACCCTAAGGTGTATGTGATGTGCAGGAAGAGAGGGCTCTAAATGCCCTGAAGTAAGTGTTTCGACATGTTGATCAGTCTGCGTGATCACACAATGATCACACAATGACCAGATGCAGTTGCTTGCACGAATATTGTCAGATTTCTTTCTGATATGATGGCATCTATGCTTTTGAGTGTTTTAACAACAAAAAAAAGGTGGGGTTTCATATAATGCTGAAAACACATTTTATAATTTCTGCCACTTCTACAACTTGTAGAAGTCTTTAAAATTTGTATAATAAGAGTGAAATTCAAGACAGCATCAATCATTGCAAGCAGACTGAACTACTCCAAAAATTACAAACTGGTTTTATGAAGGGGCCTTTGTTGTAGGCAGCAGGGGATCAATCATGAAGTAACTACTAACCCAAACACCTCAACAAGGCCTGAGGGAACATTTCAGTGTGATTTTTGCCTGTGAAGAGACTTAAGGCTAAAGATTGTTACTGGCACAATTTTGTCTTTGTGTAAGGATTGTCTGAGTTATGCACCTTTGTTTCCAATATGTAACTGTTAATATTACAGTAAAACCATGTCAGCCTTTAAAACTATGATTGTTTCCTATTCTACTCAGTAAAATGACTTCCAAACTATTTATTTTACAGAACATCCCATTATCTACCCTTCTAAAGAGCACTCAGTACTGTCATTACAATATTGATGCAAAGAAAAGGCATATAAGAGATGCTGTCTGCAGTGAAAAACACCTGTTTCTGCCTTCCTCATACAAGTACGTTGCTCACTATTTATCATTACCTTTTATCTATAAATGTCCATTTTAAATGGTGATGTATCACATTCTGCCCTGCCTTCATCCCCAAATACACATTTTGTTCTTAAGAAGGCAAGAGACATGTCAAGACCTCTCAAAGGCACTTGGACTTAACTAAAGGACTGAATTATTCTTTGTTTCCTAGAAATCGCTATGGTGTGATGACAGAGGTCAACCAGACTCTGAAGCTTGAAGATACCCCAAAGATCACTAACAAGAATTTTGATGGAGGTATATCTGCAGCTCTAAATATTGCAAATACAGAGACAAAATATAAATGCAGGGACCTTTTTTTTTGTGGTGAATTAATTAAAGATGCCCTTGAGGGGCCAAATCAATTCATAATTTTTAATGAAATTTGATCCATTTAGTAAGGAAAAATTTTGAGTTTAAAATAGGAAAACCTGAGAAATTTGGAAACACCACTAATTTTAAATAATCTTTGTGTTTTCATTTTAATTTTAAAATTCCTCTTTATACATATAAAAGCATAATTTACTTGAAAAGTAATCTCATTGGAAATTAGTTTAATAAACTGTTTTCAGCTACCCATATTTTTTATGCATCTTTTATCTTCAGCTGCCAAATGTAAACAATCCATTATTAATATATATTTTGTTCTGAAACATACATTTTTGACCTGCATTTGTTACTCCTAGTCATAATATATTTCTTACAGCATATATTTATTAAAAGTTGAAAGAGCAAGCTATGCTAGTATAAGAGGTGTTAAGGAATCATCTTCATGAAAATGTAAAAGAATGTATGCAAATATTCAATTTTGGGGAAAATTATATTAAATTCCACTCCATTATTTTTGTAAACTGTTCAGCTGCTAAACTTCAACTTTTATCATACAAAATAATCCACAGATTTTTTAATTTATACTAATTGTATGACAGAAGAAAAAAATTAACACAGCTCCCTGATAAAGATATAAAGATTGCATTTTTTTTTAATTGGTAGATGGACTGGAAGAAAAGGGGCTTGCACTGGAAAGTACAGATGCCAAAGTCCCCAGGCAGGGTGATGCTGTTCTGAAAACCCTTCAGGAACTGCAGAAACTTACAGCCTCCCAGCAGAACCAGCAGAGAGCAAGACTCTTTTACAGATTTGTTTCTGGACTTAGAAGTTTACATAACAGCACTCTTGGCTCTCTTGTACCAAAGATGATGGAAACCTCAAGGTATGTTACAGCAGTTCACAGTGCAAGAACACCACACATCCATGCCATGGCAAAACCATTCTTCAGTGGATTATTTGCAGCAAGTGGTTTTAAATCAGACATGGATTAGATGTAAAGGGGGGCTTTCAGAAAGAAAAGCATCATTAGAACTATCCAGAGAGGAAAATAAGGAAGGCAGTGTAAAACCTATGGATTTCACATTTTTCCATCAGAAATTCTCAGTGGTTAGTTGGAACTTGAACATTAAATATATGAGAAAAGTATAAGAATTTAAACAGATCTGAAAGTTCTGGCCTTCCATGAAGAACTGATATTGTTTGCATCATTTCCCCATCAAATCTTCCAAACTTACTGGTGAAGCTGAACTATAAACTAGGGTATAACACAGCCCAATATAGCGCTTTACTTCCCCTCCACCATCCCAACTGTGCGTGCCAGACACAATCCTGTGGATGTGTTATTGTGCCCAAATATCTTTCATGAAGTTTTTCTCAAGGGCAAGGGCTGTAATTCCAAACTCCCAAGTGTGACTTATAGCAAAGAACACGGTTTTGAGTGTAAGAATTTTGGAGACATAGAAGAGTGCTATTGTTTGGTCTGACCCTGCCCTCCACTCCGGACTCTTACTCTTCTGTCCGAGCTGGACTTGAGTCAGTTTACACATACTTTATGTCCTCAGTCTGTAAAGGGACAAGAGCCTCAGTCTGGGTTGATATATTAGATTATAATACTTAGAGTTGTGGGAAAGTCTGTTGTAAAAAAAAAAAAGATATGACTGTGAAATTATGATATTGTTAATACTTATTATTTAATTGTGTTATTAGTATGACTTGTAAAACTGAGAATCTTGTTTTTGGTAAGCAATTGCGCAATCTGTTTCCAGTCACTCATAAGTTTACATTGTTTATATTAAAACTCCTTGACAAACCTGTCAAATGTTTGTTTCAAAAAGTCAAAATGCAGTGATAACTGCAAACAAGGAATTAATCAAAAAGTCATCTCTTCTCCTTTCAGCCCCATCACCATCCAGGCCCTGGCCCAGTGTGGGACTCCAGAGTGCTATGGTGCAATCCTTCAAATCCTGAGAACTGGAAACGTGAATCCACTTGTGGCAGACCTGGTCACATACACCCTGGGGCTGTTGCCTTCTCCAACTCCACAGAGAATACGGGAGATTCTTAACATGGCCCAGTATCAGCCAAGTAGAGCTTCATTTTATGGCTTGAGTCATTCTGTTACTAAGTAAGTAATGATAGCATGCAATTGTAAAAAATAACCTCAAGGAAGTGTTACAGTGCTTAGAGTAAACCCTGATTGTTCACTTTTGGACAATATTCATGATTTTTCTCGTTAGGAATAAAATACACACATTTCCCATTTTCCTCTTTTGTTTCTGATGTGTTTATCTATTACTTTAGATTCTACAATGAGAAGAAGATTGTGACAGAGGAAATAGCAGATGTTGCAGACTTCATGGTATCACTGCTTGGCACTGATTGTTCTGGGGAAGATGAACTCACATACCTCACACTTCGGGTATTCTTATTTCCTTCTTTCATTATGCAGGCTATTATATTATATTAGTTATGTTATTGTAGTGCATATGTTACTCTTCTTCTCTTGGTGGAGAAGATGTCTCATCTCTGTATTTTCATCTCTGACAGGCTGTTGGAAACATGGGTGCAGTAATGGAGAAAGCTAAACCCAGTGTGAAATCTCTTCTGAAGACATGTATCAGAAATGAAGCTGCATCACTTTCAGTTCAGAAAGCAGCTATCCAGGCATTCAGGAAAATGACAATTACTGAAGAGGTAATTTTGGTCACAAGAACCAGGATAAACTGTCCTCAGTTCACCTTGACTGTTCACAGGAGTTATTGAATATGCAAAACTATTCCCATTATTTAAATTCTGCTATCTCCCTTTTAGCTGTCTTCCGCTTTTTGAGAACTCCTTTAGTAAGTTTCCATACACATATCTGAGAAGACTCTTGATTTAGTGTATGTTGCTCTTTTGAGATGCATTTGCTTTGTATAGATAGTCTCAGTTTAAATGGGAAATTTGAATCTGTTCCTGTCAGTGTCTACTGACATGGAGTTCTACTTATTTGAAGGTGGTATTAACTAATTAATTACTCCAGATTTAAATGTATTTAACTAAGAAAGAAATCATGTTCCTATTTTATACTGACATTTTGTTGTCATTGTTAACAGTACTGGTTAGAAGTGTTTTTACAATGCAGTGGCATTACAGCATCCCCTACAGAAGAGACATCCTTATACAGAGCACTTCAGCTCAGTATACGGAAATAGTTTAAATATCAAGTTTCTTCTCTAAGAGATATGTGCTTATTTCGAGACAAGGCTTTAAAAGTTTGGGAGCCTGGAAACACCTAAAACTCATATCCTCAGATTCAGTTTAAAGCATTTTTTAAAAATTGTTACTTAGTTTTAAACTATGTTTTTAATTTTTCTGCAGCAGTAGATTTTGATAACCTTCTTTTCCTAAACTGAATAATCTTTTTTTTCAAATTTTTGACAGTTTGTCCGTATATCTGGTTCCCAACAATCAAAATTCAGAATTCTAAAGAAAAAAATGTAACCTGCATGTATAGGATAAGAAAATAAAGGGTAAAAAAAAAAAATTAAAAAGTGGGAAGAAAAAAGAAAGAAAAAGACATTTTAAAAAGTATAAGAAAATAAAGGATAAGACAGACTATTTACCAGATAGTGATAGGACAAGGGGGAATGGCTTCAAACTGAGAGAGTAGGTTTAGATTGCATATTAGGAAGACATTATTTTCTGTGAGGGTGGTGAGGCACTGGAACAAGTTGCCAAGAGAGGCTGTGGATGCTGCATCTCTGGAAGTGTTCAAGGCCAGGGCTTTGAGCAACTTAGTGTAGTGGAAGGTGGCACAGGAGTTGGAACAAGATGATCTTAAGGCCTCTTCCAATCCAAAATATTCTATGATTCTCTGATTCTACGAAAATCAGCTTTAATAAAGCCATAACTTCTATGACATTTTCTAGCAAAAGAAAATTTATCAAAATAGTTTCAAAGAAACTGTTGTGGTCAGTTATAGAAATAAGGTGCAGAAATTGGTATACTGTCCCTTAAGAGTTGGACTCAATGATCCTTACGGGTCCCTTCCAATTCAGAATAATCTCTTTTTCTGTTACTATTTCACCCTATTTCACTCCCAAAAGGGTTTAGCAATATCCTCCATGAGCCAGTTTATCAGTGCAGACCTTTCTCTATTTATATAGGACCGTTCAGTACTTCTCAAAGTGTTCCAAGAGTCGGATGGACCTACAGACAAACGTCTAGCAACCTATCTCATAGTAATGAAAAACCCTTCCTCAAGCGATCTCGCAAAGATTTTGAGAGTCCTCACAAAGGACAAGAATGAGCAAGTGAAAAGCTTTGTTGCCTCACACATTGCCAACATCCTGGACTCTGAAGAAGTAGGCATTGAAGAGTAAGTGAAATTTAGCTGTGCATTAGTCTCATAGGAAGAATAAAGTTCTGACCAAATTGCAGTAGTACTTACGTAGCAGTGAAATTTTTGCGTGGTTTTTCTGTTTATTTGAACAAGAACATCTGCTGAGTAAACGATGGCTTTGTCAGAGCAGTGCCAGATTATAGTCTTTCCCTCAAGTCTTATGTTTACTGTTAATTAAGTGCAGAGAGCTAAACACTTGCAGTCACCACAGCTGTATGAATGTCCGCAAGCGGCATAAAAATCCCTTAACTATGACTAAATGAGTGTTTGGAATATGTATTAATTGTATTTTAATTGTTGTTTTCTTGCCTAGTCTAAAAAGCCGAGTTGAAGAAGCTCTGAAAGGAAATCAGGTTCCAACAGCCAAAGATTTCAGAAAATTCTCACAAAATTATCAGATTTCAAAAAGAGTTTCTGTACCTGGAATTGATCCCATCTCTGCCAAAGTAGAAGGAAATGTGGTATTTGACCCAAGCAGCTATGTTCCTAAAGAGACCATGCTAAAAACCACCCTGCATGCATATGGATTTGACCCAAGCGACGTCTTTGAGGTACAACAATTATCAAAAACATTTGCTAGTATTCAGCTGTTTTCTTTTGCATTTCTGTTTTCTTATAACAACTTTCTTTGAATAATGTATTGCTTTTACAAGCTTTGGGAGAAAGCTAAAGATCACTGTGCCTACAAGGGGACTTTGATTTGATCTCAATGGGCCTTAGAGCAAGCCATCCGTTATGTGATGTCACTTGCCACTGACTGGATGGACGACCCTGTTGAAGTTACTAAAGGGCTCAGGGTAATATGAACCCATCTGTAACAAATTGACTTCATGCTAATGAATCACTACTGGCACGCTGAAGTACTCATAGTAGATTTTAAGTGAGATACAACCTATGTGTGAGGTTTTTGTTGAACCTCACCACAGAGATAAAATGAATTATAAGACATAGTGTTCTGTATCTTCCCTTAAGAGTCATGGGCTTGTAGGATACACTGTAAATGCATTGTTTGTTGCCCAGAAAGTCTGTTTGTTGTAAAGCTCCAAAGAAATGGGGAGAACTGTCTCAGTTACGCATTGTCCTTTTTGTTCATTTCAGCTTGGCTTGGATGGAAGGGGGTTTGAACCAACACTGGAAGCGTTGTTTGGAGAGAAGGGATTTTTCCCAGACACCGCAAGCAAGGCCTTGTACTGGGTTGATGGCAAAGTGCCAGAGCAAGTTTCCAAGGCACTTTTTGACTATTTTGGTTACTCACAGGATAGCAAGCAGGACCAGGTACAGCTTAAAAACATTCTCTGTGCAGCACAGCATTCCTGTTTTCACACAATAATTACAACACTTACTGCTTTACTCTATATGAGCCTTCTCCTCTTCTGGTGAGCTAAAATAGAAATCCTTAATGCTATTTAACAATGTGTTTCCTTAACTGTATTTGAAGGGGTCTTTGTCTGGAGACAAATCTGTAAGTGCATGTGTAGAATAGCTGACATTCACTAGATATACTACCTATTTTACAGATTTCTTATAAATCTGTTTTATTGCTTTCCGACAATTTTCAGGATATCATGAAAGGAATAATACTTAACCTTGAAAAACTGATAAAAGAATTGGGCAACAAAGAAGCACCTGAAGGAAGAGCATATCTGAGAATCCTGGGAGAAGAACTTGGGTACATGAAACTCAATGATTTCAAATTGCTGGGAAGCTTGATTTTAAAGAGTGTTAAAACTCTTCAGACTGTTCCTGAAATGGTACGTTTCTGACGCACCAATGCGCATTATCAATATTTGTTTCTACCAGACTTTTTTTTAAGATTTAGATTGTATTTAACTATTATGTAAAGATATTTGATTCTAGCATGAAAATAAAAGTATTTAAAATAAAATGTCCAGGCTTAGGGTGAAGGGCTCTGAGAAATCCATGACAACTCCTCAATAACCAGGGGGAGTCCTCCTGGAAGATTGGTGAGGGGAAGGAAAATGGAAAATTTCAGATCATATTGTATTGTTGAGATATCTACTGGAACAATGTCCAAAATCTTAGTATTGGCTATTAAGTTACACTACTAAATTTCTAATTATGAAAATATATGTTAGTATTAAACAATTTGTCTTTGTCATGTTAAAAAGAAAAGAAGATGTAGTACAGTTTAGGAATATTTGGTAATACTCTTCTTTCATTGAACTAAAAAAATGCTTTGCCGTTTACTTTGGGGAAACCAGACTGTTGCATGGTATCTAAACCACTTCACCTTTGTATGTGTATGGTAAGGTAGATAACCTGTGTGTATCGAGGCAGGTTAAAAAATCTGGTATTCATTTAAAGTTCAGATTTTGGTAAACAGTCTCTAGTAAATTTTCTGAAGCAAGGAATATGTAGAAATTAGATTCTCTACTCCATGTGAAATTAACTTTTGGATTATGGAGTTTCAATCATTCCCTGATCAGTTTTTTAAGTAGAAAATGTGCATGTTACAAAGTGTGGATCTGTTCATGTTCATTTCCTTGTTTGATTCACAGATTGCACAAGCCATCTCAAAGGGTGTTGACAGGGATTTATTTGTCCACTACATATTCATGGACAATGAGTTCGAGCTTCCAACTGGAGCAGGTTTGCAGCTGAAGTTTGCCTTGTCTGGAATAGCAACACCTGGGGCCAGTGTAGCTGTGAAGCTTCATCAAAAAAGCGTAAGTCTCAACAGTTTTCTTTTTTTTTTTTGTTCTCCGAATAGTCTACATTTTCATTTATGAATAAAACTGTAACACAAGAAACATTTTAAATATTACAAAATATTCATGATATTAATAAAAAAAACCTCATTAGAGGTCTTGGTTAATTTGTGGATGACATTTAGATTAAATAATAATGCATATAATAACTGAAGTATGAGACATAATACAATTTGTTAATTAAAAGTATTTCAATCTCTCTTTCAAAAATAATCCTTTTAATCTATTTATTTCTCTCTCCCTACTCTCAAATTACCATGGTAGAGAAGCTGCAGTATGTGAATTTGCTGTCCAAACCAAAAAGTTAACAAAACATTTTGTTGTGGTCAATTCAAAGTGAAAAATTTGATAATCAGTTAAAAGAAATATTGAAACTTGAGTCAAGTGAAACATTTTTTCATCTGAAAAGCAACATTTTAAAATTGTGACAGCAAAAGAGCATATAACACAAGATTAATTACCCAGTTAAAATTTTGAATTCCTTTTTACAGGAATGGAAAAGAAACATGGAACTAATAACTATTTTGCTTTAATTTAGTCAATATTTCATTAAAATTTCTTAGTAGTTTCAGTTGATCTAAATTTTTAATTTTCCACAAGATTTAAATGCAAATAAAAAATAAGTCATCAAATTTAGTACTGGTTGCCCTTTAGTTACCTTTGGAATCATTTCAAGAATTTTGCATTCTGTCCCATCTTTCTCAATGGCCAAAGCAAAAGCTGGTTTGTGTTTAGAGAAATTCCAATCTTGGATCCATTTCTTTTTTGTCAAACAGTTTGCTCATTGTTTTTGAAAATTGCTAATTTTTTTTCATACAATGGAAAACTGGCTCTTGTCTTCAGATTTCACTTCACTTCAAAACACATGCGAGTAGCTCCATGTGCAAAATATTTCTGAAGCGTGAATATTTTTACATTAAAGTGGATAAAGATCCTTGGCATTATCATCTTGCTGTATTTGTTACATTACAGTTACCACTTATGTGGACCCTCTGATTATGTGATTTGTGAATCAGATTTTTTGAATAGCAAAGTCAGTTCTAAAACACTTATCTCCAGGTTATCAAGAGTATTATGTTTGTTTTATATAACTAGCAAGAAGTGTATTGGGCAAATAAATACCCCATTTTGTTTTTATTATATAGATGCAAGCAGATCTCATTGCTAAACCTTCAGTAGCAGTTGAGTTTGTGACACACCTGGGAATAAACATGCCTGAATTTGCT
The DNA here is from genome assembly GCA_013400975.1 of Atrichornis clamosus. Lineage (NCBI taxonomy): Eukaryota > Metazoa > Chordata > Aves > Passeriformes > Menuridae > Atrichornis > Atrichornis clamosus. The sequence goes on from WBMZ01001507.1 coordinate 92,619, forward strand.
GGAAGTGGTGTGGAGATGAATTCTAATATATTTCATGAATCTGGAATTGAAGCACATGTTAGTGTAAAAGCTGGACAACTGAAACTCAGCATTCCTGCTCCGAAAACTCCAGTAAAGCTCCTCAGTATCAGGTAATGAGAACTGAATGAGAACTTTCAAGGCTATGCTCTTCCTTCTCTTCTTGGTTTTCCTTGTGGTGGAATTGAAAGGCTAGGGCAGTCATGGAGGAAATTTCAGTTCAGAAAGATTCCAGACATTGTAAAACTGGGATAACTTCTTTTGTAAGATAAACAAATAGCCCAGATAAGCAATGACTTGGAGTCGTGGCTTACAGATTGTTTAATTTGTCACTATTTTTGAAATTTTATACAAGACTCTTATAATTTCCAAGATTTTTTTTTCTTTCACATAAAATTATTATAATAGCAATACCTATTTTAAATTGAATTTAAATGAACCACTCACACTAATTTTAGAGAGGGCAAATGGCTCAATACACAAAATTGCAATTTTCAATAATAATTCTTATAGTAATAAACCTCTTGATTATTTAACACCAAATGATGTTTCATTTAGCTCCTACATTAATAAGTGAGTTTTATTCAGAAACAACCTTGTTAATAGGACAATGTCTGAGCATGTGTCCTGGGAATAAATGACTGACTTTTCTGTTCCAGCAATACACTGCATTTGGTGTCTCCAGCCAAAACCGAAGAGATTCCAACCCTGATAGAGAACCAAGGAATCTCAACTTCTTGCAAGCCTTTCATTCCTGGTCTAAATTTCTGCACCAAATTATTGTACTCTAATGCCACTGACACAGAGGCAGCTCCATATTTTCCCTTGACTGGAGAATCCAGGTAAGTCATGTCTACGTAAACTATGTTTGTTTTGTGCTAACTACCTTCCCTCTTAGAGCTTAATATCTCCAGTGCTCTCTCACATAAAATTTGCCTTTAAAAATCTTTGAAAACAGACCGGCAGCAGCAGCTCAGAAAGAGACCAGTTGAGAACTGTCTGATTTCTTCTGTTTGTGGTCGTGGACAAAATAGTTATTCACAAGACATTTGTTTACTCCTTCTGTAGGTTTGAGGTTGAATTAATGTCCACAGGCGAAGTGAAGGAATACTCTGCAAGTGCAAACTACAATCTGCAGAGAGAGGGAAATGACCACATAGATACCTTAAAGTTTGCTGTCCAGGCAGAAGGTAAATGTCTGAAAAACCTGTGTGGTTTAGTTCGTTTTTGAACGGTGTCATTTAATAGGAAAGAGATTTTTATTAACTAAAAATAGGCCAACACTTTAACTCCATTTCCTTTCATGTATGCAACCCCAGTGCACGATTTTCATTATGAGAGACTGATTTTGTATTTTGCATGATTTAATAAAGTATGATGTTGGTGACTGGAAGCAAGGAAGAGGAGATGTTAAGGGATTCTGTATAAGCAAGTGAAAAATATAGTTTCTGATGAAGTATGGAAGTAAAGTATACAAACCATCTGTGGGATCATTTAAATAACAAAAGTATTGATGGGCTTGGTGGATCTCCCCATGGCGTGTTTAGAAGATGAGAAGAGAAAAGATGACCCAGTTTCTGATCAGACTCATCAAAGGTTCTGTTAGATCTTTAGTGTCATAAAATTGCCAGTTGATCCTTTTTTATTCTCCTTTTAAGAAAAGTCCAAACAGATTCCGTAGTTGTGGATAACCAAAGTACATTATATTTTCTAGGTGTAAACCAGCATGAGGCCACGTTGACCTTCAGGTACAACAGAGACAGAAAGATTTTGACCGGTGATGTCCACATTCCAGATGTTGATGTTGACTTTGGTACAAACTTCAGAATTACTGATGAATCCACTCCTGGGAAGAAAGCTTACACCCTTGTCTTAGACTTTAACAATAAGAAGATTCCTGAAGTTACTCTTACTGGCCAGATAAGGTAACTCAGGAAACCATTTAGAATTTTACATCTACCTTTGAATAAGATAGCTGAAGGTTCTTTGAATGTAGAACTCTGGGGAAGTGAAGTGATATCCCATTTTGGAGACATTTCTTAAATACAGAGACAGATAAGCCCCCTTTAAAAAACTTTAAAGTATTTTATTTGTAACACATCAAATGCATATGTATAATACACTGATTGATCTTTCTACTATATGTATATATATAATTTGTATCACAGGTTCCTTAAACTAGTTATTCCATGTTTGCACACACATGACTACAAGAATGCATTGTACTAGTGTTATTGCAGGTGTGATAATCCAAGGATATAAACAAGGCAAGGTTTGTTCAGAGAGGTATTATCTTTTATTGGATATGTTTGGCTCTAAAAAAAGTTATTACATCTCCCCATGAAGAAATCTAACAGCACTCAATAAGAAACAAAACCAAAAATAACTGAGAGCTTCCTGTAAAAATTCCCACGCTTCGCGGTGAGAATATTTCCGGGAACATCTACAGGGGAGCTAACAAAAATGTTCAGCCTGCCAGGGTTTCTAAAATTGTCTGCCTCACAAGCCCATAGTGAAATGGGCTGATCACATTCTTTAATAAACCTCAATCTTCCATGGAATTCTGTGATCTTGATGGTGCCCCAGGGAGTCTTTGTCTTTGCTGTTCATGTAGAATTGCCTCTGATAACAGTGGGAGCTTTGGACAGATGTCAGGGACCTCAATTCCCTTTCATTTGCACTAACATAATATTAGAAGTTTGCTCGAGTCAACAAAGTTACAAAGATATAAAATAAATGTGAATAAAGGAAAATGAAGCCCAGTGGCATAATATATTTTATCAAGTGTTTTATTTCTATGTGATTCATGGCCACAGTCTGCATCCTTAGGAGAGAATTTAGCTTGAGTAAGGCATTCAGAAGTTGGTTCAGTTACAACTTTACCAGAACAGGTACATATTTCCATCTTTTTCACTCCTATGAAGTTAACACAGACTCATTATTGTGTGTATCTGCACAGTAGCATTATAATAGTTTACCACAGATTTCCAAAGTAACTAGCAAAAGCTGAATATATTCACTGAAGTGTTTACAAGTTTGATTCAATCTGTTTTAACAGCTTTTATGACTTTGCTATAGATTTAAATGCTGAAATTGCTCCTGAAGCATAAGTGAGAAAGTACAGTTAAATATTTTTATTCACATTTTTCTTTCACAGATATGCTGGAATGGAAGAGGCAATGCTAAGAGGCACCATTACTTTTCCTCGCCTGCAAACTGAACTTAAAAGTGAAGCATTGGTTAATTATTCACCAAACAAAGCATATCTTCAGATCAGCTCTGCTGCAACAATGCATGGAAACTCAATTTCAGAAAGAGTTCTTCTCAAATATGGTAGGGGCAAAAACATGATCCACATATACAACCTATAAATTTAAACACATTTTTACATTAATTTATAATATATCTCTATATAGAATATTACTAATAGTACCCTTTTCTTTAAAATTCATGATTTTTAGATGCTGAGAAAGTTGAACTAGAGTGGCATTCAGGTGCCAGTGCTGCTGTGAAAAAACTGTCTTCTGGCTTCCCAGTTGACTTTTCAGAGTACCCGAAAACTTTAGAGAAGCATGCCAACAACCTGCTGGACCGGAAAGTTGCTCATACAGACATGACACTGCGACACATCGTGTCACAATTCATCGTGGTATGGCTCAACCTACAGTAGATATCACAGCTCCACCACACAGCCCTGATAAATTCTTGCCTTCCCCATGGAAGCCAAAATAAGAACTACTTGTAAAATCACTCATCAGATTGAATAAGCTGTGTATTTCCAACTTTGATCAAACCAGTCACTTTATTAGATGCCTGGAGTTCAGTATATGGATAGTCACAATGACTTTCAGATAACTTTACTGGGAAGTCTTAAAACTTGTTATTTACATTGCAAATCTTGTCTCCTCATTGCAGGCAACCAACACCTGGCTGCAAAAGACATCAAAAGATGTCCCCTATGCCCAGACTCTGCAGGACAAACTAAGTGCACTGCAGGAACTGAACATTCAGAAATTGAACCTGCCTGTTATCACTATTCCTGAAGAACTTTTCCTGAAAAGGTGAGGACTAAAATTGGTATAGTGATATGGGAAACTGAAAATAGATATTTGTTCATATTTTTGTGTTATTTTATTTTGCTTTGTTTTTACAAAACAGCATGGAATTGCTCTAAACATTAGCATAAAACTGGAATCATAACAAAGAATTTTAAAATCTGATAAATGAAATTATATGGAGGAACAGATGCATGTATTTAATACGGATTTGACTTTACAGTAGTCACTCATGCAGTATGTGAATATATCCTAAAGTATTGTATTATATTATAAGGAGTACTGAACAAAAATACAGCATTCAACAGCCTTTACTCTAAGCCACAGAACTACTGAAGCCATGTTTCCCGTAGATTTGTATCCTACATCCCTGCAGACACTTTGCCTTTGGCCATAACCCTAATAGCTCTATATTTTCCTGTGCAATCCTATTGGACAGCTCTTCCCATTCCCCTACATATACTGGTTAACCTCCACCAGTAGAATAACCTGACCTCTTCCCATATCTGACTTGTTCAGAGGGAAGCTCTACACTTATGGACTGGATTCTTACACTAGTTTGGTCCCATCTCTTCCACCTAATAGAGAGTTTCACAGAACTTGCAAGAATGTCATTACCCTTCTGTCAAATTTCATAGAAATCTTCCTATGTTAAAAAGTTCTAAGACGTAGGGTTTGACAAACAAAAAGAGATACTAAAAGGTAGATAAACAGGATATTTCCACTGTTTTCAGGAAATTAGACTCAGTCAGAGTCAGCCAGAGTGGGTCTAAACTCTAAAATATTCTTGCACCCGCCAGACTTGCTCTCATGACAGTTTGCAGCATATACTGTTCTTGCCACTGCTGTTCACAGGTCATCACTGGTTTGCCTATGCACAAGAATTCAAGGAACAATGTTGCTTGGTTGTACCTTCAGAATACACCCACAGCTACCACTGTGATAAATAGAAACACGTCTGTGTAGTTTCCCCATGAGCTAGGGAAATATTGATTGCTGAAGTGAACATAAGGGACAACAGAGGCTACTATAAGATTGGATTCCAAAAACAAATGGAGAACAGTCTTGCATTTTATCTCTCCTAGTTCTGTTTTTCCATTATCTCTCACTGTAGTAATATGAAATTGTGTGTTAATGACACACATCTCTATTGCTTCCATTGTGTTTCTGAGCTAAGCAGAAGCAAGGATGAAACTGTTTTTTCTCCTAGGTTGTTATCATTTGTGCTAATAATAATAATGATAATAGGACTTTTTACTGCTCTGTTATGTTGCTTTTTAAATCTTTTGATGTAAAGGAAGAACTTTCAAAAGTGTTTACTTAATTTTCTTCTTAAGATGTAGCTCTACATGTAAAAATTGAAGATTTTGCAATATAAAAGACCAGTTAGGCAAACAAGAAAAGTATCTTTGCCAGCTTATTGTTCATTGACAAATTAAGGCCAAGTTTCCTTCTGTTTTGCCTTTTTGTAATTACACTTTTGCCCCACAAGATTTTCAGCTGACAATCCATTTTTTCAGTCCTAGCTCCTGGTCAAATGCTTAGATTTTTACTACTTTTTATTCAAAATAAAATAAATGCTGAATATTTGGATGAAACTTTTGAAATGCTTATAATGAGAAATATAGATAAATTCTTAATAATTTAGATTCTTACCACGTCTAATGCTAGTATGACTTCATGCATTTCTATAAGAATGCATCACTTTTTTTAAAAATGTAATTGCTTTTTTCTGGTATTCTGCATCCCACAAGTGTGCCAGTGTTTTTGGAGAGTTTTTTTTACTTGACCTATAAGTCTTCCTGTTTATGAAACAAGGGGGAAAAAACAGTGAGAGAATTCCCTGATACCAAAAGTACTTTCAGTAAATTCTGATGAACGAGTGCTTAAAAATGTTGATAATAATATTTGATCATTACATTTCTCCCTGAAACTAAAGTCAGGACATTGACATAAGCATGTAAGTAAGCTCAGAACCATGGGCAGAGAAGGAAATAATGGAAATTCCTTTATATGCTTGAAGTTATAGTTTCTAACAGAGTTACCGTTATTTTCCAGTGAAGGCCGGATCAGATACAACTTAAATAAAAACAGTTTTGTGATTGATATTCCATTGCCATTTGGTGGAAGATCATCCAGTGAGATATGGATGCCACAGGCTGTTAAAACACCTCCTCTGGTGATGGAGTCAATGGGAATAAGTGTGCCATCTCAGGAATACAGAATCCCAGCGTTTACTGTTCCAAAGTCCTATCCTTTCCGTGTGCCTTTGCTGGGCAAGCTGGAGGTCTCTGCTAATGTGTACAGCAACTTTTACAACTGGACGGCCGCGTACACTCTGACAAATAGCACCACAGAGAGAGCCACCAGCGTCAAAGCTGCTTATAACACAAATGCTGATTCAGTCTTGGAGCTGCTTTCCTACAGTGTGAAAGGTGAGAGTGTTTGCTAATACTGCAATGTTTCCAAAACTACTTTAATTGTTTTATTTTCCCTGTTTCAGGTACAGCACATTCATTTGCCTGCTCTTATTTAAAGACAGGTCTTGCATAATCTCAAATCACTTTCCCTTTGTTTTTAAAGATATTATGTGTGTCTTTATTCAGGCACTGAAGGTGAACTCAGTTTAATTCAGTAAAGACTTTTAGAGTCCATATTTTCCTGGATATTCCTTATTGAAGAAAATGTCCTCCAAAGCCGAAGGCTTGAGTCTACAAACACTTGTGTAGTTGATAGGTCAAGTGTTTTCAAAATCAGGTGTGAAGGTGTATGTGTAGGTATGCCCACAATTTATTTCTCAGTCTATTTGTATGTGTATATATATATAATAGTCTTATCATTAATCTATGTCCATATATTGCCATAAGATGGTATTTTTAAGTTAGTTCCTCTAAAATTGCAGTTTGAGTTCTCAACTGCAAAAAGACAAACCGACTTCATTTTCTTCTAAACTCCTCACCATAACTGATGCATGATGAAGAAAACATTAAACCCCAGGAATGTTATATATGGGCTATTATTGAGAGTCCATCTTCTTAATTTAAGTTTAAATAATGACATAACTTTGAATCATTTCACATTATTAGATTTAGTAGAGTATTGTGGAGACTTATTTTTTTGTTATACAAAACTTTAGCTCCAAATATCAAACAGAAATATTCAGTATTTACCAAAACACTTAGGCCTCTAAAACAAAATGGTATAACAGTAATTGCAATTCAGGCAGTAGCATGGAACTTCAGTGGTGTCAGATGGATTCTTGATGACTTATATTTTGTCTCCTTTTTCCTGTTTCAGGTTCTGGAGAAGCATCATATAACAGAAATGGGTTCATCTGTGCATATGAAAACCACCTGAAGCACAGAATCTTAACATCAGTTTTTAAGCTGTCCAGCAGAAAGAGTTACGATCCTAGTCCAGTTGCAAACTACACCTTGTCACTTACAGCATCAAGTACTTTGGGTCCTCAGCTTTCATTTTCCAGTGATATTGTTTCTGAAAAGATAAATAACATGAATACCAATAACGTTAAAATGGAAGGGCAGCTGGAAGTGGCTTCTGTGTTTGCAAGAAGCATTTACACTCTATCTAGCACATACAATGAAAAGAGACGGGTTTTAGAAGGAAAATCAAATCTGAAGTTGGATTCGTCTTACCTTCAGGCTACCAATCAGATATCAGGCAGATACAGTGATGGTTCATTTTCTGTTACTTCAGTTTCTGATGTACAAAATGGACTATTAAAGAACACAGCTTCACTGAAGTGTGAAAACAGCCAGCTTAAAATGTCATCTGAAACCAGTGGAAGGTATCGACATACTGCAGGCATCAATAAGCTTGAAATAATTTTGTCAAAGAAGATGGCAGCACTTCGATCAGAGTACCAAGCCACTTACAAGCAAATCCAGTACTATGCCTTGTTTGCAGGTTCTCTCAATTCCCTGGATCTTGTTTTCAACACTGATATTTCCCTGACGGATCAGAGGAATCGAGCTGCACATAAGTCATCACTCAATGTCAATCGGTACGGTCTAGCCAGCAGTGCCACCACAAATGTGCAGTTTAGTCCCTTGGTAATGCAGAGTGAAATGAACTCCAAGCTCGACACTGCCGGAGGCTCCATGTCACTGTCCTCATCTGGGCGCTACGGGAAAAATAATGCAAAATTCAATGTAGGCGGAAGAGTGAGCCTAACAGAAGTAACGCTGGGAAGTGAATATCAGAGTACGGTTCTGGGTATGGACAACAAGCATGTTTTAAACTTCAGAGTTAATAGAGAAGGACTTAAGTTTTCAAATAATTTGCAAGGATCCTTCAAAGAGATTAAGTTGGAGTATACAAATGATTTGAATATTCCAGGCTTATCCTTAACATTTGCTTCAAAGTTAGACAACAGCTTCAGCTTTGACAAATTCCACAAGCATGTTTTTGAGCTGCAACTGGAGCCTAGCTCACTTACAGCTAAACTGAACAATAATCTTAAATACACTAAAACAGAAGTTTCCAACAAAGCAGAACTCCTTCTCGAGCCTCTGATGATGAACTTGGGTGGCAATATCAGAGGAGCCCATGGAGCAGATGAAATAAGGCACACCTACACCCTTACATGTGCTGGTCTGACTGCAGACTTGAAAACAGACACAGTGGCAAATGTTCAAGGTGCAGCAGTGAGTCACAGAATTCACCTGGATGTGGCAGGACTTTCTTCTTCAGTTACTATGAACACAAACTGTGATTCCAAATCTCTCCATTTCAGCAATGTTGTGCGTTCCACTATGGCCCCATTTGCCATCACTGCTGACGTACACACCAATGCTAATGGAAAGCTGGTTGCTATGGGTGAACACACAGGAGACCTGTACAGCAAATTCCTCTTTAAAGCAGAGCCTCTTGCTTTCACTTTCTCCCATGATTACAGAGGCTCTACCAGCCATAGCTTAGGGTCTAGAGGAAGGTACTCTACGCTGCTTGACAACAAAGTTCATATGCTTTTCACTCCATCAGAGCAGTCAAGTGCTTGGAAATTGAAAAGTCAGCTGAACAATAATGTATATTCACAGGATTTCAGTGCTTACAATAATGCAGAAAAGATCGGTGTGGAACTTAATGGAAGAGCTTTAGCAGATCTCTCTGTGATGGACACTTCAGTCATACTACCATTAACATCTGAAGAGGTTAATTTAGTTGATATATTGGGTCTCAGGGACAGCGTATCAGAGCCTCAAGAGTTCAGCATCTCTGGCTTTGTGAAGTATGACAAAAATAAAGACCTGCATGTTATTAGCCTACCATTCTTGGAAAATTTGCCAGTTTACTTTGAAAAACTCAGAGGCACCATTCTATCCACACTCCAGACCATACAAAGTTACCTGAAGAACATAGACATAGAACAACATATGAGAAAATACAAGGCAACTTTGGATAAACTGCCACAGGACATTAATGATTACATGGACAAATTAGATATCAAAGGCAAGGTTAGCAGCATGAAAAATAATTTTGTTGCTTTTACAAAGGACTACAGAATAACATCTGATGATGTCCAAATTATACTGGAAAAAGCCATGGACAATCTTCAAGAAATACTGTCTCAGCTTCAGATCTATCTAATTGAAATTGAGCAATACATCAAAGATTGTTATGAACAGTATGACATTAAAACACTTATTGTACAGCTTCTTGATCAAATAGTTGAAACAATGACAGCTCTAGATAACAAATATCAGGTAAGAACAACTGTAATCGACATCATTGAAAAATTACGGGGTTTTTTCCGACAATATGATCTTAACCAAATCGGAAGCAGCACTTTGTCTTGGATTAAAAATGTAGATGATGAGTACAGGATTACAGCTAGGATACAGGAAAACCTAGAACAACTCAAGATTCAGATTCAAAATATTGATGTCAGAAGCATTGCAGAAAATTTGAAACGACAAATTAAAACATTTGATGCTAAAGAATTTTTAGACAAATTTAAGCGTTCTTTGCCAATCGAAAAAATTAATGAAATTCTTGAACAAATCAAAGACTTTATCCTAAATTGGATAGAGGAGTATGAAGTATCTGAGAAGATCAGCGCTTTCCGTGGTCGTGTGCACAAACTGATTGTAAAATATGAAATTGATAAGCAGATATATTTTTTAATTGACAGAATGATAGAACTGCTTAACAAGTACAAAATAAAAGAAACTGTCCAGAAACTGACCATCTACCTGCAAAATATCAATGTGAAGTCATGCTTTGATAAAGTTGTTGCTTTTGTTGATGATGCTGTCAAGAAAGTGGAAACCTTTGATTATGAAAAAATGATAAAAGAAGTCAACAAGTTCCTTGACATGGTTATTAAAAAGCTCAAGGCTTTTGACTACAACCAATTTGTTGATGACACAAATAACAAAATCCGAGAAGTGACACAGAAAATAAATGAGGAACTCAGAAATCTAGAACTTCCACAGAAGGCAGAAGCACTGAAACAGTATATAAGAGATTTTAGATCTGTGATCTCAAAATATGTGGAACAACTAAAGGACACGAAGCTTGCTGCAATAATTAACTGGTTCAGGGAGCTCATAAACTCAACAACATTTGCTAATCTGAAAGCTAAGGTAAATGAACATCTGGAAGACCTGCATGAGAGGATTTCTGAAATGGATATTTCCCAGGAATTCCAGTGGTGTCTTCAGAAGATCAGCCAATTCTACAATTCTCTTGTCGTATACATTTCTGACCAATGGAACACAGCTTTTAAAAAAATTGTTAAATTGGCTGAAGAGTATGATCTAAAAAATTGGGCTGAAGACTTAAACCAGTTGGTTGAAACTGGATTTAAAGTCCCTGAAATCAGGACTGTTATAGTCACTATACCTGCCTTTGAAGTTAGTCTTCGAAGTCTTCGGGAAGCAACATTTCGAACACCAGAATTCATTGTCCCACTGACTGATCTGCGTATCCCCTCCTATGAGATCAATATCAAGAGACTAAAGGACATGAAAATCCCAATGAAATTTACTACCCCAGATTTTAAAATTCTAAATACCTTTCAAGTTCCTTCCTTTACAATTGACTTGATTGAGATTAAGCTTCTGATTGTGAGAACAATAGACAAATTCATGTCTCATGAATTTCAGTTACCAGCTGTTGATTTTTATTTGAAAGATCTGAAGATGAGAGATATGCCTTTTTCTGACATTTCTTTCCCAGAAATACAAATGCCTCAGTTTCAAATACCAGAAATATTGATTCCAAAGCTAAATCTAAATGAGCTTCAGATTCCTAACATGAAGATACCAGAGTTCCAGCTCCCACGTATCCCACATACTGTGACTGTCCCTACATTTGGCAAATTGTCTGGTGCTTTCAGAGTCACCTCTCCATTCTTCACACTGTCTACACAAGCCGAGTTTCGTAATACTACAACATCTGCAAATAGTCCAGAATTTGTGACATCCATTTCAGCTCAATCAACATCCAAATTAGACTTCCTAGTTTTTAGTGTTATTGCAGATTCACGTCTCTTGGCCCCTGACATGAAGCAGTTGAACCTTAAAAATGCCATGAAAGTCAACCATAGGTTCCTTAAAGTTGATCACACCAATCAAGTGGTATTTCTAGGGACGTCAGTAGAAGGTGAAGCTGAAACTAGAGCAAACTTGCATACAAAGAAAAATTCAATAGAACTACAGAACAATTTAATGGTCAAGCTGCAAAGAAAAATTTGGATGCAGAGTGGAACAGCATATTCCCACAGACTGAGTATTTCACAAGCTGACTTCTCCAGCCAGGCTGATCTGGTCAATAATATGACAACAGAGGTAGAAGCGGGATACATATCATTTACCTCTGCTGGTAAAGGAAACTGGAAATGGGCTTCACCTAATTTCTCTGATGAAGGCACTCATGATTCACATGCCACTTTCAAGGTTGAGGGCCCCAGTATTACATTTTCCGCCAACAACAGGATAAATGATAAATACCTGAAAGTCAACCAAGCTGTGAGATATGAATGTCATTCCCTAATGCATGCAACACTTCAGGTTCAGTCTGAAATTGAGTCACAGCGTGTGGGACGTAGCATTCTGAATGTGAAAGGCACAGGACAGCTTCTAGGAATGGAAGTAGAATTAACAGGCTCTCACAATGCTCGGCTCCATGGACGGATTACTGGAATTGTAAATAATGAGCTTTCCTTCTTGGCAAAGCCTTTTGAAATTCGTCTTTTAACAAACAATGATGGAAATATGAAAATCAGCTTCCCAATGAAACTGACTGGCAAAATTGACTTCCTGAATAACTATGGGTTTGCCCTCAATTCTTCTGTTCAGCAGGTTAGCTGGCAAGCTACTGGCAGGTTCAATCAGTACAGATATTCCCACAATATGTCTGCTGGCAGCAATGATGACAGAATTGAAGCTCATGTCGAAATGAATGGAGATGCCAACCTGGACTTCCTAAATATTCCTCTAACCATTCCTCAAATTCAGATTCCCTACACTGGAATCAAAACTCCTCAGCTGAAAGATTATTCACTGTGGGAACAGGCAGGCCTGAAGGAATTATTGAAGACAACAAGACAATCCTTTGATTTAAATTTGAATGCTCAGTATGAGAAAAACAAAGACATGCATGTAATCCCACTTCCTTTAGCAAGAGTGCATGAAGCACTTAATAAAAACATCCTTCTGTTCAACAAGCATTTTGAAAAAGGGAGAAATGCAGCTTTAGATTTTCTCACAAAGTCGTATAATGAAGCCAAAACAAAACTCGACAAATACAAAATACAAACATCACTGAACAAACTACCACGGACCCTCAGGATTCCAGGATACACCATTCCAGTTGTGAATATTGAAGTTTCTCCTTTCACTGCTGAGATGCCAGCCTTTGGTTTCACGCTTCCAAAAGAAATAAGCACAAGAGGATTCACAGTCCCATTTATTGGCTTTTCAGTTCCATCGTACACACTAGTCTTACCTTCTCTTGAACTTCCAGTCCTTCATATTCCACAGGATCTACGCACTCTAAAGCTTCCTAGATTCAGAATCAACAGCTCAGCAAATCACATCTTAGTTCCTGCCATGGGTAACATTACTTATGACTTCTCATTTAAATCCAGTGTGATCACTTTAACAGCAAATGCTGGGCTGTTCAATCAGTCGGATATTGTTGGACATCTCAGTGTCTCATCCTCTTCTGTCATTGATGCACTGCAATTTAAGCTGGATGGTTCAACAAGTTTGACAAGAAAAAGGGGGTTGAAGCTGGCCACAGCATTATCCCTGAGTAATAACAAATATCTAGGAGGAAATCATGATAGCACAATTAGTCTCTTAAAGAGGATCATGGAAGCTTCAGTGGCAACAAATATAGAATTTGATACACCAGTTTTAAAAATGAATTTCAGCCAAGAACTTTCTGGAAATACTAAATCTAAACCCACTCTTTCCTCAGAGATAAAATTAATGTATGATTTTAATACTCCCAAATTTGGTACCAGTGCTAAGGGAGAAATTGCTCACAAATTTGCTTTGGAGAGCCTTACATATTACATATCAGTAGAATCTTCTACAACTGGTGATATTGATGGAGTATTTTACACTGGAAATGCGTTTTCTGGAAGTTTAGACCATGAGGCAAATGCCTATCTGAATGCTAATGGAGCTCGGTCATCCCTCAAGTTTGAGGCCCACTCTAAAGCAGATGGAATCTGGATTGCTGAAATCAAAGAATTACTTGCAGTTGAAGCATCTACCCGTCGTGTTTATGCAGTCTGGGAGCACAATGGGAAGAACTATGCACGATATACATCTAGTTTCACAACAACGGGGACTCAGAGATGCAAAGCAACCTTAGAGCTGGCTCCTTGGGATCTATCAGCAGATCTTCAGATTCAAGCCATTCAGCCAAATCCCTACCTGGGCATGGTATCAGTTAATCAGGTTGTTGTAGTGAAAATCAGTCCTGCAAACCAGAAAGCTGTCTGGAAGGGTGAAGGCCAAATTTACTCATTATCTATCAGTCATGATACGCAGTTATCAAATGAAAAATCAAAATCAAAATGTGTTATTTCTGGATCTTTGGAAGGATACATGGACTTCCTCAAAACCATAAAATGTCCCATTTCTGAAAAGACCTTATGGGATATCTTGAAGCTGGACGTCACTACCAGTGCTGACCGGAAACAGTACTTGAATGGCTCGGTATCCCTCGTGTACACAAAGAGTGAGGATGGTTACTTTTTCCCCATACCTGTGAATAAGTTGACTGATGGGTTCACTGTCACTATTCCTGAGTTACAGCTAAAGGCTCCAAGCCCTGTTCTCAGCACTCCAGAGTTCCACCTTCCTTTCACCACTCTCCAGGTCCCGGCATACACCATTGACTTGCGCAACATAAAAATCCCACAGACCCTGAGCACAATGCCATTTGATGTCCATTTACCCACACTGCCAAAACTAAGATTCCCCAGAGTGGATGTAGGAACAAATTATATTACATTAGAAGAATATAAAATGCCATTTTTTGAGGTGACAATACCTGAATACCAAATAACTGTGTCTCAATTCACTCTACCAAAGAGTATTTCATTTGACAGTTTCTATGTAGATCTGGACGAAGTAGCTAATAAAATTGCAGATTTTGAACTGCCTACAATTACAATTCCTGAACAGAAAATTGAGATCCCCCCTCTAAAAATATCCTTGCCTGCTGGAATTTACATCCCATCATTTGGTGCTTTGACTGGCTCTTTCAAAGTTGCTTCCCCTTTGTACAATGTCACCTGGAGAACAGACTTGACAAATAAGAAGGACTCTTTTGAACATTCCATTGACTCTACTTGCAGCTCAACATTGCAATTCCTGGAATATGACCTGAACGGTAAGACACTGAAATTCTATAAGCCATGATTTTGAGGGAAAATATTGTAGGCTGGGTTTTTCAGACTTTTTTTCCCCAGGGCTTTGCATATGAAGGTGTTGCTGTCTATTTAGCATTGACATTAGATGATACTTCTTTTATCAGCACCAACATTTTTTCATAAATTATTATCAGAGTCTCAGTCAGCCACTTTGAAGGCTAATGACTATATATATGTATAATGACATACTGTGAAAAAATGGGAAATATCTCTTTTCTGTATTGCAGAATTAGTTGTGAACAGCAGAACATTCCCCCATTATTTATGATAATACATGTAAAAGAAGGCAGGCTGATGTTTCAACAATTTCAGAAAAAGAAATATGTATCTTTTTCCTTAGGAACTAAAGAGATCTGATTTCAAAAATTTTTTCAAGCCAGAAAACTGGACTCCCATAAAGCACTGAGTTCTAGACTTTAAAATAATACTAAAAATATAGATCAGAATAAAATTCTAAACTCTCAAGAAATTGGAATCCCAACCTATTATCTGCATTAATGCAAAATGTCATATCCATGTTGAGATAAAATGTGAATTTTAAAATGCTCCAGTTGAGCAAATATTTTCATGTCTTTTTACTTGGGCCATTATGGGCATTCAGTTTCTTGAAGCATAATTTGACATACCAGTGAAACACCCCACAACTGACCATCTAACATACAACTGGATATGTATTTTGTATTGTTCATTGGTAACACACACTTTTGAAATCTTTTTCACAGTTGTTTCAAATTACAAATATAAAGAAGGTGTGTTTGTTGTGAAGACAACTGGCAGCTTTTCGCATCGTGACATGAGTGCAAACTACAAGGAAGATCTTACTATTTCAGGAATCGGGTAAAGATTTTCTCTAATAATATAATTTATAATAGACATAATTGCCAATGATGTGTTGTTGCTCTGATATCTAATGCCCCAGGGTGCTTTGCTATAATTAATAAGAACCTGTGTAGCTACCCTATCATTACTGGCTGTGTCTTTTTCCCTCTCAAGATAGCTTGAAAGCTGTTCCATCTCACGGTTTCTAGAACTGCTTTTCTCACCAGCCCCATTTCAGAAAACTGCTGAGACATAAACACAGTATTCTATAATCAGAGCAGTTCTAGATCTGACCATCAACATAGTTGGAGTTTTTTTCCACTAGATCCCTCTGTCACAACAAGCCACTACAGAGTAATTTTTATTCACAAGTGCCCACACCAAGGGTAAGACTTGGGTCTCTTACTGCCTGTTTTTATCTGCAAGTGTTGTGTTGTTACATCCAAGGGACAGAATCTGTGAAGGCAAGTACAAATACAGATAAACAGCAGTGCCTATACTTGTGTTGGTGGAAAAAAATTCAAGTCAGTTGTATAAATATGTGGTACAGCTACAGGTTTTGTTCTGCTGCCCTAATTGAATGAAATTCTCAACAGAACTCAATACAGTTTTATCTGGAGCAGGAAAATTAGAGTGACATGTAGTTTTGAATGTGTCAGGCTAAATTCTAAGAAATGTGAATAGTAAAACTTTAAATTTTCCTTTCATGATAGAGGAATCATTTGCATAAATGTATATAGATATATAAAATAACAGGTGGTATTGTATTCAACTGCACTGGGCTTGTGCTTTGTGCATTCCTTCATAGCTGTGTATTTGCTGTTGTTGCAGAGCCCTGGAGGACAATATATCACTAGATATCATCAGCCCAACTTTCACAGATGTTCATGTGCATTATGAAGAGAATGAAAAGAGATCATCTGGCTCAATATCCTCACCCTCAGCCGGGACCCTTGCTTATGTCATTGAAGTGGACGATGAAATTCTCATTGCCAGAGTTTACTACCAAACTGAGGTAAGCTTGATATGAGCAATAAAAAGCAAAAATGTTTGGTGTGGTCAGAGGAAAAGTTGCCTTTTAAATTTTGTGTGTGTTTATGTTGAGATATAAATTAACCACCAAATAAAAAGTATATTGTGAATAATTAAAGGTTTTATTTCATACACTGACCTTTCCATTACTAAAAGTAATATCTGTGTGAAGAGGTGTTTTCAGCTCCTCCACACAGTTATTTTTTCCCTCTCCTATGGTCAAGAAGGCACACCCACTGAAAGTGAAGAAAGTACAAAGTCAATTTTAGATAAACCACCCATCAGATTTAATATAGAGCCATCAGGGTACTTAGAATTATTAAATAAGTGACGATTATAGGAATCAGGCCACTGGAAGAGGTCAGACCATCTGTGAAGTGTCTTTTTAATCCATTAATATGTTACATGCTCTCATTATTGGCAAACTACAATAATTTCAGAATTAAAATCTTACCTTCCAAAATTAGATACTAATTGAGGGATCACAAGCAAATCATAATTCACTATTTACTATAAAAATGGAAAAACTGTAATGTAAATATGTTCTCGTTTGAGGATTTATTAACTACTCTGAGTAACTGTCCAAATTGTCTCATTTATTTTAATGATTACAAAATTAAATCGTCTAATATTTTCATATAAAAAAATGCTTTTTGAATTCACTCTAAATGATTTCAGGAATGAGTAGAAGGCTCATTTTCCCAAGTAATTCACCTGCCTTATGAGACATGATAGGCATTTAATACAAAGGAAGGAAAAATCTTATTTGCAGTCAGTTTTTAAAGAAGACCAGACTAAGTTATGTTCTAGTCTTGCTGATTAAAGGAGCTCAAAGCAGCTTGGTACAAGATAATTTCTTCCAAAATAACCTTTCAAAATGAGAGCAAATGGACAGCAAACAGACAGTGCACAAAAAATTGGAGAGTGCTTGTCTTAATACATGATAAAATTAAAAATGCAAAGAGAGTGTTGAAATACATTCATAAATAATGTTGGGTTTTCTTATCCTGTTTTGTATTTTCAGTCTGCTTCTCAGAAGGACATTGACATATTAAAAGGTGAGATATCCTTCAAGGAACCTGAGCGGATTCAAATGAAATTCAACTGGGATGAGGATGCTGCCAAAGACTTGCTGTTGGGTCTGAAAGAAAAAGTGCCTAAAATGACAGATGCAGTCTATAGGTCTGTTAATCGGTACCATAAGGAGCATATGGGACTGGAAATTAGTGCTGCCACCTTAAAGATGAAGAACATAATGCAGAATAGTGCTGACAAAGCATACACTTTTGCTGCAAAACAAATAGATGGAATAGATGCTCAACTTCGCACAGCTGCCAATGAGGCCTCTGACAAATATCAGGAGCTGAAGGTCAAAGCTAAACGGCTTTATCGAAGAGCAGCAGATCAAGCTGAATGGTTTGACTATCAAAGAATAAAAGCAAAACTTTTGGATGTTACAATTGATATAATAGAAGAGTATCACCAGAAAATAAAACACATAATTGACTCAGCCATTGAGTTCCTGAAAACCACGAAATTCCAGGTCCCTGGGCTGTCTGAAAAGTACAGTGGTGAAGAAATATACATCATGACTACAGAGAAGGTAGCAAAAAGTGCTGATTTATGCCTTTCAAAACTTCAGGAGTACTTTGATGCCTTGATTGCAGCAATCAATGAGCTGGAAGTCAGACTTCCTGCTTCTGAAACAATTCTTAGAGGTCGTAATGTACTTGATCAAATTAAAGAAATGCTGAAAGATTTGCAGGACAAAATCAGGCAGACATTTGCTACTCTTCAGGAAGCTGACTTTGCAGGAAGGCTGAAGCAACTGAAACAAGTAGTGCAACAAGTTTTTCAGAAGGTAGAAGAAATGGTTAGAAGCTTGCAATCCCGAAATTTTGAAGACATGAAAGTCCAAACACAACAGCTCTACAGAGATGCAATGGCTTCAGACTTTGCACAGAAATTGAGATCCTTGACAAAAGATGTTAAAAAATACATTTCTCAGTTCAAAGACTTTAGCCAGAAGACATTCCAGGACCTTTCAGAAAAGCTGCACCAGCTGCTCCTCTATGTAAAGTCATTGCGGGAGGAATATTTTGATCCAACTACACTTGGATTGTCAGTGAAATACTATGAGGTGGAAGACAAGGTACTAGGATGGCTGAAGAATGTCATAGATGTTCTCATGGATTGGCACAAGAAGCATGTTGGAGATCTTGCTGACTCAGTTACACGCCTGACAGACCAAGTAAGAGAATTGGTAGAAATCTACAGTCAGGAATACTATGACCTTATGATTGATGTAGAAGGAAAAGGTAAACAGAAGATCATAGAGCTCTCATCTGCTGCTCAGGAAAAAATCCGATACTGGTCTGCAGCTGCTAAGAGGAAAATAGATGAACATAACAAGCAACTCAAAGAAAAACTCCGGGAGATCTATGAGCGGCTTAGTCTTTCCCAAGAAAAGCTAATCAGTGGGGCCAAAAGATTAATTGACCTAACTATAGAAAACTACTCTGCATTCCTGCAATATATCTCAGAGCTTCTTCATTGGTTTGAGCAAATAACAGCTGAGAGCATAAAGCCGTATGTAGCTGTTCGTCAAGGAGAGCTTAGAATAGAGGTGCCCATGTGAC
Organism: Atrichornis clamosus; assembly: GCA_013400975.1. NCBI lineage: Eukaryota > Metazoa > Chordata > Aves > Passeriformes > Menuridae > Atrichornis > Atrichornis clamosus. The sequence goes on from WBMZ01001507.1 coordinate 112,100, forward strand.
TGGCAGTCCGTTTACCAGATGCCCCAAAAAAGCAGAGAGGCACTCAGAAATAAAGTGGAAACGACACACATACTGATTCAGCAAGGCATTGAGAAAGGCTCCAGGAAATGGAAAGAAATGAAGCAATTCACTGATGAACAACTTGACACTGAGCAACTGAGTTTTCAGGAGATTAGGGAGAATTCACAGCAGAACATGAATGCGTGAATGGACATGCAGAAGAGGAGAAGTAACAAGTTTGTACCACAGTGTATTTAAAAATATCAGCAATTAGTATACTGGAGCTTCAGGTAGATATGTTTGAATCTGAATTTGTAAATGAAAACTTAGTAATCTACACTAGGTTATTTTAATAAGCTTAATAAGCCAATAAATGAGTTCTTTATTACATTTTTGTGTCATTCATTACAGAGACTTTTATTTGGACCATAGGGCTTAATCCAGCAATTTTCAAGGTCAATGGGAAGTCTTTTATTTGATTTTACAGTATGTTGGATCAAGCCAATAATGTGCAATACATATTGTAAATAGTCACAAAAGCTATGGAATATATGGATTAAACAGGTTTTAAGATAAAGGTCATATTCATAAGCCAGTTGAAGGAAGACTTGGAAATACATTTAATTCCCAGAATATAGAAATACCTTAATAGATAAGTAAGGAAAAGAGCAAGTATAAAAACATGAATTAAAATTTTGATAAATTCTGGAAATGAAATAAAAAATTGAAAAATAACATAGAAATCTGACTGATGGAAAATTGCAGCTAATAATACAAATGTTTTGTTAAGAGAAATTAATTTATACCTGTATCAGACAACTATGCCAAGAATTTTAGATGGGTTTTCTTTCTACTGGCTAATTTATATTTTAGAAATACAGGGGTTTCTCACCTGTTTCCCCATGATATTTCTGGTTTCACATTCATTATCTGTCACTTCAAATTCACTTATTGTGAGTTTAGTTAAGTGTCAGTTTCATGGACATCACTGTGTATGATGGCAGTTAAAAAGTTTTCTTCTCCCAGGCTGAAGCCTAGACCATTTAAATGAATTCTCAATTTAAAGATGAATTTAAAGAATGTTGAAGAAGTCACTCACAAAACAGGACTATTTTTGAGTGGAGAATGTGTGGACCTGCACTGGTGTACTTTCAGCTGTTGGAATACTATATAGACAGTCCTAGAGAAAGGTTGAAATGGTGTTGCCTCTTTGAGAATAAACTCTTTGACAAACAACACTAGAAATTTTGTGCACGTCTGTTTTGATACAATCAGTTCACTCTGTAGTATGGTAGCTGCTTGTTCCTTAATGGGAAAACAGAGAATGTGTTTTCATCCCATGGTATGATGGAGTACATACGTGAAGCAATGGAGCACCACGGCTTTGATATCCCTATTGATAGATAATATTATTACCTGAGTAACTTTGCTAGTAATGATTCTTATCAGATAAGCTGCATTAACCCTGAAATCAGAATCTGACAAGCATGTTAGTATACACACACCCATCTAGCTGTCAGCAGAGCGGGCATATCTTAGAAAGGTAAGCTCACTGTCTTTTCAGAGCTTTCAGCCATCACATGGAACAATCCCCTGTGAACTGTAAAATAATTTTTGATTCTGAATAGAACTAATCTGCATATGTCACCATGCCCAGGGGAATCAGAAGTATAAAAATCCCAGTTTACATGTTCTATTGAGTATCCCAGTAAAAAAAGAGGTTGGCTTCAGAGCCCTTTCACCTTCATTCACAAGGAAACTGAAGCCTATGGGTCATCTGATCTTTATTTGATGTCAGATTGCACAACTCATTTCCCTGAATTTCACAAATGTTTAAGCACAACCAGATTTCTCAGACACTGGCTGATTCTTGCTTCCCTTTGTCATGACAAACAGCCCTGTGAAACAAAGGGCAATAGAATAAATTATAATAGTTATGGGAGAAGAGATATTTAAAGTTTTGTTTTCTTTTGTTTTCACCCTCATGGCTATTTATTTCTGTCCATCATCCATTGTTCTTGAAAGGATTATAAATGCTAAAAAAGCATCTACTTATAAGGAATGGGTTAACTGAACAATAAATATGCCAAATAGCATAAATACTGGCTCTTTTTGGATAGAGTGAAGCTTCCCAAAAGCAAACACAACAGTTTACACACTAAACTGTGGTTAGAGGTTAGAGGAAATTTCCAAATCTCATGGCAGCAGTGTTGCCAATTGGATTAAGGCTCTCAGTCCTGTAATCGATGTGCCATCCTGCAGTCATCCCACGGTTGGTTTGGAAGGGCCTGGAAGCAGAACGTTGCTCTCAAAAGTGAGATCTTACTGGAACTTAGCTGTTGTGTAAATCCCCACACCAGAGAGGTTGTCTCAAGTGCCCCTTTGAAACTCGGGCAATATTTTGACACAGGGAAAGGTTGTTTATGTTTGTGTGTGTGCATCCTACAAGCACATACAACCAGATGTAACTTTAATTTCCATTACATTTCCTGTTATTTGGTTGCTATTGTTGTTTACTTTCAGGATCTAGCAAATTTTAGCCTTATTTTCCATGTAGTATGTTACAAAAATATAGACAAAGCCACAATTATTCAAATATTGTTGCAATTGACTCCACTTACTAAATGTTTGCAATATAATAATTTGTAATATTATTAGTTCTATTTTGGCCTCTTTTCAGTCTAGTTTATATAATAGGAAATATTCTATTTCATTAAAATGAATTATATGGGACATAACAGGGAATCAGCAACTATCTGGGGCTCAGTGACACTGCTTCTTTTCATTTTTTTTTCTGTAGTCTTCATCTTCTGAATTCTCATAAATGCCAGAGAGGCTTTTCCTCATAATTTACAGCAGGTATCAGACATAGAGCAGAACTGGTTGTAAAAGTTTAATTAAGTGAAACATTTTAACAAGAAATTGAGAGAACAATATGCCCTGCTCTAACTAAGTGATTGTAGAAATAACATTGACAAGAAACGTGTGTGTTCCTAAATGAAAATCTTTTGCAGACGTAGGACAGAAAAAATGTTCCAGAATTTTAGATTATGCAACCATCTAGAGCTGACTTTTTATTAAGTGACTTAAAAGTACATGCATAATTTGCTGCATATACAGAGACTCTACACACTTATCCACATCCATGCACACCATCATCCACCTCTGGCTCTAAATTATGCTATTGATACTTTCAGAGCAACTACCATTATGGCCTACTGATACCTTTCAAAATTTATATTAAAATATTTAGTTGTTCAGTAAGTGACACCAAGTTTTGTACTACTCTTCTGCTGGCAGATTTATTGTTCAGGTGGGAAGCCAGAATTTATTAAAGGCCGTATGGACACACAAAATTGCTTGTATTCCATTTCTACACAGCCAAATCCTGGCCTGAATGAAATCGATAGCAAAATGTCTGTTGGCCTCAGCAGGAGTAGGCTTTGGCCAGTTTGGTGTATAACTTGAGAAGCACTCTGGGATCCTGTAAGAGAAAGCTTTATTATTATCTATTAAAATCTACAAAAAAAAAATCTTTGAAAACGCATGCAGACAAGAAAATTAATCACTAACAAATTCAAGACAGGTCAGAATGAATTTTGCCTGTACAACATTAACCAGAGCTTCTTTATACGTTTTTGCCCAGTTTTACATAGTATCACAAAGAAATTCTGCCGGGGCCAGGAATGATGGGTTCTGGTTCCAGGCCTTAGACATGGAAATACGCATATACCTCTCCTCACCCTTTCCCTCCTTCCATTATCCATCCAAGGCATTAAGGGAAACTGGGACCTTGTAGAATAAAACCTGTGTTGGAGTTTTGCAAGACCCAACTGGGCAAAGACTTGAGCAACATGATTTGAGTTAAATCTTGCCTCTGCTTGCAGCAGTAGGTTGTACTATAGACCTCCCAAGGTATCCTACAACCTGAGTTACCTTGTGATTCTCTTGTGACTAAACTGATATGGCTTTAGGTTGCCATCTCTAACACTACCTTTTGATAAATGGTTTATGAGCAATTTGCTGTATCATCATTCTAATATATCATTATAAAAACAGAGAAGTTTTATGGTATCACTGCATGTAAACACATCCTTGTTCTAATTGCAACTATGAGGAATCCTAAAATACCCTGAAGCATTCCAGCACTTGCAGCCTTCTCAATCAGTTCTGCATCTTTCCTCTTCTATGTTTTTCATGTGAATTTAGACAGAAGTGCCCCTCTGCCTTACCAAAACACAGACACTTTCCCAACATGCAGGAACTGAACACAAAAGCATGTTATGACTATTACCATTCATACTCTGACAGCATGATTTTGGTATCTGCTATAAGAACAAAAAGCAACATTAGCTCTTCTCAGAGTGGCTGGAGAAGGGTCCTCTACTAGTCTGGGCATTGGCAGAGTCAGAGGATCAAGCACATGAGCAGCAGTGCCACCAACAGCTTGGGGAAGTAACAAAGGTCATGCAAAATTCTTGCGCCGTGCGTCTGTTGTGAAGAATTTGCCAGGTGTTTGCTGTAAGCAGAGACCCACCGCAAGCTATGATCTCAAACTGATTTCCCAGCAAATGAATTCAAAGGGACATGTTAGAAACAATCTTGAATTTATGGATAAATCTAGTAATCTACACTGCTTTTGGGACTCAAGGAGCAAGTTGTGCTCTCTGATAGCTCAAACATTATATAGCCTATAGGAAATAGGACCTGAAACAGCTCTCTATTTAAGTGTCCAAGTTTCCTCAAAGGGGGAGCCAAAAGCCATATGCAACATATGTGCCTGGGGGATCTGAGACTTTGTCTGAAGCAAGGAGTGAACCAAATGGGCAGCAGAGAGAGCCTAAAGAATGAAAATGTTCACTATATCTGCCCTACCAATGGCACGGTCAGATACTTAGAGGACCCCAGTGGGGTGAGTAAAGATGGTCTTAATCAAGAAAATGCATGGGGAAAGGTATCAGACCTACAACTTTTTGAGTGCTGCCTTCTACTTCTATCATTACACTACTGAAAGAGGCTGGTGACTCCTGAGGTTCTGGGCAACCTGGTTATTCTTACAGAGGTAATATATTGCTCTGGTTTCTGTGTAAGGATGGAAGCAAATACTTAGCCTCCATATCATACTTTTTTTCCCCCACATGTTTTCCCTGCTACCACTGTCTTTGTCAGAGTTAAGATGTATTCCAATGCTGTTGTCAAGCAGAGGAAAAAAAGTTAACATACACCTACTTGTTGTTTTGTTGTCATATATTTTCTGGTATTTACTATGACTATAGGACTTTATTGCTAAAAAGTTTGATAGTGCTTTTATTCAGGCCTGTTTTCTGTAGAAAGCATTTTATGGATGTCCTTGTATTCAACTCTACCACTGCTCTGAAAGCACTTCTAATTGTAGCTCTATTGGTAGATTTCCTCTATGGAAGGTTTCTGTACTGGAACTCCCAGAAATCCCTTCATCTACTAACTAATAATATAATTATTATTATACTGTTGTGTATTATATTATATATATATATATATGTATTATTATATAACATTGTTATTTTGTCACCAGTCTCATAAAGAGCCACACACATTGCCCACCAGTGACCCTGAAAGGTCATTTGTTCCTTTCCTTCTAATACCTGCAATATTCTTAAGTTTTAAATCAGTGGCTGGCCTGTGTGGAAGTGAGGATCCAAAGCCTGTTAGAAGATGCTATTAGGCCCCTGTGCTAAGGGCACTGGATCAAACTTCTGCATTTAGCCAAAAACTCCCCATTTCCCAGGTATATGCTCACTCCCTTACACTTCACACTCCCATGGAGACTGCATCATATTATGCTACTTAAAAAGAAGAAAATTGGAAAGGTAGTATTACTGTCTCTAAAGGTTAAGCATAGGTGTTAATTTAATTTATTTCAAGTTTACTACCTTTGAATGTTCTCAAAGAGATGTTGGATTTAAAAAAAAAAGATCTCACAAACACCTACCTCTTTAGTGCATAACATTTTGGACAGACATTTCCAATGGTTAGCAGGCTGTTTGTCTCTCCGTAACACTCTTTCTCAGTGGTTACTATACTTGTTTATTTAATAAGCCTTTGTTTTTCTCTATGGAAGTGACTGGCTTACAGCTACTTACAAACAATATGGACAGCTATGCAAAAGCATTTCATTGTAAAGCTGCAGAACAGAAAACCAGCCAAATCTGAAGGAACACAACACACATCTCTCACACATAGCCCGTATTCCAGCAGCAAACCCCACATTGTCTCTCTCTCAGACACATCTGTCTATATGTGCAAACATCCATGCAAACACACACACACATACTATGTACATAACTGTCAAGTTAAAAGCCTAAAGTTAATCCTTAATCCTTAGGTCATCCCCTTCATTTCAGCACACTGAGCCAGCCAAGCCTTCCCAACATGCCTGTCAGCAGTTAGTCGACGTAACTCTTCCCACTCAGGAGCCATTAATTCAGCAGTTTCACCAATGGTGTTCCACCAGGTTCATCATCCAAAGCTTCAATTTTTGTTTAAACATAGAATCAGAAAGTAATGGGGTTTGGTGCTGCAGTGAGGCAGCTTTCCCTTTTTTTGCTCTCCATTTCAGCTGGAGTGCGCTGATGAATTCAACGTACAATTTTGTAAAGTGTTATGGTTGATCTTGCTTTACAACGGCCAGTTCCTCCTCCAAGAGATTTGAGATGAAATTTTCCAGTCCTTTTAAAAACACACTTTTTTAAAAAAAAAGTTTTTTGATATTTTGCTAGCTCAGTAATGACCTGGTGACTTCTTTGTGGCCATGTGAATGTGTGTGTCATCTGTACTCTTGTCTTCCCTCTTCACATTTCCACTAAACATCACTATCTTTTTCCTTTTTACAAATCTTCTTGATATATACCCCAATTCTGACTTCCCTTAAAATGTGTTACCCATTACAGAGACAGGGTCAAATTTTAATAGCTCACATTCTGGATTGAGGTTCAGTTCCTAGGCCAGCTTTTATCCATAGCATCATTCGTTCACCTCATTTTCTCATGTATTAGTTTCCCAGGAGCAAAATGGAATTATACTTCTCTGCTTTTCAATGGAACTGTGAGAATGAAACTAATTCATGATCTGGAGACAATCTAAGAAGTCTCACGATGCTGAGGACCATGAAGGAGATAGACACATTGTAATGGCAACAAGATATCAAGATACATGTATTGACTTCTCTCTCCCATCATCATGTTTATTGTTTTAGAAACTTGGAGTTGATTTCATGTGCTAAATCACTCAGAAACACTCTAGTCCACCCCAAAACCATCATACATACCAGGCATCAAACATATAACACTCTCATACAGATAAATGATCCGAGGAATGGACTCAACGGCTGCTAGCAGTTAATTTATATCGTGGTTTCACCATAAACTTTTAACTTTGGAAATAATCTGCCACCCGTTTCAGTTTTTGGCTGCCACATAATGCACCTTTGTGAAGTCACTTCTCTGTCTAATAGAGATGTTTCTTTTAACGGGTGGACATTTGTTTAAAAATAACAAATAATAATCTCATTTACCATTCACAAAGAGTGTGCTACTTAACTGTATGTAACCAAGTCCCATTTCATCTGGTTTAATGTTTAGCAAGGCATGCAAACTAGTCAATATTACAGGGAGAAGATGATTTATTTAATAAAATTACATTACTTTTTTTTCATTAAAAAACAAATAATTGCAACCAAAAAAAAAGTGTTTAAAGTATAAAAGCACAGCCTGCAAAGATTGATACCAAAAAGTCAGCACATATTGGAAAGTCTGATGCTAAGCTCAGCTGCTTCTTCACCCTGTCTCCACTTCTGTTCTGGGTCTGGTGTGCAGCCAGTCTGTGTTTCTGAAGCTGAGTACTCCCACAGTGATTACTGATATCCACCATAATGCAGTTAGCAGATAGCCCATTTGTTCCGCTGTGGATAAAGTTGCAACAGAACATTTTAAGCACACTTTGTTTCCTTGGGGGGGATAAAATTTAGGATATATATAGTTATAACGTGCAATGTGCAATGTCTAATATATACATTTACATGTTTTATCTACCTATCTGTACTCTCCTTGTGACAAGAATTTGAACAGGAAACAGCAGGATGGTCTTTTGCCCAAGGAGGCCAACCACATACTGGGAAGTTGTAGCTAGCAAGTCTGTGAAGAGGTCCTTCTCCTCTATTTGGCATTTGTGAGACCACATCTGGATTACTGTCTGGTTTGGGGATCCCCAGTGAAAGAGAGCCATGGACATACTAGAGTGAGTTCAGCAGTGGCCAGCTGCCTAGTCAGGGGGCTGGAGCACACAGCACGCAAACAAGAGGTAGATGGATGAGTTTGCTGAGCCTTTAGAGGAAAAGGATGAGGAGAGATATTTTTGTCTGTTTTCCATGACCTGTTGCATGGTTAGAGAGAAGACAGAGTCGAGCTCTTCTCAGAGCAGAAAGACAAAAAGCAATAATTAAAAGCCATAGGAAAGATTAAAAAATTAGCCTGTGAATAATCAAATGCTAGCACAGATCCAGGAGAGGTTGTGGAATGTTCTTCTTTGGAGATGTTCAGAACTCAGATGAGAAAAGTCACAAGTAAATTCATTTGACTTCAAAATTCAACATATCTTCCAAGTTAGTCCTACTTTGTGTAGGGTATTGGATCAGATGATTGCCAGGGGTACATTACACCCTGAATTACTCTATTTCATTATAATGATGTCTGAATGATTTTTCTTTATATTCTCCTTATGCTTGTAGTTGTGTTACTATATAGTTCCCTAAGGCCTCAGTATTTTTCCTTTGAACTAAACAAGTCCCTGAGGCCTGGATTTCCCCTGGGCACCAAGGACAAGACATCATACCAATATCATCTCCTGTAAACACCAGGTGTTTTTCAGAGACATTATCTCAAAACAAATAGGGGAAAAGAGACATAACTCATATTTTCTTCTCATAACAATTAATAGCATTCTCATAACAATTAGTAGCATTCTCATAACACATTCCATCATCAGGAAGAATAAGGTGATTGGGGATTTATGTCAAGCATCTCAATATTCGTATTCCTAGTTGAGGGAAGTAGTTAGTTATCCTGTTTGTGAAACTTATAAAAACCGTGGGGTTTTTGTACCACATATGCCTTCTTGGGTGGGATTTCTGCCGCGGGGGACACCATGGAAAGCTTCCATTAAAGGTAACCCTATCTATCACTCTAACCTTTTCCAGCCATTTGATTTATTAGGTCCAGGAGGCAGCAATAAGACCTAAACCCTGAAAGCACCCATCCCAAAAACAGTGAAAGGCTGTGAGTTCACACCTGTTTAATGGCAGATATTTCTCACTGGAAAGCTTAGTTATGAATGTCCTACACAGGAAGATCTTCCAGTGGAACTCACAATCAACAACACAAATGTGCATTAAACCTGGCTTCACCACTTCTTGTGCTCCCCAAACTATTTAATGTAATGTAAATGAAGTGTTTCCCACTCACATTGCAAGTCAGAGAAAATTGCCCTAGATGACATTTAGTAGTAATAGACTCCCTGCTTTGTTGTTGTTTATCTTCAACACATGTAGAAATTGTTTTGGGGGCCAATAAATGTGATTTTTTGTTTTGATGTAATGCATTCCTCTTACTCATTAGATGCCTTTTTGAGATTAATCAAAGGATGTTGCTCTTGCAGTCAACCAGATAAGGCTTCTTTTTTCTTTAGGGGAAGGGAGGGATGGGATGTCTAGAATTTTTTTGGCTAGAGCAACACTGATACTTCATGCAATTGAGCCTTTGTTCTTAAAATAAACACATAAATTTGGCTTGAAACAAGAAGTAGTAGAATTTGTTTGTTATTAGAATGCACTTGTGATTAGCAGAACCATTAACCAGCAGCTGTCCTTATGCACTGTGTGAGATGACCGTACTTTCCCCACATATTTTGGAGGGCAAGAATGGCATGTGCTCTGATGCTAAGGATCTCACAAATGTTGAGGATGCCTTTTAAATTACATTTACTGCTCTGTGTTTCTCCAGCCAAAGAGGCTCTGTAAGAAAACAAGGAGACCCTGGAGCAAGTCAGGAAGCCTATGTCCAATTATTTTTACCTCTGAGCTTGCCTTCTGCTATCAGATTGAGAAGTATAATTTGTTTGGGATGGTGTCCTCTCAGAGAAAATTACACAAAAAAGACCATTCATGCAGATGTGCACATCTTTCTAAGAGTGTCTGTAGCACTGCAATGTGTACACCAGAAGTTTTGAACCTTTTCCAGAGAGCTGTAGTTGCTTCAGACTCCTGTATTTTCAGTTGTTTATGCCCTTTTCATGTCCCTCCAGATACTGCCCTAGAAGTGTCTGGTAGAAAGCCAGAGTGGATTTCTCCATTTTCTACCCTTGGTTTAAGCCACTGGTTTGGCTGCCAAAAGACCCAGTAAGTGACTATCAGACCATGCTCCTATTTGTTGAATACTTTTCAGAATTAGAATCACAGTTTGGCTGAGGCTGAAAGGGACTTCTGGAGGTCATCTAGTCCAACCCCTCTGCTCAAGCAGGGCAACCAAGAGCCAGCTGTCCAGCACCATGTCCAAATGGCACTTGAATATCTCTGAGGATGAAGACTGCACAGCCTCCCTGGGCAACCTCTGCCAGTGCTCAGTCACCCCTCATATTAAAAAAAAGTTTCCTGTTGTTCAGAAGGAACCACCTCAGTTGTGACCAAGGCCTCTGGTCCTGCCAGTTAAAGAGGGTGTAACATTTTGCAGTGAACCAGTTAGGCAGAAGCTAACAGGTATTTTATGCCAGTGTCCAACTGAAGTGCACAACACAAGGCAGACCCTGGCAAAATCTCTGGTTCTTATCATGGAGAGAAAGATGCATTTTGTGGTTCACATTGAATCATTCTCAGTGCCATCAGTAACTTGTAGAAGCAGGGTTTGGAAGTAGAACTGTCTTTGTTTCCAAAGGTGTGAAATATTACCTTTAGTCAACTTGACAAGCATTTTTATTCCAGAAATTAACCTTCATACCCACAAATCTCAACTGCAAGAAGCAGCATAGGTCCTTAAAATTGGGCAGTGGATAGAACCTTCTGCTTTTAATTCTCTTTTAACTTATACTGAGATGCTGTTCCTTAAATTGCTGCTACAGCTGCTTAATTTCTCTCCACAGCATTATCATTTTTTGTTTATTATTTGATTGTTTCTTCTTGCTTTAGTGGTAGAAGATAATAGCCATGTCACAGTGATGCACCAGCTCTGGTGATGTCGAGGCCATGTCACAGGGGTAAGTGACAGGCATGCCTGGAAGGGGTGTGTCCTGGCTAGACGTGGGATGGACAGACTTGGCTGGGAGAGCAGCAGGCAAGGGTACAAGAGCTCTCCATGATTGGTTGCTGATTCTCCCATCTTTGGCAGCCTGGATACGGAAATGAGGAGACCGCAGCTTCTGACACTCAAAGAGTGTCGCAACTTCCTAAAAGCAAAATGGCCTAGGATATAAGGAAGTGTAGTCCCAGCCAGTACCACACTGTAGTCCTTCCAGCAGCTGGCAGTTCCTCACAGCCATGGACAAAGGAGCACCCACCACCCACCATCTCTGTACCCCACCATAGTCCTTCTGGCAGCTGGAGGCTCACCTCACAATAAACTTGCCCGGAACAACTGAACAGACTTCAAACTAATGTCACTAAACTAGTTAGCTATAAAGCTAACTTGTCTCTAAAGGTTAGAATGATTGCACATGAGGAAAATATCATTGGTATATAGATTTTAGGGTGCAAAACTCATGTGCAACACCAGTCAGAAAAGGGCAGAATCAGGAAAAACAGAGAAAAACACAGATTCACGAAAAGCAGTGCAGCCCATGGAAGCCAAAAAGTGGCTTTAGAAAAATATCATTATCCAAAAGGTCACTCATTATTAAGGCATCCTGTGCTGAAGAGTGAGACAGCAATAGTGAGAGCTCTGGCCTTACATTAAGCTTTATAAATACACAGATGCAAGGCATGGAGAAAGAATCTTAAACCGATCTTTTCCCCATATTCAGTACACGTACAGACCTCACATCGTGGCTTGACCTTCACTGGTCCTAAAACACTTGAAGCACATTACTTTTGGCAGCTCTACAGTGGGGTCAGCAACCTCCAGCAAGAGCCAGTAACAAAGAGCTCAGGTGCAATAACATCTTAAATCACCACAGCTGCTTGTTTGGTGTGCATGAGTCACAGGTCTAAGTGGTTGAGTACGAAAACCTAAAGGTTAAATCTATATTAGTAAGCTAAATAGTGTCAGGCCCATCAAGCCATCTGGAACGATCTGACGCATCCATAATATTAAACTCTGTTAACCTCTAGCACAGGACAGCTGCCTGCATGTTGCCTGCTGGCAATGATCCCCAGCCTGAACTAACTCTCAAGCCATACCTAGGAATTGTTTGGGAGGTTGTTAGTTGATCTAGGCCAAAACCACACCAAGGACTGTTCTAACAATTGAATACTGTGGATGAGTAAATTCCAGTGCCTGTGCCCATGCCTTGCCACTGTTTAATTTACCAGAATGCACGTACCCATAGTTTTCTGGATGTGTCACTAATCCGTCTGCTGTCCCTAAGTATTTTGGTCTCTGAATTTATATATTTGAAACATATGCAGCCTGACAGTACCTCTTTACTCTACATACTAATAATTGGTGTGTTGGCATGCGGCACCCAAACTTTCCTCCATAAATATACATTTCTTGATGACTGCAAATTAATACATCTCTACTTGGAATAAAACCCTCCATGTTTGGTCAAGCCAAACATATATTCAGAACTGGAGCAGTCTGGAATGCACATCTGGAATGTGTGATGGCGTTATGAGATCCTGAATACCAAAAGAGGAACAAGCTGGGCTTCTGAAGTACAGTACTTACATTTATTGCACAGGCTTTGATATTCTCTTGTTGTCAAGCCTCTATGGACACCACTGTGGTGTGAAGAGTCTTGGTGCTTTTTAACCCATAAAATTTTGGTTAAATTCAGCAAGGTTGCTGGTTTTAGTCCCACAGACCTGTGCCAAAGGTAGGCTTCTTGCACAACACTACTCCTGGAATTGCCTGAAGATTTTTTGCATTTACTACTAAGGGCACCACTGGTTTGAGCACTGCCTGTTCTACCCCTCACTGCTTCTACCTTTTCCATCAACAAGAGCATGGGGAATTATAACTTTGGGATAATAAGTGCAGAAACCTGAAAATCTCCAAAACAAGCCCAAAATATAAATTTCCCTCTTTAAATTGTTGGCTTCTTTACTTTAACCTGCTTTCCTTCCAAATAAAACATTATTTTCTGGAACACTGACATGCAACATGCTTTGTTATCATTCAGTTAGTCCATTCCTATTACTAATCCCTAAGTAGATCTCAGTTCCTTAGATATGAAAAAAATAGCCTTTCACAGAAAGCCGTGGGCCACAGATTGCTCCCTACCTCCCTGCAAGAAAGATTCAGGAGCAGGAAGCTTCTACCTTTTAAAATTTTTTTTCCTCTCAGTTGTTTTGACAATGATTACTTTTAATGTGGTGTCAATAAATCCATTTAAATCTGGAGGAATGCTAGCTTGAATAAACAAAAATAATTTCAAAAATAACCTTTCTCCTGTATATGTTCCAATAAACAGAGTCATGTTCTACTCAATAGTAATTATGAGGTGACCCTGTAAATTATTGTACAGTGATTCATGTTATTCTATAGACTTTAGGTCATACACTTCATTTCAAGCTGAAAGTGCTGCAAAGGATATATTAGGCTCTAGAGGAAACAGGGAAAGAATATAGTGTACACTTTGTATTGGTATCATGGGAGACCTGGCTGTGAGAAAGCACTTTTCTGCAAAATATACTGAAATTACTGCAATGAACCTGAGCTGAAGAAGCAACTGCATGTTTCCCTAGTGACTGAGAGAGGGAGGACCTCAGTTTGTCAGCAGAAGCACTGGCTAGAGTTAAATCTCCATAAATTCTTTGTGTGTTCAGCATTAGACAGAAGATTAAGCATAATGACATTAGCATGGTTTTGCTTCAGAACATGATTTATGATGATATGACACTGTATAAGAATTGACATACTTCATTGTCTCGTAAAATTTTCTTTAGTCTACCTGAAAACTCTTTACGTAGGAGGCAAATAGACCTAAATTTCAGAGCTTGGAAACAATCATGAGCAACTAAAAGTAAACTAAGTGTCCTGCAACCACTTAGAATCTGAGAAACCCAAATGGGAGTATGTTGGCCAAGACATGTATTCCATCATTCTGATTTTCTGAGCCCTTTTTTCTGTTCCTAACCTGTATCTCTTATAGAAATCAGTGCATACCTGTCAGGTCCTGAAGCAGCTAGACAATCTCTCTCTGTTCAGTTGACTGACAAAAAAACAAACTTTGAAAATCAATAAAAGCTGGCAGAAGGAGGAAGGAAGCCACCACTAAACTAGAAAATCTAGTTTTTCCATCTCAATTTATATGATTTTGGAGTTTACTGATTCTGTGTTTTACTTTTTATTTCATTTAACAGCCGAGAGAAGTGTCTTTTTCCAGGAAAACATTTCTGTATTACTGAAGATGAGCAGATGTCTCCCTGACTGGTTCTCGCTCTACCAACAGTGAGCACAGCCAACCCTCCCTTCGCCTCACAAATATTTTCCGTGTCTGTTCTGGCTGGCTGGTGCCACCTGCAAGCTGCCCAGACATTGCAGGGAGGAATTGGCTGCGAATGGGGTCAACGACTCCAATAGGATCAGTTCACCTCAGCTGGTATCTCCCTGGTTTTCTCACACCTCTGATCACATCACCAACATTTTGGTGTCAAATATATGGCAGGGAAAGGGCTGCCCCGAGGATGGCAGTTGAAGGGGACTGTGCCAGACAGGGCAGTTCATCCAGCCTAACTCCAACTTCCCACCCCACAGTGTGCAGGGCTCAAGAAAAGTGAGCTGTATGATCTTCCCTGCAACAGCAGGCAGTCCTGAAGAGCAATGGAATGAAGAAAGGATGGCTATTCTGAAAGAAGGAGATCCTGAAGTTGCAGGAGTTAGTTAAGGGTCTGGAGCACAAGTCTTATGCGGAGCTGCTGAGGGAATTGGAGGTGTTTAACCTGGAGAAGAGGTGGCTCAGGGGGGACCTTATTGCTCTCTAAAACTCCTTGAAAGGAGGTTGTAGCCAGGTGGGAGTTGATCTGTTCTTCCAGGTAACAAGCAATGGGCAAGAGGAAATGGCTTCAAGTTGCACCAGAGGAGGCTTAGACTGGATATTAGGAAAAAATTTCTTCACTGAAAGGGTTGTCAAGCACTGGAACAGGCTGCCCAGAGAAGTGGTTGAGTCACCATCCCTGGAGGTATTTTAAAGATATTTAGATGTGGCACTTTGGAACATGGTTTAGTGGTGGACTTGGCAGTGTCAGGTTGATGGTTGGACTCCATGATCTTAAATTTAGGTCTTTTCCAACCTCCATGATTCAATGATTCACCGCTTCCAGACAGCTTTACTTTTCCCTCTTCAGAAGGTCAATGAGTTTAGGGCAGGTGTGAGAGCTGCTGCACAAAACAGCCAAAGGGTTATATAGTGCACCTTTCAGTGTGTGGTCCTGCCAAATATTTTTGCATGGACTTTCAAGTTGGCCCTAAAATGGTTTCCAAAACAAGGTCAAGCGAATGCATTGGAAACTACTGCTGCCATCATTCAAAGAACAGCATCAAAACATTAAAAGTGTGGAGTAAAATGTACCATATGTTCCTGCTGTAATGACATCCAGCCTTACCTCTGGGGCTTTATTAGCCTGAGAGATCCAGGCAGCACACGGAACGCCTTGGCTGAAATGAGCTGGTCAGTCAGACGATGGCACTACAGACCCAGGCCCACAGGCTGCCTCCTGCACTCATTAAAACTTCTGCTTGGCCGTTCATTATTCCAGTTTCATTCTCCATCCCAGTTTTCCCCTGGTTACCTGGTTGGAAACTGTACCCCCTGATAATTCATATGCTCGTGCAGACAGCCCATGGCAAACGTTGCTAAGAGAGGGACTGCCACCTGTTAAGAATCCATGGTTTGGGGATGCAGTGAAGTGTGCTCCTTTCCCACACTAGTATTTTAAAAGGTTATAGATCATGTGTGCATAATAGGCAGAACATTAGGTCACTTGTCTCACTTACAACAATAATCCGTTTTGATATGGGTCAGGTTGACACAAAGGGTCCACCCATACCAGATCTATTGACGAAACTGATCCCTTTCCCCCAAACTAATGAAATTTTCAACTAATGGGTACTTAAGTTAATAAAGTGTGCCACACATCTGCTAGAAGCCATTTGTAAAATAAAGCACTGGAGTTCAATTTTGAGAACATTGACATAATGTTTGAGTGGCATCCCACAGGGACCCAGCATGGCACCAAATTAAGGAGAGTAACACAATAAACGTGTGAGAAATAACGTTAGTATATAAACACTAAGTAGGAGCTTCTCTTTCTTTAAAGGAAGCGTAATACTACTTGGGGTTCATACCATCACTAATGAATTGAACGGGACAAATCCTGATCCCCACTCACAGCCAATGAGCATTTGGACAATGACTTCAATGGAACAAGGATTTAACCTGGGGTATTATTTTGACGGAAATTGGCAACAAGCTGGTTCTTATAGCTAAAAAGTATCTTTTCACTTGTGCACAACTCAAAACTCTCCACTCCTTTTGGCCTTTTTTTTTTGATGGAGGAAATTGCAGGGAAAGAAACAATTCAGCAGAGCCCACGACATTTATTTTTTAATTTCTGAAGTTACCTTGCTTGATACAAGCCAAGCTAAATGTTTCTTAGCAGCAACAAAGCTCTCCTTTCCTGCAGCCCTGGGGATAAAACACAGGAGTTGTTCTAGAATATCAGCTGAATTTTAATAGTCCTCTTTCCTACGCCACTCACTGCAAACCAAGGAGCAGCATGGAATATCAGTGACTGATCATCATGAGTGGCATTGCTCTTTTTAGAAAATGTATTTATCAAACATTGTTACAGTTGGCAAACATTTTTCCATGAAAAACATTTTTCATTTTAAAATTACTTTGAGAAATGAAAAACAAGCAAGTTTTGACAGTATCACTCATAATCAATTTCCTTTCTAAAAAGGTAAAACAACATCTGAAAGAACTCAACAGATTTTTTTGAGCAAAGAAAAATCATCTTACTTTTTGTAGTACTTCTGTAGTATTTTGAAGAGGAAAAATTGCTATGCTAGTAAAGATAAAATTTGGATTCAAAAACAGTGAGAAGGATGTACAGCTCTATTTACTAGTTACTCTTTTTCTCAGAGTTTGTACAGAGGAGAGATATGTTGATCTTATAAAAAAGACCTTTAAATCTCCTTGTTAGCATATTCCTAAAGCAGTTTTTCAGTGAAATGAGCAATGGCCAAGTGATATGAAAAGGTTATACTGAAGAATTAGCAGAGTTTATGCCTTGATTTTCCTACACATTTAATGTCCCATTACAGGCAGGATGAAACCTGACCGCAGACAAGAGCTCCAGGCCTGCTTTTTCTCTGCAGATCCAGCAGTTAAAAATGCTGTTAAACTGTGATTGCATTTGCAACAAACATTGGTCATTATTCAATCTATGTTTCTTACTAATAAAACTCCACCCTTTTTAACCTTATGCATTCATACCCCACAAAGAATAACATTGTAAACATGCCCCTTTCCCTCTTTTCCATCAGTTGTTCACTGCTTCAGCTATTAGTTTTGGAAAAGAAGGAAACACTCATCCAAGTTCATGGGCCGAGCCTAAATCTGGCCTTAATCTAAATGTGGTTGGAGCCCCATTAACCATCCCACACTGGAACACAGTCACTCTCATCCCTCAATGCATACAAACATTGTTCCAAGAGTAGTTTCTCACAATATTCCTAAACTCTCAACACTGAGTTCAATTGTCTCTTACAGTACATATATAGCAGGGAGAGGAGGAAATAGATGTGCAGAGGGATGTGCAGAGGAAGATCCCACTCAAACATCACTGCAGTGAGACTATTTTTTCCAAGCTGGTTCACTCCAGGATACATTCATGCAGTACTGCCATTTCCCAAAGCAAACCATTCCTGTATTCCTCATCTTACAGCATGCAAATACACGGGAGCCTTCTCAGCAATTGCAGTGGGGTTTGAACGGCATCCTGTTTTACTCAATAAAAATGACTCAGCCTGAGTGGACTGAGGTGTCTGTTGTTTCTGCATGGCAGATGAGTGGGTGGGTGGGTGAGTGGACTCAGAGTGAAGTTTAACTTCGGGCAGGGCCACATCCACACTCATTGGGGTCACTCTCAGCTGCTATCTCACCTGTTTTACCCTGCTCTCAGACATCACCCTGTGGCTTCATCTCTCCAGGCATCAGTGTTTCTCAGTACAAAGTGCTGGATATGTGTTTCACTGAACCCCTCAGCATCTGAATTTGGAGTCATCTGGCTCTGTTGTTATGAATATTATGTGCTGTTGGGGAGGGTTGAATCTGGAAGCCCAGCTCCCACTTGCTACCATTTCTGATTCAGACCTCCATTGCTTTTAGCTGATTTGTACCATTACAAGAGAGAGAAGAAGCCACCCCACAGGTTACAGTTCTGCTCTCTGCCAAGGTGTGACTCCAGCTGGTGTCTCTGGGGGTGAAACTGCTGTAGGGACATGGCGAGACAGTCCTTTACCTATTTGGACTGATCCTGGCACCTGAGGCCATGGAAAGTGTCTTCCATCACAGGCTGCAGAGTCAGCAGGTTAAGTTTTAACAAACTCTTCTTGAATTGCCAAGTAGAGCTGTTAAAAAAAATGAAACCTTCTCTATTTCAAATGTTTTCATTTTGAAGTATTTCTTTTTTCCATTTTCTAGATTCTTCCCCATGTTTATAATTCAAAAAGCATTATGGGAACAGCCACTAACATTTTTCATTTATCAAATACAGGGATTTTGACACATGATATATTTTAACATAAATTTCCTTATGCTTTCTATAAAAAACGTATTTAAGTAATATTGGGGAGATCACAATTATTTCCTGGTCAAAACTCATGCCAAAAAGTCTACTTGCCTCTGCTATCATTTGGAGGGAAAAAATTGCCATAATATCTATTATCAACTTTTCCTTTTTAGGGAAACACCTGCATAATCTGCACAGGGAAATCTGGCAGAACTCCATTTCAGTCTCCTCATGTCTCAGTGTTACTCTTACAGCCTGAGGTTAAATTCTGCTGGCAACACACATTTATGTTCTGGAAGCAATTTTTTGTTAACACCTATGGTAGCTCTTAGCATCAAGTTACTTTACACGACAATTAGTAGAAATCACAGCAGTGGTGCTCTCTTTTATGTCAAATTCCTATCATGAAACCAAAAAGAGAATTAGCTACATCAAATGAAGAGAAGAAACACCACCTAAGTATTGTTTGTAATGAGGGAAAAAAAGTGTCATACTCCATGAATGCTGTTATAAATTTATTTGTGCTGTTGATTTTATAAGAGTAATGCTTAGACATTCTATACGCTGCCTATATGTGAGTGCATGTTTTAAAAGAGAACTAAAATTTCTCTTTAGTCCTTCCTTTCCCCAAGATTAATAAGTTTTTGTGCATCTGCAACTTTGTCTTGGTCCCTAGACCCTTACATAGTTTTTCTTCTGAAAGGTCACATTTTTCCAGTCAAAGAATATTTGCTATGAGCTTAGCAAAAGAAACTTAGGTGCCTCCTAAGAGAAAATCATGCTCAGCTCTCACCTCTCTGGACAAATGAGGTATGAACGCCCGACACCCAAAAAGTGATATTTTTCATGTGCTCTAGAAAATTTGTCCCCTGTGCATTGAATCAAGTGGAGTTTCAGAGCACTACCTGTGCAGTTCCGATAGCATATACTGCAGGTGTCTGCACTGTTGTCGATTCCCACACTGCCAACACAAGGAGAAATCCCTCTGCAAACCCATTCCAGGTACTTAGCATGTCAACATTTTGTAAAAAGACAACTGGAACACCTGAACTTCAAAGTACATGGTCACAATGCACTGCCACATAGAGCAAGAGAAGAATCTGGATTAGAGACTTTTAAGGGCAAAGTTACAGCGTTGAATTATGTCTGTTTATGCCAGAGCAGGCATGAGAAATTGGAGATGGGAAAAATGATGAGTTTAAGGGATCTGTAGCTGGACCCCATGAGGCAATCATGGCCCTGCCCCTCAACAATAACTTGGTACCTAAATATCTTTGCAAATTTTCATGTCAGCATCAACATAAAAAGACAGAATCTGTGCTGCAAATAGAATTAATGCATAAATTTCCTAATTATACATGCATATTTCTAAAGAGACATCACAAATTTCTTGCAGAAGAGAGAGGGACGGACACATTCTGCTGCAGGGGGAACTGGAGTCACATTGGGCGAGCAGCATCAGCAAACTCCATCTGTAATTGTCATCCTCCTGGTGGGCCACACCGTCAAGCATCTCCACGGTCTGTCATGGTCTCTTGGCTCTGTGGCGAATAAGGATATTCATCAAAAAGCTCCAGGTTCCCA
Source organism: Atrichornis clamosus (assembly GCA_013400975.1). Classification (NCBI taxonomy): domain Eukaryota; kingdom Metazoa; phylum Chordata; class Aves; order Passeriformes; family Menuridae; genus Atrichornis; species Atrichornis clamosus. The sequence goes on from WBMZ01001507.1 coordinate 132,663, forward strand.
GCTCTCGCACATGGGTGGCTCCGCTTGGGAGTGAAAGGATACAACTGTATTGGAAAATAGCCACATTATAAATCCAGCAAAGGAAGGGATTTTGTAATAAACAGGGAATATCAGAGACAAATGAGAAATAAAAAAGTAAAGAGCCCCCTCCAGTGTCACCGCATACATGATTAATGAGACTTAAGGAATTCACCAATAGACTCTCCAAGCAACTGAGTTCTGTTTCAATGGTATGCAGTAAGGTTGTATTTGTATTCAGAAATCCCAGCTGTACTCAATACCCAGGACTACTCCATATATGTGAAAAGAATTACATGCAACTCAGCTAAGAAAAAAAGGAATTGTCATTCAAACACAGAATATTTTTAAGGCCAGGATATTGCAATGGGCATTTTTACTCTCTGACAGTTTCTCCCCTCCTTTTAAAAATAGAATGCAGGGAAACTGGAAAGAGAGGAAGTTATCAAAAAGTTATAAGTTTACAGTGATCTTCAGAAAATCTCCATTTGGATGGTACAAAATGAAATTAATGTACCTTTTAAAAGAGCAAAATACAAATACAATGTGGTGAAAAATGAAGATAATGAGGTTCTGTCTGCCTGATTTTTGTCTTGGTATCTATCTTGCATACTTAGCTTCTCCTTGAACCTGATCTCACTGTCAGTGGAAAGAAGACACACTTTCCCCGGGTACTTTATTTTTCAGACTATTGGCTTCAGATCTGAAAAGTCCCCTGTGCATCCTGCACATTGGTCATCTTTCAGTGTGTTGGAGGCCACACACTGGGTCTTTGAGACTGTGGCAGTGAGACTGAAGACTAATCGACTTCACATCTGTAAAAGACTTAAGGAGAGAAACCTGAATAAATATTTCAAGGGGTGGATAAAGTAGCATTTATACAATTCTGGTCCATTTCTAATACCCACTGAGATCCCTGGCTGTTTCATTGTGAAGTGAACGAAAGCTGAGCTCCTTTCCCATTCATAGTTGTTCTGTCTGTATTTAAAACAATATTTTGAAACATTTAAACCATATGGTCTCTTTATAGAAAGTTTACATTTTTCTGCAGTCAAAAATGTATTGATAGCTCCCTATTAACTGGCAATATGATATGATCATAATAAATTAATAGTTAAGAATTAATATGTGAACTAGAAATAGTGTCTAGCTTAAAAATCAGGAATCTACATCTTAGTACAATCCAGAAAGGGCTACAGTGGTTGTATGTGGTTTGGATGGAATGTTCTACGAGGAAAGATTATGTTTAGTCTGGCAAAGATTCACTTGAAAAGTGGTTTAATGATAGTATACAAAACACAGACAACTGAAATCTGGACAAAAGACAGAAGTATTAGAGAACCTAATTTCTTCAAATACTGTAAGATGATTAAAGTAAAAAAAACAACTAGATCTTATTCTAACAGACAACTGCTGGTCTTGTGTAGCCCTTTAGCCTTTTAAAAATAACTGGGAGAATTGCAGAACAATTAGTAGAACAAATATTTGTTCTTACGAAAAGCATATTGAATAGATTTGGAACACAGGATGCAAGTAATTATTAGAATCAAAATAGGCTAATGCTCTCTGATGCTATTTGTAAAGCAATTTGAGTTTCATTATTAGAATGTGTATTTAACATATCATTTTGAATCTCATTACATGCTGTTTGGACTAAGCTTAATAGGATTATTATTTTTGGCATTCATGGTCATGCAATATCCATAAACAATATTTCCAAACCCTTTAACACAAGAAACAGACATATGGTGTCAAGAAATGAGCAGGTTTTTTGACATTTTTAACAGCACACTTATAACATGCTTTCAATTCCTATATTTCTAAGAATATTTGTGAATGTGTCACTGTTAAAGTATTATTTGTCCATCTTTCTGCTTATCTACTCTGTCTTCTACAGCTCAGAATATTACCATGACTTGATTAAAAACCTTATTATACTATGTACTGCTCCCAGTTATGGTTCATTCTCAATTTTTGTTCTAGCACGTTTCTGAAGAATTGTGTAATGTTTATGAGGTGATAGAGAAAAAATGTTAGCATTTATCTTGTTCTAAAAGTACAAGAAAAGGAAACAATATAAATCTTATTTCCCATACATGAGAAGTTAAATTGTCTCTCCCCACATTTAATGTGTTTTCCGGCGTGCACTGCGAAGCCCTCCTGACTGGCAGTGGGCTGCACTACAGTGTTTGCACAAGGAGACAATGTCCACAGAGACCCCTGAGACCCACCCCGAGTAGCCCAAAGCCAGAAGCAGGTGAAAGCTGCCATGCAGGTAGAGACACAGCTTAGGGTTCTTCCTACTCATCCAATGTGGGTAATACCTATGACATATCCACGCGATCGATGTCCATCGCCTGTTGATGTTACAAATGGTCACTGAGCCTTCAGATGAACGTTTATGAATGGATATGCGAACAAAATCACGGGATGGTCCTGGTCAGAAGGAACCCTTAAAGACCACTTATTTCAATCCTCTTGCCATAAGCAGTGTCACCTTCTACTAGACCAGGTTACTCAAAGTCCTGTCCCATCTTACCTTGAATATTTCCAATGACAGGACATCCACAGCTCATCTGGGCAACTGTCCCACCTTCTTGCCACCTGCAGTGTGAAAAACCTTCTTCCTATGTCCAACCTAAACCTGCCCTTTTCCAGTTTAAAATAATTTGCCCTTGTCCTGGCACAACAAACCTTGACAAAAAGTCTCTTTCTTATAAGCTCCCTTTATATAAAAACAGGCCTCAATAAGGTCTCCTCCAAGCCTTCTCCAAAACTTTTAAAGTTTGATTTCTCTATACCCCACCAATCTCTGCTGGCTCTTCACCACCCACCCCATATCACCTGTTTGAGAAAGGCTGAAAAATCACTTCTGTCACTTTCTTCTGCATCATGGCAAGTATTTAACTCAGCCAGCTGGGATCTGCCACATTCCACTAGAGATGCCAAAGGAGAACACGGAACCTGGACAGAATAAACCTTTTGTAGTATGTCAGCAAGAAATGCTTAGTGGTTTGATCCCTGAGCATTCAGTCATGCTTGCCCTGATAACATGTGCTGAAGGGAGGGAATGAATCTTCTGACAGGATGATCAGATGGAGTCCTCTTTACGAGAGGTTGAATTTTTGCTTTTTTTATGCATATTATTTAATGTGATATGATGTCTGTGGTATATCTGTCAATGGATTCAGTGTGGGAGAAGGAAATTTAAAAAAAATGGATATGCATGAGAATATGGTGATTTTAACCATTAATATGGAGTCAGCAAGAAGTTCGTAAGAGGGATTGAAAACACCTCAGTAAACAGTTGGTGCTGCCTGACATAATGCATATAAACACCATCCAAGTGATTGGCTTCTCAGTTTTCTTCCTTTAATCTTGCCTTGACTGAGTCTTTGTGCTAAATTACAAGTTCTTTGGGAGAGGGACTGTGCACAGGTTTAAGGAACACCTACTGCAAGAGTGTCACAATTATGACTTGACAGCATGTAAGAAATAATGAAGAAAAGAAGAGTGAAAATTGGGGTCTTGAAACAGCATTTTTCAACCTTCAGTATCCCACAAAGATACAATTGAAAGTAGCTAAATAGTAGGCTTAGTCCCACATGTTTGAAAGAATTCCTGAAAGAATTTCCAGCCTCTTCAAAACAACAAAGGAAGCTGCCATTCTGGCATGTAAGGATAGATTGGTGCCTGGTGGAAGTAAATTCCTCGTCTGAGGCAAACATTTCAATTACATAGCAGGAAATCCTATAGCAAAGGAGTTTCTGCCACATTCAGGAAGATTAGAAGGGCTTGACTCTACTCCTTGCACAGCAGAGAACGCTGAGAACAATTCTCTGGCTCCACAGAGAAATAAGAAGGGTGATACTGTTAATTTACTGCCTCTCAGCCTTAAACAGGTTCTGTGATACAAGATTGGGCCCAGGTCTCAATGAAGTGTAGGTGAAACCTCATGCAATTAAACAGGAAGCAAGGGGGAAAGATGCCATCTCCTCCAAAACTGCAGAGGAGCCAGCCTGCAATTAAGAAACCAGAAACTGGCCAAGGATGTGAAGTTTAGTAATTTGTTGTTTCCCCATTTGTTAATACATCATCCAAGATCAAAGCTTTGCAATAAATGTTGTTTTCATCAGAAAATTTTAATTGCTTTATACCAAAATTTAGGCTTTTGTAATTCAGTGCAATCTTTTAATTATATTTTTTTAAATGTGCGTAATTTTTACTTCTTGTTGTATTTCAGCACAATGAAAAACAGTGAAATATTAAGAATTACCACAGAACTATGTTGTGCTCAGCTCAAACTTTTGTTTTACATCTGAGACATTCATTTAAAAACTGTATGCTAACTCATTCAGTAACTCATCAGATTAATGGGCTTCCTCTTGTGATTTTGGGAAGCCATTCCCTATTTGAAAGGTTCCTTATCCAACACTGCTTTGGCATAAATTTGCTTAACTAAATATGATGGAAATCAAGGGAAAAAAAATAGATCATAGGCTCATGGGATTTAAAGATAAAAGGAGAATATGCTGATGATCTGTCTCCTTGCAAATATGGGGCATCATGCAGGAAAAAAGACAAAGATTAAAGAATTGGGCTAAAGACAAGCGTTTGCAATGGCTTACTTCTCTTTTTCCATGCACACCAAAACAGGAGCTAAGTCAGAAAAGGCATCTGATCATTACTATGGAAAAATTGTATTTAAGCTTGTTATTAAATATGCATTTTTTTTCTTCTGGCTGAGAACAGGATAGTGCTCATACGAGTTGTTTCAATATGAAGTGCTTGTCTATAAACAGTTTTATACCACTGTGTCTAAATCAACAGAAAATTACAACCAGCAGAAGTGGTGCAGCCCCACAGTGTAAAAGGAGATCTCTTGATGTGTGTCTAATGCTGTCTGCGCTGCATGGCATTTTACTGGAGATTTTTGTCTCTGTATCTGTCTATTCACCCAGCAGGTGCCATAATGACTATTGGCCCACCAAGACTCCTGTGTCCTGCCACTGCTAGTCCCACTAAATCCTGCCGCATGCCACTTGGTGAGGCTGGGAAAGGGTGCCACAAGGTCAATATGTCTGACACCTCTGTCCTGTCTTCACTTGATTCCTCGAGGCACCTTATTCCAAGTGCAAATGGACAAATGATACAGAAGGCACAAGATCTATTCTGTATCTCTGAAGGGTAAGATTTTTAGCTGTATAGCTCTGCTCTCAATCAAACTCTTCTCCAGCTTTCAAGGTGCTGGTTTGGAGGAAGGCAGAGAAATGGAAATTTGGCGGAAATGTGTCCTACTGTTAATATTAATTTAAATGACCTAAGGAGAAGATGAATGAAATTAAGTAGAGCAAATATAAAGGAAGCATAAGTGTTGTTCACAAGTAGAAAGGCTTTGGCATATGCGTAAATATGATTAAAAACTTTTATCCTCTGTGTAAATACTTAGAATATGTGTGCTTAGAAACTTAAAAAGGGGAAAAAAAAATCATCAAAATATATTTTGAAAAAACATTCATATCACACAAAGTGGATAAACTTTAATAACCTCATCACAGCAGGCCTGTTTTGTCAAAGAAATCACTCAGAGGTAATGGAGTCCCCATGACAAGGAATATATCTCTGCATGATGGAAAACAACCCCATTTAACAAAAACTTTTGGAATAAGCCAATCTCCACTCTCTCTCTGGCCAAATGATGCCATAGCACCTGAGAAGGAAGGAGGCATGCAGAGAGTCAAGGGTGAAGGAGCTGGATGGCTCAAGGTTGGTCCCCAGGGACAGGTTTCAGTATTAACACTGAGCAGTGCCCAGTGACAGCCATTACAGCTGAACCCCTTGGGTCTGCTCGGGAGACAGGTGATGCTGTACTGAGGGTAAACACAGCCTGCACAACTCGGGCTAAGCCTCAGTAAAAAAACACAGCTAATACACCAGAAATTCAGGAGCCTGAGTTTTATGTATGTTGGTAATACAGGAGAAAGCCAAACCATGAGGCTGCCAAAAGGCACAAAATAGAAATCACAGTTTTCTGAGCAGTCAGGACCATTTTCACACTTTATCTTTTATTACAGCAACCCATTCCTTACCGAGTTTCACTAAATTACAAAGCAGGATTTCACCCACAAGAAATGTTTTTCTTACAGGCTAGATACTCTTCCAGCTAGGCCCACTGCACCCAGGCCATCCTGATGAATTCATAGGATACCGGACTCAGTTGCACCATCACAACTGGGCACAAAATTCATAGATTCATAGAATCCTTCAGCTTGGAAAATACCTCTAAGATCATTGTATTCAACCATCACCCTAACACTGCCAGCTCCACCACTAAATCATGTTGCCAAGTGCCACATATACACATCTTTAAAATACCTCCAGGGACAGTGACTCAACCACTTTCCTGGGCATCCATTTCAAATACCTGACCACCCTTTCAATAAAGAAATTTTTTCCCCTTTATCCTATCTAAATGTCCCCTGGTGCAACTTGAGGCCATTTTACATCATCCTGTCACTTGTTACCTGGGTGAAGAGACCAACCCACACCTTGACACAACCTCCTTTCAGGCTATTGTAGAGAAAAGTTCCCTCCTGAGCCTCCTTTTCTCCAGACTAAACATTCTCAGCTCCCTCAGCTGTTCCTCATCAGGATTGTGCTCCAGATACTTCACTAGCTTCATTACCTTTCTTTGGACCTGCTCCAGTACCTTTGGACACACTAGAGCACCTGAATGATCATATCATCACCTGAGTCAGAAGAAACTATAGCCAGGAATATAAAGGTGCATTCCACCTAAACTTTTTCCAGCCTTTACCACATCCATCATGCATCCTCCCACAGTTTTATTTTCTGATGACTACTTGTAGCCATACACTAAGCAAATATATTGGCTCATCCTACTCCTCATTTGAAATTCACACACAAAGAGTGCATTCCCAAAAGATTTCATAAATAATGAAGGTCAAAAGGTGAGTTCATCTTAAGATCTGTCTCACTCTTCCCATGAGGGGAAATGACCCCTTGCTGGTTGAGGAGGTTTAGAGTAAGTGAAGTGTAACTTACATTCTGCTTGCCATGGATAAGGTCTTGGAAATTATGGCATCCAGGGGGTCATTTCTTGCTGGAAGGAGACACCCTGGAATGTGTGGCAAGTTGTTATTTTTCAACAAATTTGTGGTTTGGGACCTTGTTGGTTTGTTTGGTGGGTTTTTTATTTGTTGATTTGGGTTGTTTGTTCATTTATTCTTTTCTTAAACATAGAAAATTGTCTATTGGAAGCTAGAACTAGGAAGCTTCTCAGAGTACTATTCTGTACCTAAGTGAAATATTTGGACAAGTTAGGTTTATTTATGTAAAATATTTATTTTGATGGAATGTTTGCTCAGGTTTTAAAAAAAAGAAATATGTTTGTCAGTCCACAGCAATGATTTGTAGTGTTGGTTCCCAAAGAAGGTTAAGCTGGTATAACTCGATCAAAGAGCTGGTCTAGAGTCTGGCATCAAATATCCTGAATTTCCATTTCAGAGACTGATCTTGGGAGAACAGAACCTGGACACGGGATGTTGCAAAGAGAATTTCTTATTAGCCAGTAAAAAATGATCAAATCAATAACACTTTTTGGTTTGTTTTTTTGTTTTTTTTAAGGAGGGGGACAAAAAGACGTCAGGATAAAGTCTGGTTTTCTTTCATTCTGTCTCCCTCTATTACTCAAACTCAGATTCATCCATCTCATTTAGCTTCAGCGATGAAGTCAGAGGAGCCTGTAAGATTTTATGTTCCAGAGTGTAGTGCAGCTTCTGAATTGTGCCCTGGAAGAGTCTTTTTTCAATGACCGTAGGGAGTGCAGAGGCTTTTGGCTCTTAGATGGCTCTGAATACCAGTGATGGATCTAGGTTGCAGAACTCAGAGTAGCATTTGGCATGTCAACTTCATTTCAAAATTGCAGATATTCTAAATCAAAATAAACAGAAATTATTCTTGTAAGTTCTCAAAAACCTCTTAGCCTTTGAGCTCATGCAGACTTTGCTATACCGAAAACCAACAGCTCAAGCCTGCTAACAGCAGCTGAACAAGTTATCACATGTGACTGTCACTAGTTATGTGTGGTTAATATGATTACACCTCTCCACCAAGGCACTTACACTAATGAGGATCCACAACATCAGGCACAAAAATGCAGACAATCGTACTGCTTTACATTATTTTCACCTCTCTATCAATCTTATGCTACAGTTACATTAAGCCAGGACATAGCTTGCAAATAGACCTTAAACCAACTATTAAATATATATCATTCATAAAACTCTTTAAATAAATTGCTGTTGGGCTGCCAGGTGACAAATATGCACATATAGATGTATATAAGCCTCATATATAATAAAAGTGATGCCAACTTAATTTTTAATCTCTCTGACTGCATATTAATGACAACAGAAGATTATTTTCAAGGTATAGTCTCTTCTTTATAGTTCATCAGCACTCATGGATGGTAACCGTGCTGTATTGCAAGTGGCTTTTCTCTTTTTCCTGGCATCTGAGGGAATGAGTATCTTATTGACATTTATGAGGCAACTTTTCTTTTCCTCACCTAAAAGCTGTCTTCCCTGCAGGGTTGACCATGCCAAAATACACACCTGATTTATGTGGTGGATTTGTTGCAGCACAATTGTCACTACACATAGTCATAAATGATGCAAGAAACCCATTAATACCTCTAAATCAGCATTCAAAGCTGTTTATTTAGATGTAGCCAAAGCCATGAGGTGTCTGGATAGATCCTAGCCTGGACAATGAGTTCAGCCATAGTTCTGCCAAAGACAAGCTACCTTTTTTCTTCCAGGTGCTTGTCTACAGAAATTACTTAACACCTCAGCTGTCATTCAGTAACATTATGAAAACATCCCGGTTTCTTTAGCCCTTGTCTGCAGACTGTGGATGGCACCAGCTTAGTCCTTCAAAGCAGTGGGGTGAGATTTTCCACTGTGCTCATTTCACTGGACTGGTGTGTAATTGCATTCAGAGGGAAATAAATCTTTCTAGAATAATCATGAAGCTCAACAACCTTTAATCCAGCAGAGCATGCTGGCATCACCTACTTATATAATAAATACACGTCTAATAAATAAATGTCTAAAGGAGGCTTCATGGCAATAGAATCCCATTAACAGGGGTCAGGGTTTTACATCAAGGCCTGTTGGAGCTCTCTCCAAAGCAGTAGGCTGCTTTTCAGGTCTACTGTGGACGTTTTGCTTTCTTATACAAGCGACTGTGGCTCACCTCAAGGGAAAAGAAAACAGATCACTTGATGGTTCACAGTAGGCCTGCACGCCACACTGCGAACCGTGAAGGGCTCATGGAAATACACCGGGTGGAAGGCACCACAGTCTAATCCAGCAGACCCTTCCCTGGAGCCAGCTCTGGGGACCAGGTCCTTCAGAGAATAATAAAATGCTGATGGAAAATGCAAAAACAAAATGCAGAAAGATTAATTAAATAAAGGGCATCCTTCCAAAAAAACTGTAACAACTCTGTGAAATGTGTTTTCAACACCACAATACTCCTTCTCTGTTTTGTTTCACAGCAAAACCATTACATGTAAGTGTTGCCTTTGAAACGCCAGGGAAAGACACTGATGAATGTTACACAGCAGACCAGAGGCTGCCAAAACTAACTGATTTCTGTTTAGAGGCCCTAAGAGTGAAATCCCTGTGAAGTAGCAGAGCTTGAAGAGTAATTAGCTACAACCATAACAAAACAGTGAGCTACTCACCACTCAAATCTCTATGACTTCTCTGTTGTTATAAGTGACATTGATCTAGCAGGTTGCTGAGAATCGACTGTCCATGAAAAGAATCGCTTAGCAGGAAAATAACCAAATGAGTAAGATGCAAAAAGGTCATTTGTTATGATAAAAAATGAATTGTCAGTGTTAGTGAGCACTGATATACCTGTTCCCACCTTCTAAAGACTTAAGGCAAAATTCATCTAAATACAACTCCACTGACCCTGGTGGACACACACTGGGGGTAACTGTGTCCCAGTAGCTGTCATTTCATCATTTCATCATTTCACCACCAACTGTTAACTCAGGCTTGCACTTGTATTAGCTAGGCAAAAAGAATTTTCCCATCATTTTTTTGTTATACCTTGCTTAGGAGAACTTTTGCTAACACATTCCTATTTTTGCCTTAAAAAAAAAGTTGACAATCACCAGAAGTCAAGCATGCACATCAAATAAAGTGAGATTCATGTGCTGTGCTTTCTGCATCTGCTGTGTGAAATGGCAGAGTGGTGAAGTAGGGATAGATGGTTCACAGTGGTGACCCACATTGGCTGGGAGATATAATGCTACACTTCTATGAAAGCACCCTAGAAATACCTTAAAAAACCTCATAAAACCCAAAATACCTTTTTGGTTCTTCAGGGACAAAGATGGACAGACTAGAACATGAAAAGAAACATTTTCATAATACAATCACATACTAAGAATAATTAATCACAAGAAAGGTAAGGGCTTCTTATTTCTGTGCTTCTATACTGTTTTATTGATTATTTTCTCTACCATGTTTTTTGCGAGCTAATAAGGAACTGCTTTTCTCTTTCCAAATAATTGATTGATCAAAATGTAAGAGTAAAATTAAAATTTAATAAATCTGAAATTTAGACTCAATATATATGTGAATTGAATAAATGAAGTCCACAGTGAATAAAGTAAGGAGGATCAGATGTTTTGATATGACTGATCATGGTTTTCCTTAACCTTCAGTCGAAGAAAACCTCATAAGAGAACACCTTTAAATTCTGCAGAAACCCAGTGTGAGATTTCTTAATGCTCCTATGTATTCTTTCCCTGAGACTTCTAAGAGAGACACCTTAAAAATCATAAAAATAGCCATATCTAGTTAAGTTGTCATATGCTTTTTGTAGAGATGAAAATCTAACAGCAGGGCAGCATTTTATTGAATTTAGTCTACTTTTTATTGGACATATTTCAGCCAATTGCCATTTTGACTATCCTGACCACCCTTTTGAGAATTCAGTTTCTCTGTAATTTCAACACATCAAGAGAGCAAACTTGGAAAAATGCCTTTCCCACCAAAACTACCCACAAATTGCAGAATCAACAGTGAACTATTTTGTAGTGATTATTCCAGCGACAGGATTTGAACTTCACATCCTCTGATCCGGGGGACTGAGATAATTTATTCACTCTTTATGAAAATAAAACTCAGCAATGTCCAAAGGAATTACCCTCTTCTTTAGGCTGAAACAATTATATAAAATGGTTTCCTTGTCAGCCATGGGAACAGTAGTCCTTTTGACATCACTGTTTTTCCTAATGCTGTCAAGCACCAGTCTGAATGGAAATATTAGGATTTAGCACTAGAGTCTCAGACTTGCTGACTTGGAAGCGTCAGTATTACTGCACAATTTAATTAAAGCATGGTTGTTCTTTCTGTTTTATATCACAGTTATTTGTATACAGTGACTTCTGCAATAAAATGCATAAAAATTCAGGTTTCAGAAAAGTCTGGTTTCAGGTCATTTTGCAGTGGAAAGAGAATTTTGTGCCCTATCTGAAGAAGTTGGCCACTTGACATAGTTAACACAAGTTTCTGTAATCAGACCGTGATAAATCGTCACTCTTTTTAAGACTGATTTTTACATTCCAAGGCTTTGCCATAACAGATACACATGGAGAGGCCCTTGCTCCTTTAAGTAATGTCTAGAGACTTTAGCATAAAATTGGCAAGATCTGGAGCCCTGGCTGTGCCATTAGCACATGGTTTATTAGCAGTAAAGATAACAGAAATTACTGAGCAGAGGTTTGTGACATGGATGGCGTGGTAGCAAAATATCTCCTCCATCTTACAGCTCTTATTTTACCAACACAATGACTTTCTATATTACTTATTTCACTCTTCCTTAGCTTCAGAAAGTCTCTTGTGAAAGCAGCAAGTGCATGAATTGGTCCCTTGCTGTCGACAATCCCCTTTTCAGCAGCCTTTAATCAGTAGCTGGGTTATCCCATTAATCTTCACTCTGAGAGAGGAGCCATCCAACCTACCAGCTCACAAGTCATTTCCTCTGGATCCCAGTGGACCACCAGTCTTTCCAGGAGCTTCTTCCTCTGATTTATCTCGGTAATTTCTCATAGCAACTTTTCCCTGACATAGGATACTAGACAACAAGGAATATCTCCAGCAGTACTGCAGAGAACAGCAATAAATGCAAAGAACAGCAGCTGGGAAGAGATGTGTGACTGCATTATTTAAAAACCTTTCTGAATCTCCATCTTCAGTAAAGATGCGTTTAAACTGTGACAGGTCTCTTTTTAGAGGAAGACACAATCAGCACCTGTGCAGTCTAGAACTTGCTGATCTAGCTGTAAAAATTAGGAACAAAGATGTAATTACTCTTTAAATCTACAGGAGCAACATAGGCATCAGGAAAATAAATCTGCTAGAAGCTGAAGAGAATGTTGACAGAAGAATAAATGGATATAAAGTCTCTGTAAATAAATTCAGGTAGCAAATTAAAACCAAATAAACCCCTTTTAAACCTTTGCAGTGAAGCACTGTTGAAGGGGGAAGAGTAGAATACAGATAGTTCCTACCTTCTCTCAAGAGTTTAACAGAGCTCTCCGTTGGGACTGCCTATGGCAGCAGTGGGCTTGGTAGTGCCTCCTTCAGGCCTTTTTCGTAGTTCTTCACCAAAATCCTCTACTTCTACAGTCATCACCCAGCTCCCCCACAGAAAGGACAGAGCTGATGGCAAGAAAGAAATCTCCCCATTTTTTTTGTGCTCTTCTCTCACCCGCTTGTCACATGCCATTCTAAGTTCCTCTTCTCATTTGATATTGATTTTGGTTATGTTTTGCAGTAAATATGTCTATAGAAAGAGAGAGAACTGAGATATGATTGTCCCTGTTTTGTTTAAGAAAAACTGACACTTCTTCTGCCAATTTGTCTCCAGAAAATAAGAAAGCAGAGAACACTTGTAAAACTACAGAAAAAAAGGACTTTCTTATAGCTTAATTTTCTGTTAGCTAGGTAATTACATTTCCAAAATATTTCTGAAACCTTTCCATACTGCAGTTCTCAATTATCAAGCCAAAGGACACTGGAAAGTGATAATTAGGTGTGAAACACCACTCATGCCCCTGCAGATAGCCCTCCTGCCAACCATTTAACACTTACCCTGGTGCCAAAGCTATGAATGCTGTATTTTTCAACAGCATTTAGGTGCTAATAAATTATCCAACAGTTTGAAAGAAATGGCCTGCCTAGATGGGAGAGCTTCACTACTGAGGTCATGGGCAGTGATCCCTGTGACCTGCAGCAACCAGAGCTATCCCATTTGGGAAAGAGTAGGACAGGCTTGTTGGCAAAACTGGTCTATTTCCACAGCAGCAGAGGCACCACTGGACAAGTCAAGAGTGACTGTCCCACACTTCAAAATGCCTCTTTTTGAAATGGAAAGCTAATTTATTTGTGGGGTTCAATCTTGAGATACACCTTAAGTGTGACCAGAATTTGATACTGCCAGCTGGGGTTATCCCATGCAGATACAGTCATCTAGACAGGTAAATTCCACTTGTCCTCCTTCCTCATTATTAAAGGCTCCTTAAGTACAACTTACCTAAATCCTTTCTGAAGCAATACTAAGCCAAAAATGCTACCCACCAGCCAGTAAAAAGATGTCAAGAGTCATAATTCTTCTGGACTATGTGTGTTGCATTCACCTCCTTAGTTTATAGCAAGTAAATTTTCCACTAGAAATAACATTTATGTGGATTTACAGTTAAAATCAAGAGCACTAAAAGTAGTTCAGCATCTAAATGTCTACCTGGCTGCTTGCACACATTTCAGAGGTACTAACTGAGCAGACATAAAGATGTCATGTCGAAACTTCCCCTCTGTGCTACATATGCCAGGTCCTGCCCCAGGACTGGAAATTGCTTCCCACTTTATGCTTCTTTGCCTATATGCCTCATTCCCCATTCCTAGAATTTGCTGTGGAGGACAAATGGCCTGTATAAGTGATCTAAAGTATATGACACCCACACATCTGGCAGGGTTAGAAATGGGCTCAACTGGGCTAAAACATGGTAACCACTGGATAAAGAGTGCTCTTAAGGTAACAATAGATATCTATATCTAGGCATAAAACTTGGTCTCCTACTGCTTACCCTTAAAGAAGTTTTGTGTCAGAATAACAAACAGGTGTACAAAACCTGAAAGCGAGTAGAAAGAAGTGGAAATGAAGCATAGCCACAAAAACTTAGCAAATACTAATTGTCTGTTTTGTATGGTTACACCAATGTGAAGAATATGATGGGATAGAGGCTTGCTTACATATCTTCCATTCCTGTACTGCCTGAATCCAATCCTCTCCGTGTCTCTTTCCCTTCCTGATATTGTTTGCTCTATCCTCTTCACCATCTACCAGGGCTAAAAAGAGAAGCTGCAACCAGTTCTCTGCTCTAACTTCCATGAGAAGTGCTGACCTCGCTCACTACAGTTTACCTGGGGATTCCATTTTGATGGCAGGCCCAAGGAGAATTGCTCCTGGAAGAAACTGAGCCAAAAGGCATACAAATGTATATTTGCTCTCTATGGCAGCACTGTCTTGGGAATCGGGGTGCTCTGCTGGCAACCAAACATCTCATATACTGCAGGTCTTCTGTGAAGAAATGAAAAAAACCAGTTAAGAAAAAATCACTTAAGAAAAAAGTTCAGCAAAACTGAAATGGTTTAAGGTTCGTCTTTCTCTGTAAATAAAGTGGTGAAGAGAATTAGATGTTTCAGTGAAATGCTCCGCCCCAGCAGAGGTACAGATGAATGAAACCAATTTATGCACAACTAGAAAATGTTGAGTAGAGAAATTGTTCTACAAATGCCTTTTTTTCCTTTCATCTGATCCCCCTTGTACACGCATTCCTCAGAAAAAATGCTGTGTTGTTGTGGTAAAGGGATTTTGCAAGTATGAATATTGATCTATCCCTTAACAGAAATAAATGCTTGAGGTACAGTATAACTTCTGCCATTGTGTTGGAGTGATCCAGTCAGTAAATTTTGTGCAAAGGAACTGAATGATTCAGGATTTATATACTCTGACAAAGAGCCTTTGTCCCATCCTTTGTAAGCAAAGGCTTTAGAATCCAGTACATGCATTCTCCTTTATATTATAGATATATCTGCCAGACCAATGTAAAAAGACCTTGAAGTACAGGGGGTGTCTTTAGGCCTCTTTACATTGCCAGAATATCTCATTGACATTTTATAGAATACTTTTTGAGACAGAGGCTATGAACATGGTAAGTTTTAGGGCAAGCCAAGGATTACACAGCTAGAACAGGTCTGGCCTCAGAGGAAAACAGACAGGTGATATTTTTCAGCCATGTTGTTGGTGACATCTTGCATTTTTCATACAAAGAAAATGAAGTAGCTGCACTTGAGTGCCACTTTGCGCCTTTTCAGGTCGGGAACGGAGTGAGGGGGGACGAGGTTGAGGCGCAAGGCGGCCTTCTGAGAAGCGTCCCTCGTGGAGCCACTCCCAGGGGTTCAATCACCCCGGCACACGCACCAGGCACTCCCTGCTCAGCAGGGGCAGGCACGCACGCACACACTCACAGGCCAAGTGAGCCCACGGAGACAAAGAGATGGAAGGGGCCCTTCATTTAGCGTTCAGAGGTTTAATGGAGAGCCACACTCAAAACAGTCCAGTGACAAAAAGTCCCTGGAGAGCTCGTGCAGGTGATTTTATAGGGGGGTTGAAAGGGGTGGAGAGAGCATCAGGGTCCAATGAGGTGAGGGTCTAGGGGTGGAAATAAGGTGGAGTGACAGGGTTACATCCAATAGGAGAAGGAGTGGGGAGGAGAAAGGGAGCCAGAGCCAATGGGGAACTGAACAAGGGAGAACTTTCCAGAACTGGGGTAAGGGTTTACAAATGATTGACAGAGGGATTAACATAATGAGGAATAAACCAAACGGGACATAAATCATTACATTAACTTAGGGGGAGAACCATAAGGCAAAACCATAGCATACACCGAAGGGGGAGAAAACCTTAAAACAGTGGCAGTTTCAACCATCACAACACTTGAGTTTACTTCTTATACCTGCACATACCTACAGTGCTACTTACAGAACAAGTATTTCAAGAACTTGGAAAGGGAAGCTTCATGGCATCACCACACTTTCTGATTTTCGTTAAATAGCTATCACTCTTTCTTATCACCTTGCTCTGAATCAAGTACTATGGGAAGTATTTGCAGACAACTTCTGATTGATTTTCTATTATCATTTTAAAAGGTGATAAAAGGGCTAGAGTTATTGTAAGTGAAACTAGCAGAAACTGCTTTTTCTGGTTTTTCATAGCTGAACAGGATAATACAGAAGAGGAAGGTAATTCAGTGAAAAATGGCAGAGATGAGTAGCAAAGTTGCTGGTCTACTAGGTCAAAGGAAAAATGCCAATTTAATCTGAACGATGATCTGGAGCTTGTATTTTACTCTTTTTCTGCATTTTCCACTATTAAAATAATGCCTAATACATACACCAGATTGGAATTTTTCTTGTGGATTCAAGTTGTAAAGAAATTTTAAATTATTTCAGTAATTCAGAAAAAAATTATCTTTAAATGAAAACCTGTATCAGGTTTGGGGTTGAATGCTGGGTTTTAGTGCAGAGGCTAAAAATAAAAATATTATCTACCAGGCTAGAGCTTCAGAAAGCATAGTCAATTTATTATAATTGTTGATTAGAAACCAACACCATGAAAAGTTTGCCAAATTTCCATCTGTGAATATGTTTATAACCTTCACAGGCACTGACTGTCAATGCCCCATTCCTGGAAGTGTTGTGCACCATCCCTTCCAACCCAAACCATTCTCTGATTCTATCATAATATGGTCTAGCTTTAGATTCAGCCCTGAATCTAAAGGCAATGGGCAATTGGGCAGGCAATGGGACCAGATTACTAAATTATTCTATGATTCTGTGAGTGGTAAAATAAAATTTCTAAACTGCCTCTATTTGTTTCTTGTAATTGGGAAGAAATTGATGAATTTTATTTGTTCTTGGGAAGAAATTAGTGAAATTTACTTGCTCTTTGGCTTGTAAACTCCTAATCAAACTTGCTATTCAGAACTATTGCATTCTCTCAGGGTCGCTGATAACAGGATTTTTGTGAGTGACTTGTGATTTGGGATACCATTTTAAAAATCTTTTAAGGGACACCCTCCTGTATGTAAGGCCAGTGGGGCACTGTGAAGCTGAGAGGTGACCAAATCCCTGATGGTGACAGATAGTCAACAAGTTGAAAGGTACCAATGGAGCTGCTGCAATTCTCCACGTGTGCACTATTGCAGATATAATGTAATTTAGCTTTAAATGCTCTGTCCCTGACAGTTATGCTCTATTGCTTTGCCCTTTCCATGTGCTGACAGTATGTCCACAGTCAGCGGGAGCACCTCAGATGTGCTGGAGCTTGTTAAGGAACAGTGACATGATGATCTATCTGAGCCTTCCTGTGCTTCTTCCTGGACTTTGACTACCTTCATTATTGGGCTCCTTTATTATTAATCTACTTAAGAAAGCAAGAGAGTGACTGAGTAATCACTGAAAGGTGATAAACTCCCAGAGCAGTTCTTCAGAAGGTCTAATGAAGCCCGAGCACCAGTCAGATCAGCAATTTGGCACAGTGGTGGCTCCAGGGTGCAGTTCCAACCCCCTTGAAACCTCTGGAAAGACTCTGGGAACTAGATGATGCCCTAAACGAACAAAGGCTGTTGTTCCACAGACTGAGTGACATTGAGTATTCCCAAAGGGGTTTTTTTTATTATTATTATTAGATTAGAATCAGTACTTAAATCACTAAATTGTGTGGAAATTTCCCATTCCAGGAGTAAGCAAGTATTCAAGAGTATATATATTTTACTTAGCAGCTACCACAGAAAAATATACAAAGTGGGAATCTGTTAAAGACAAAACCTAACTGGATATAAAAATGTATTTCCTTGACAGGTCTGTTTATTTAATAGAGTTTCATTAAAGAGGGAACCATTGTTTTATGGAATATTCTGTGGTTTAATAAATAAAATATGCAGATGTTTAATGTATCTCAAAAAGTTCAGTTTTGCATTGTACTTTATTTTTCATCAGCATAAGTTTCTCTCTAATAATTCTCTGTAAAAAGGCTTTACTTTGCTTTGGTGCTTATAAAATACTTTCTTTGATCAGGTTTGCTACCTCTGAGTTCATTGTTATTTATCCAATCCAGATAGGTATATCTAATGGTATAGTTCATTATTAAGAGTTGAACAGATTCTTGGGACTCCATTCTTATAAATAATAAGTTTAGGATCACAATAGTGGGGTCCAAAGGGGGTCAAAAGGGTGAAATCTGAGAAGTATTTGTTGAGTTTTGTGTAATATCTTGGTTGTATCATTCCTTTTGCCTAATGGACTGGTGATGATGACAGTAAAATTGGGGCAGACTGTGACACACTCTAAGGAAAGGAAAGCAAAAACAGTAAGATTCAGAAAAGCCAAGGTGTTCTAATTTCATATATACTACAGTTATACAAAGCACAAAGAGGAACATGGAGCTCTAAACACACAAGTAATAACAGGATCTGCAGAAAGGCCAAAAAAATGTGAATGAGAAATATTTCCCAGTTTGGTCCAAGAGATGATGCTGCTCTGCCAGACTGAAAAGATCTGAATCAGCTGGGTCCTTTTTATGTTAAATATAGTTTACTATATGTAGGGACTTTTATAAGTATATGGGAATTCACAAATATGGAAATATATGTCTACAGTATAGATTTATGTGTATTAGGCACATGTGCAAATGCATAGTTACAGTAATTAGGACAGAGTAGAATAGTTCTGGAAGCCAGGAACAGGTTTCCAGGCTTCATTGTTACCCTGGTTGATTCATCATTTAAAATAGGTTTAAACAGATAACAAAAAACCGACATGCTGCAATTGTCTCTGCAGCTCTCTGTGCATCCTGTCAGCTTACACTTTAGCAAAAGGGTGTGCAGGACTGTATATTGCTGGCACATCTCAGGGACAATGGAGGGGACACAACATTTTATGTCTACTTTAGAAATGCTCAATTTCACCTCAGAAGTAAAGACTTGTGGTGCAAATGTGCTTACAGCCTGAAAAATCTCAGCCAATATTCAAAATAGAAGAGAGACAAACACTTCATGCAGTCAGAACAACTTATGATTGAAACAACTTTTGTAGGAAAGACCCTCCATCCTATGATTCCAGACTGAGGTTCTTCTCAGCAGTAAATCAGAGCTCACACATGAGTAACAGAACTGACCAGGCCTGACTTGAGTAATTTTCATAGCATTCTTTGTGACATATCAGGCAATGTAGCCACAGTAGTCTCTTCAGGTCTTGAAAGAGCAAACTAGGAGGATATATGCAGTATCTTCCAGGATACTTGGGTAGAGGACCTCAGTGTCAGACCTGTCCACTCACAAGGTGAAACAGCTTAAAATGTTATGAGAAAAAAAAAAGGAACTGATTCACCCAATGTACAGTTACAAAATTTTTAAGTTTGTACAATACTGAACAAACCTGCCAAATTTAAAATGCTAACAATTAAAATTTAAATTAGTTTATTAAATAACTCGATAATATTTCAGACAATATACCTGCCCTCTTGTTTATCTTTCTTTGTTGTGGTGTTTTGAGATCACTGTTTGCTTCATTGACCTTCAGCTTGTCTAGGTTCCAGTTAACTAATGGAGAAATACTAATGTGCTCCAGCTTGGAGCAACTCACACAGAGATTTGGGGAATTTTCACAGAAGTGGTTTGTTTCCCATACAAACGGAAAAGGCTGATTGTGGATGGTGGAAGTGAAACCACCACACCATTTCCACACAGTGCTGTCAAATAACTTAACGTTCACTCCCCAGGAAGGGAATTTGGTGTGCAGACCTGGGAGCACAATCACTGGATGTTAACGCAGAGGGATGCAGGGGAGCTGGGACTTGCCTGCCACAGGCCATAACCAGTTACTCTCCTCATTTTCCCACCAGTTCTCCACTGGTGCCCTGGTGTTCCTCACAGTTGTGATGTTTTCAGCCTCTGCTTGTCTCATAGTGTTAAATGGCTCGATGGCATTGCATGTTAATAGGTGGCTCTTTGAAGAATGCAGGGTGTAATTTTATTCTGCAAAGAATATTCTGCAAATAGGCTGGCATGCACATGGGAATGTGGGTGTCTCAAACCACTCTTCCACGTGACAGGGTAATAAGCCAGTATAAGCATATGTCTACTGTATGCATGGCTTTAAAGAGAGGAGGAGAGAGGTAGATCAGCCATGACACAGCTGGAGAGGATGTCAATGCTTCAGCCAGGCATGCTGTAGTAGCAGGATGTCAAAGCCCCTCTCACATCACATTGTGGAGCACTATTCTGCTTTCACTCTCTACCTTGATTGTTAAACACATAATAAATGGCACAAACGCTTCCATCGGTCCTATAAATACACTGCATACCCATTTTAACCATACATATGATTGCAGCAGCAGCAATTTGCATGCATTGTAATCTCATGCCGACTTAGTTCTAGAGTTAATCACTGATTCATTAATTTGTTTAACAGAAACAGATTTCAGATCCATGGTGAGTTCTGCCAAATATCAGGAGCTCTACAACCCAGATAGTGAAAGAGTGAATTTTACCTTATATACAGAATATAAAAATTTTCAGACCCACAATCTCAATACTGCAGTCAGATTCCTTGTGTAACTCTACCCCTGATTTCCTGTGGGGAAAAAGTAAACCAGCAAATCTTAAGCTCAGCTTGTGTTGGGATACTCTGAATGTCTCAATGATGTTCCTCTTGCCCTGTAAAATATTGGTTATATACACTATACAGGGTTGACAACATACAATTACTTTCTGATCACTTGTCTATAAGCAATAATCGCACTAGAAGATGCTAAAAACAGTATTTCTGAGGCTTACAAATATTGGGGGGAGTTTCTTATTATTGAACTTCAAATTTTGTGAAGATTGCCTATTAAAGTATCAATAAGCCTTCATCAGCAACAACTGAGTGACAGCATCAGTCTTTCATTCACATACTTGTTCTGAAGCTCTTATGCAGCCAACCTTTTGTATCATTGTTAATCTGTCACCTGGAAATGACACTGCATGGGCTACTCACATCATTGACAGTGCTCAAAAGCAAAGTCAGACATAGACAGCTTCTACAGGAAAATTCATTAAAGTTGTCATGTGGAATATCAATGATTTGATATTCAGTCTATTTTTTCCACTGATTAGTTCCAAATTTGCTTTAAATACATGCTGAGAAGAAAACAGCAGAATTAGACCCTAATTCAGCAAAAATCTAAGCATGTGGTTTGCTTCCACTACATCAGCACCACAAATAAAGTCATGATGAAGTTTGCTGAATTTGCTTTTCTTTGATGAAGACATATCTGTGAAACAAAATCTAGTCTGCTGCACTAAGGGGATGCAGTATGTAGCTTTTATAAATAGAAGATGAGTTATAAAATCTGACCCCTTTTTCTGCTGTGAGCTACAGTATGACTCCTAGCCTAACCACAGAGCGGAGACACAGCAAACTGCCCAAAGAGATGATGTTGGCAAAGGCCATTATCTTCAAGCACAGTTTGTTTAAAAGTGGGTAAAAAGTGAGTTCACTTTTCTCCTATGCAGAATGGGATCTCCTGACTCCACTGTCCTCTACTGTCCTCTACTATTCGCATGCAAACCTATGGTCCAGGACAATTAGATAGGGTCTTCTCTGGGGAAACAGCAAAGACAATAGTCAAACACATTCCCTAGTAGGTTATGCATAACTTTCGGTGACCTTAACTCTCACAAGTCATGAAAATTGTTAGTGCTTGCCACCACAACATTATTTACTCTTTTCCTGCACTAATTAAGATCACAGAATGGTTTGGGTTGAAAGGGACTATAAAGACCATTCAGTTCCAACTCTCCTGCCATGGACAGGGACACCTTTCATTAGACCAGGTTGCTAAAAGCCCCATCCAACCTGGCCTTGAACACTTCCAGTGATGGACTATCCACAACCTCTCTGGGCAACCTGTTCCAGGGCCTCATCACCCTCACAGTAAAGAATTTATTTGTAATATCCAATCTAAATCTGCCTCTTTCAGTTTAGAGCCGTTCCCCCTTTTCCTTTCACTACAAGCTCTTGTTAAAAGTCTCTCTCCAGCTGTCTTGTAACCCTTTTAGGCACTGGAAGGTGCTGTAAGTTCTCCCCAGAGCCTTCTTTCTCCAGGCTGAACAGCCCCAAATCTCTCAGCCTGTCTGCATAGGAGAGACAGTTCATTGCCTTCACCCCGTGTTTGTCATATCTGAAGGGATTGCTACTACCACTAGCCAGGTTTACACAAGGCTTGGAGGACATTCAGTTCCTAACTCCCCCTTAGGCACTTAACTGTTGAAATTCAGAATAAAATACTATCAATGACACTTTGGAATGCAAGGTAAGCCCCTAATCTCATATAATAAGGTGGGATCCTTGTAGGTCAGTGGAGAGAAAGAGACTTTAATACCTAACTGACAAGTGCCTGAGTGAAGGTATGAATGCTCCCACAGAACTTAAACATCTCTGTAAAATCCAGACCTCATTGCAGAGGCCAAACTTATATTAACTTCAGCTGCGCCAAGACTTCACCCTCAGTTTTTAGTTCCAGCAGGGTGGAAAGCCAACTTTGGAGAAAGTGATGGGACTGGGAAAAGGAGAAATGTTGGGGGTGCAATAACTAATAAAATGAATAACGAATTTCAACTGAGGTAGAACCGGGATTAACTGTCAATACTGACAGTGCTGTTTCAGATGGGATTAAATTTTACTTATTTTACAGAGAATATTTTAGCAGAAGACAAGCAATTTAGTAGTGTCTCTTCTGGAACTATTTACATGCTTATCCAAAGACAAAGTCTGTCCTCCTTCTAATATATATTTTTTAATTTATTTGCTTATTTTTGCCTTCTAGTCTCTTAACATTTTTCCAAGTCACTCAGCTTGGTTCTCCACTCTCTCCACAGTATGAAAGCTTTATTGTTCCCTGTGAATGCTCCATCACTTTCCCCTCCTAGCTCCACATTTTGGCACAAATGGACTCTTTTGAGCTTCTGTGTGAAGACCACCTGCAGTAGACCTTGAAATGACTAACGTGGAGGTGGGCTGAGATCAGCTTTAACTTGAGTTTCAAATGTTCTCTGCAACTCTTGCTGTCTCCTACTCCCCAGAACGACTTCATTTCCTACACCAACTGCTAAAGCAATAGTCCTGAAAGAAGGAGCAATGATTTACAGTGACTATTCTTAATACATGAACATAAATTTTATTTATTGTACCAAGTACCAAATTTGCTAGAGACGTGGTCCATGATTGGCGTTTTGAAGGAAATATGGTAGATTACTCAAATCTAGTCAAAACCTGTAAAGATTTATAGAACATTGCCTTCAATAGTTAGAACATAGTATATGACTAGTGCTGAGATCATGTCCAGTGTTCATTTTGCTCATTTACTTTTGCAGGTGGAGATGAAACTGTTGCCAATTCACAAAATGAAAGGGATGTTTTGATAATAATATATTGAAAGGTAATATGTAGAGGTAGACTAAATAAAAAGTATTATTTAATAGCAAATGCATAAACCCAGAACCAACATAAACTATTTGTGATTTTTAACTGCTTGAAAATTGTATTTAAAAAAAAAAATCTATTAATGGTCTAATCTTGTGAAGACTCAGTACTAGTCCAAGGAAGCACTACTTGCCTAGTCCTGTGTTTGGTAGAGGGTGCCAAAAGAGAGAATTCACAGTAGTTCAGCACTGTAGTTGATGATATTTACAGGGTTAGTAAAGACTGCTCAATTCTCCAGCCATTCTCTTAATCAGGTAAGAGATACCTTGAAATCAATGAAATTGCTCAGAATTAACGATAAATTGACTGAGTGCACATTCAGCCTCAACAGAAAAACACCTTGTAGTTCATTGTGCCGCTAAGCAGATAAGAAAAATCTGCAGTTTCCAAACATCTCAGACACCTAACAGCCAGACACACACACAAAAGCACATGCTGGGGAAATGAAATTAGTTAATGGTGTCATTTGATTTAGCATATGATCACATCTGACAGGCATGAGCTTGTCTCTGATGTGTTTTCTCGTTGGTGCTGGAAAAAGAAAACTATGAAGCAATTTAGGAATGTTTCTGAATGTGATGCTTTCCTTTTCCCCCATGCTTTCCTTTCCTTTTCTTTCAGTAAAAACACTGGAGATGTTTAAGATCTCTAAATCATACAAGGCGTATTTTTAATATCTTGTACTAGGGATAACCTTTTTAATAGTACTGGAAATCCCCATATAGCATATCTAGGTGTATCCAGATGGATTGCTTCCATATGAAGACATTTTCTTTTGCCATTTTTCATTCTATTGTACGTATCTGTAACTTATGCTTTTTATAATGAAGGGCTACTCTTAATAACCTTGTATTTTTTTAATTTTTTTTTTTTTTTAGAAAGAGCAGATGTGATGAAGTGAATGAGAGCTATTGGTTTAATAAAGCACAGTCATCTTCTCTCAGATGTTACAATAAACCTGATTAGATAGAGCTTTAATGGATAAATCTCCAGTGTTACTTCTGCTGTTGATAAATGGATTGAAATTTCATTTTCTCTACTCTGTACCTTGCATACGTGCCTGTGTTTAACTGTTTAGAATCTGGAGTTGTAAAAACATGAAAGAAAAGAACCTCAGGATCACAAAATAGCTCTTTACATGAATGATGATTCCTATCTGATAGGGAGAACTGAAAGGTGACAAATCCTTCCCTCTCAATTAAATTCCCTTCATGAGAGTCTTTAGTACACTTCTGACCATAATGTCAGTCAAGCAATAACAGAAAACTCAGTGTCATTGCGGAAAAAGACATTAAAACAGTTTTAGGGGTGGAGAGAGGGGATACAAGAATATACTTCAAAGAGAGGGTCTTGTTTTCCTTTTATTCCCTCAGTGTTTCCATGAAACCTAAGGCAATGACATCACAACAAAACAAGGTTGCCAAGATATACTATACAAAAACATGTTTTCACATGGTTACATTTTCTGCAAATTATAGTTCTTGGAATATAAATCAGAATAATTGTTTAAATCAGAGTGACTGTTGAAACAGATTTACAGAGATCAAATCAAAAATGTAATAATTCTTGTGGTTTCACTAATGCTCAGAGCACCAAATACTTCTGAAAATTTTGGTTGTCAGTTATATATAGTGTTTACATTAACATGCTGCTTGAACAGAGAAAATATATATTTTAAGATGAAAATGTGAATCCAGGGTTACAAGAATGTTTCTGAAACAGCTAAGTCATCTTGTTTCAAGTAAAACCAGATGTTTGCTTAAAGTGAAAGGCAATCATTTCTTTTAATTATGTTCACTGGTTAGGCCACCAGGAATATCCATATGTGCACACAATGATCCGATTAAAATCAAAGACCTTTCGATGGAGAAAGCAATCAACAACTGAAAGACCACCAAATGACATGCGAGGCACTGACCTGGATTCCACTACCGCCATTCACTCATTTTCACTCAGCAGGTTGAACAGGAGAGACTGCTGGAGTCCACCAAGGTCCCCTGGGAGTGTCACGTCCCTGGGTGCTGGAGGTATCTTCGGGAGCAATGGCCTCCTAAATGGTTGCTTCAAATTGATGAACCTGGACTAGACACATTTCTCAGCGTTGCACAGGGTCAATACCTGCAAAAACATTCCACATTTAGTAAGGAAACAGCTGCAACACTCTTCCTTGGTCATTCCAGCCTTTAGGATGTGTGACATTGTGGTGAGTCTAGTGGAAGAGGGAAAAATATGGAAACTCATTAAATGTTTTGCATGAATACTTCACCAGAAGAGAAGTGGATGGAAAAATGGATCAAACAAGCGGAAATTCATGTCCCCCTGAAATCCTGCCTGTAGATGCCACGTCACTGTGCTTGGCAGAGACCATCAGCACAAACTATTAGCATGAGGTTTCTTAAATAACCCATTCTCTAACAGCCCTTCCTATCCTGGATATTTCACATGCACTTATCACCTGAATTTTTATCGGTGACTGATGGTTTTGAAACTTTACAACACTTTTTGTAGTTCGAAATTTCTATTCAAAACTGTTGGTCATATATATAAGCATATATTTTAGTCCTCCTGTGAAGAAATACCAAGAGCTCTGGCCTGTGGCAAGAGATGCACCTTCTACTCATTTACAGGCCAAAAAACAATCTTCTGGAAGCTGGCATCTACCTCCAGTAGGATCTCCTCAGCTCCTCTGTGATCCCCCCAGCAGACAAGTACAGCTCTATAACCATCTATTTCAATGAAAACTATGTATTGTATATCAAAAATTATGCATTACATTTATTTACTATTAAATATACACATAGCATTGACATAAACACATGCACAGAAACAGCACTTAAACGCATATAATATGTTGCAGGTGGATATAAAATAGCATCATATTCTTTTATTTTTTTTTTTTTTTTTTTTTTTTTTTTTTTGGTAATATTCTTTCTGGAGCTGAACATTTTCTCCAGGAATACTTGACATGTTAGTAACTTCTTCTGCCCATAGCTTTCATTTGGTACTACCTCAGATTAAAGGTACAGGACCTTTTTTTTCTGTGGCACACATCTTTAGCCTACTTTTACCTTTTGCTGGAGGATGCTCAATTTTTTGGTGGTATTTTATGTCAAACAGTTTCTTCATCAGTTTACAAAAAATAAAAGAAGAAAAAAAAAGAAGGAAAAAAAACCTTTGCTCAGTAAAAGATATTCTCTGGTCTCATGCATTTGTCAGAAAAGTTGGCATTTTCACACCAGGCTGAATACATAATCAGGTGATAAAATGTCTTTACAAAAAACATGGATAGAACATATGGCTCCAGTGAAGCCATTAGGGTTTTTAACCTTAATTTCAATGAGGCAAAGAAGCATCCCTCTCTATTTCCCCAGGTTATTTCTGTCATGATGGGCTAGGTTATTTCACATGTGTAGTTTCTGTGGTGAAGGGTTTCTCCTCATCTGATTGTGCATGATCTTGGCTCAATTGCTGTATTGTTTTGCTTTTGTTTTCTAGTCCACTCTTTTCAGCAATACCTCTCGTCAAAGAAGAGATCCTTTCACTTCCATCCTCAGTGCTCTGCAAGATAACCTTCACCTCACCCAAGCCTTACATTCATCCTTAGATTAAGGTCAGCCTCTACAGCGTTCTTCGATAAACATGGATACATGCATGTAACACCCATGTCCATGACAACTTTATTTTGATCTTGTGAGTCCTGTACAGTCTTTCAAATGTTCCTCCTTCACATGGTTTCACTTAACTGTCAGTGTTCTCACTCACAGGGCCCTCTGTGCACTTCGTCCAGTTCCTTAAAACTCCTCTCATTGTTTTGACTAATAAGCAGTTACATTAAAACTCTGGGCCAGGATATTTAGAGGGAAAAAATCATGCAGATCCTGCAAATTTAGTACAAGACACTCGATTTTTCTTGATTAGCATGTAGATATGTTGCCAGGAATATCTTCCTCAAGGCACACTTCTGTCTTGAAATACAACATCTTCACCAGCTTTCAACATGAGACAGGAACCAAAACGAGTCAGCGTCGAAGTGGATGACCTCCAAAAACTTCTGGCACTGCTCAATGGAAAGTAGATGGCATTAATGCTAATATAGAAGAGTAGCAGGCAGGCTAATTAGTAGCCAAGAAGGTTCCCAAAATATGTCCAAAATATTATTTATTACTAGAAGTTATAAAATAGAGTTAAGGCATATTTTATTATTTACTTATTCAAGTCATAAAATATACAAGCACGGGAAATATAAACAACAGCAAAACAAGCTGACCAAAGGCAAGTTTTCAGCTAGCTTAATCATCTCTAAATTCTAAATATTATCTCATGATAGATGGCTGCTGGAGTCCACAAGGGACTATACCAAATCCAGCTTCCAGACAGACCACCCCTGTTGAGGACACTTCAGTCCAACTGTATTATCAAATATCCTGCCTCAAAACAGAAAATTAAATTTCCTCATCACCATTGGGTGAGTCTTATGTTAGAAAAGAATCTACTGCCTACCTTCCTCTGGACCAGCTTTTGTAGATGGATTGTTCTTTTCCACTGTGTTTCAAGGAAGAATCAAGAACATCTCTCTTCTTGTGCTGGGCTGGGTGAGTTTTTCTAGTCTAGTTTTTATAACCTTTCTATCACTAAGTTCTAATCATTGAGCAAAGGTATGTTAAGTGGTACAAGCAATATCTGTTACACGTACACATGAGTTCCTGCTCTTTCTCATTTATTGTTCTTCTTTTCCATACTCCTTTGGAAGCAGTACATCCTTCTGTACGTACTTCTTTCCCTGCTGCACCACTCAGTATCCTACTGCTAATCTGAGGGAAGCTTAGGAAAAGGATAAAAAAACAGAGGATAACATAAAAAAGGGTCACAAATTATATAACTTACACATTTAATATATCCACATGCCCACACAGAGTCCACATATTCACAGTTACAGACACAAGCATTTCTGGTTTTAAATCCTTTGGTGACCAGGACTTTACAGCCTCTCCAGAAAATTTATTCCATTCCTTGACTGTGGCTTTTTTCCTAAGATATAACAATATATTGTCCCTGTCTGCAAGTTAAATCGGTTACATCTTGTTCTATGGATCATGGCTGTGAAGAGGTTATTCCACTTTCCTGTACTTTAAAGACTCCTGAAAAACAAACACTTGCTTTTGAAGCCCCCTGACTAGATGGGCTGGATTCGGGATATCTGCAATACCTTAACTAAAAAAATAAACACCTTCTGACTGACTTGAGCGATCTGAACAAAACATCCTATTTCAAATGAGGATGAAAAAGCATTTCTACAACTTACAGACAAACTGTATTTTGGATGGAAACATCACCATAAAATATCAGAAGTTTGCAAAATGAATTCATTTTTACAACTACTTTATGAAACTGGAAAAAATGAGGCTTAAACAGGAAAAGTTCAATATTTGTCTTTTCCTCTCCTACTTCTTATTTCATTTAGCCAGAAAATGAACTCAGTGTTAATAAAATTATGTTTTATATAAAATAATATTTAATTGCTACATTTGTTTAATAGAGATTAATAATCAAGCAGTCTGAAATGCAATCACTACTATAGTTTATGGATAAGAGAAAAACATTTGCAAAGATCTTAAGTAAACTACAAAAACATGGGTTAATCTTATGAACAAACGAAAGTCCATAACCCTGCTTAGGCCATGGTCTGCTGGTAATGCATTCACAATTAAAGTGCTCTGTGATTTATGGGAGTCAAATAATAAATTACTCAAAAACATCTACACTGACTGCTTGTAACTAGCTCCCCTCTCCCAAAGGACAGGATTTCAACTGTCGCCACGGCTCAGCACAGAAGAACTTTGACTTGTTTTGCAAAATGTTTGCTTGACTTCTTCAACTTCACATGTTAAATGTGCTCAGCTCAGGAAGATAACTGGCCCACAGGTTACGCAAGACTTGTAATTACAGTATCAATCCTTATATTTTCTAACAAATAGAGGAGTCTATTTTTATTCTATTTTCATATTCCTTGAGGAAAATGTTCAGACTAATTAATTTCCCTTGCCATCAAGAACTCAGTGCACCAACAAATACAGTTATGATCTCCTTTCATTTTTAAAATTTTAGTCTATTTCAGTCTGTTCTAGTTATTAAAATATCTATTCAGGATATTAATATTAGTGGCAATGATGAAAATGAAAACTTTTTCACAAATGTTCAAAATTCTGAAGTTGATGTAATTTTAAAATATTTTCAAATCTTTTAGCTTATTTTTTAAAAGAAAATATTTAAAGTTGGCACATTGAGACCATTTTAATGCAATATATAGGTTATAGGAAAAATAAATTCATGAAACCTGAAGCAAAACATTTGTGAGTTTTCTATAGCCATGTTAATCCACCAGAAATCTCCATGGGAAAATATTGCAATAATATAAGTAAGAGAAAAAGTGACTTGCAATCATGAATACAGGTTGCTCTCAACTTCTTGATGCTGCTTTAATCACAAATTTTCTTATAGGAAAGCTGGAAATGAACTAATCTGTTGTTATGAAGGAACAAGATGTGGTTCAAGATTTATGCCAAAGCAAGCCCCTGATTCTGATATTCACCTGTACTGTTTGTCTCCACTGTAAAATAAATCCCTTGTGGAGATTCAGGGCTGATTGGCAACATTGCCAGTATTAGTCTTGGCCTGAGAGATGGAATTGATTTTACCAGTGAAAAATTAATTAACTGATCTTGGGGGTAAAAAAAAGTCAAACAAAAAAATAGGATTTCTTGCCACTTCCTGAGTTTAAAAAATGAGAACTCATCCTCCACTAAGTTTTTTGCTGCTTATTAGTAAGTGCAGATAAGCATTTTAAGGACTGTGGTAGCTGATGGCAGTGATACAGCTGAGATCTGAAATAATTGCACTTTTAAGCTTCATCAGTACAGTGAACAAACAGGATCCACAAATTACTGGTACTTCCATTCCATTTGATCTTCACAACTCCACTGGGAAAATTCACTACTAACTAATACCAAAGGCACTTGAAAATCACTAAAATGTTTTGTTATGTGGCAGAAACCTACACTGAATGAGATTCTAACCCAGCTTCCCTTTTAAAAGCTGTAAAAGTCCAATGGCTGGCTCTGCTCTGTCACCTGCAGATGACTTTCAGCCAGTACCTGCAAGCGGAGAGCCAGTGGGGGGCTGCAGAACCCAGCTGCACTGGGGAAGGGGCTCGAGGTTAATCCATCTCCTCTGATTACCAAGTGAGGCGAGAGGTGGTGAGACCCCACTCTGGAAATGCAGACAAAGGGACCTGTAGACAGAATTTTGTCAGCTGCAACCTGCCAGCCCATTGATGCGACTCACAGACCACTTCCATGCTGCAGTCAAAAATGATCTCAGGATCACATCAACATGCCCCAAGGGAGCTTGGAGCACCTGCACACACTGTGATTGCAGCCTGCCTGGGGCAGCCCAGGCCATAGATAGCCTGATGGGTTTAAGGTGTGGAGATGGGAGGTAGAGGTAAGAAGCTGATTGAAATGATCCTCCACACACTGCCCATCCCTCAAAGCAGCAGCTCCAGAAGCAGCCTGGAATTCAGGTGAGAAGACTAGAAGGTGTCTGTTGGTAGAACTGCCACTGTCATTATCAGTGTTGCGCGTGCCTTGGACCTGAAAATAGCAGCATAATAATATATTTCAAGGAATTTCTGGCATTTCCCACTTTAAGGGATAACAATTCTACTCTGGATAGGGAATGTGAGCACATGGAAGGGTTTATTTGGCCCACAGTTATGTTATTTTGTCATATCAGATATTAAAAAGAAATTCTTTACTGTGAGGGTGGTGAGGTACTGTGACAGGTTGCTCAGAAAACTGTGGATCCCCCATCCCTGGAAGTCTTCAACCCCAGGTTGGACGGGGCTTTGAGCAGCCTGATCTACTAGAATGTGTCCCTGCCCATGGCAGGGGGGTTGGAACTAGATGATCTTTAAAGTCCCTTCCAACGCAAACCATCCTGTAACTCTGTATTTCCCACCCTGCCAATAAATTTGACTGTTTCACCAAACTCAGCCACCTTTGTTGAGGGAACAGACAATTTGTACATATCAGGCTTCTGAGAGATTTGGAAAATAGACAACCAGATTAAGAGAAGAGTAAAGGTTATGTCCTGGGTACAGAGGGATGATAGCTTAGCTCCATGTGGGTATGACCAAGTTGTTATTCTGTACCACTCACCTCTTTGCTGGGGTCATGCTTCTGGCAGGAAAAGCCGGGGCAGTCTTGCTGAAAGTTGGCCATTTTTCCTTGCTCTGGGAAGGTGTTGGCATCAATCCCTGTGGACTCTGTCCCTCTGCCACCCGGCTCCTGTTCTCTCCAGAGCACAACTACTGACCCTTGGTGCTGAAAGGGACAGCGGTGAAAACGTGATTGACCGTAGTGCTGAAACGACAGCGCCGCTGGGGACACAGAGCGGCGGCGGGGGTGACCCCAACCTTGTCGGGTCCAGCCAAGCTGAGCTGAAAGGAGCACAGCAGAGTGGTAGGAAAATCACAGTCAGAGAGCTAGAAGCGGCAGCGAAGGCACCTGCTCCAACTGAGCTTGGCAGAGCGGCAGCAGAGCCCCTACTTGGATGGTCCAGTTTACAGGGGGTTTTTTTTTTTGATCACTGTTTTTTGTTATTTCAGGCTGGGAGGTGGGAAACATTATCTGCAGTAGCTCCCCCACCATATTGCCTTTGTTCCCAAATACCATGTGTTGCCATGTGGGAACAGTCACCATATTGCCTTAGTGTGAGGAAACCACATGAACACAACGTTCAGCGGTGTCCATCATCTTGTTTTTGTTCCTGGTGGTGAATATCTCTTTGTGGGTAAAACACCTTCTCTTTTTTGTATATTTTTGCTATTAATATTGCCTTGGTTAGTGTGTCTTATTCCATTGCTTTGTGCTTTAGAAAATTGTTATCTCAACCCATAGTCTCTCCTTTTTTTGTCCCTCCCTTACCAAAAGGGACAGGGAAAGAGGAGTGGCTTACTTGGAGTTTAATTTCCTGCTGGTGTTAAAACTTACTTGATTTAGTTTCAAGTGAGTTCTTCCTCAGGTGATTTACTTCTTAGTGCTCTTCTCCAATGCCATCTCACTGTTCTTCACAGATCTTTGCACTGTGGACATCAAAATAAAGCCCCAGGGTGGTTTGCACCAAATGTGAGATCTATTGATTAATGAATTCATTAGTTCACATTAGGAGTCTGTTTGCAGCTATCACCCAAAATTTTTGATCTTTTTAAAATAAATTACCTTCCTTATTGCCTGCTTAAAATAATTTATTTGGATCTATTGCTTAGGTAGATTACTTCTACTTAATCTTGTGCCTATTCCATGACCTTTCCATCTTAATGAAAGAACATCAACAACAATTAAAATATATAATACTGACCTTTTTGCCTTATCATCAGTGTAATATATTGCTGTAAAGTTATTGCTACGTCAAAGTATTTTGAGATCTATTTTCATAAGCCAATGAAGGATGCCTTTAATTAAAATCTTCAAATTTGCTATGAATATGGTTGACTAATACATATTCCATACTTTTGTTTGAAATGCCCACGACAATCCTGTAATCACCAGCATCACTGTATTTATTCCTTTTACATTTAGTCTTGGCACTATCTTTCTTCCAACAGTCTGGCATTTCCAAAGTCTTGAAATACTCAGTGACAGAGGATGCTACTGGATTGTAAAATCTTCCTTGGACAACTATTTTAAAACTCTCAAATGAAAAGAATCTGGATCTAATGCTGATTTTTATTTAAGTACATTGATTATTACTAGACAATAATATTTTATATAATGTATTGTTGACATTTTTCATACAATCCAGAATAAAAAAAATATTAAACACAGATGCCTTTGTATATATTGTTATTTACTGTTCTAAAACTGGATCAATAACCTGTTCATTTTACTTTTGTTCTCCCAAAACTACTTTCTTTATATTATCCTTAACACTAACAGACAGATTTCTCCTTACAATGTCAGTTTTCTACATCTTCCAATACAAAAACCTCAACCAAATCCACATTATAAATTGGGATTTTATGCTACACCTGTTACAGATATAGATATAGTTACTGTTGCTTTCATTGGTAAGTGTTTTGTTTCTTTTAAACAAGGTTTTCAGCTGGGGGGTTACGCTGTTTAGGGTTTGAAGTAAACAGTTTTTAATTACTATTCACATTTTTCCGATTAAATTTTTCCTCCCAGATGATTTGGCTCATAATTGTTTTCAGCTTTGTGGAACTGACCTTTTCAAAGCACACGGGGTATGCACACACACGCACACGCTGCAGACATTAATACAAGCGCGCGTGTGAGAGCACTGAGGGGTGCGTGCGGGTGTGTGTCCGTGTGCGCGTTGTACAGCCGTGCACAGATGGTTAGGATTTCATTATGTTTATGCAAAGCGACTACAATCAAGTCACAAACACTCGAGCTGAACCACAAGCATTGGGAAATTCTTCTGCTAGCTTAGTGTCTAACACAGAGTTGTCCTGTGCTGTATGCAACATGTTCTGACTTAGACAATCAACATGCACAATATTTTTAAATTCTCAGTACATTCAGTTCTGGCAACATGCAGCCGCCAGCCAGCATTTCACAGACTCCTGAAGTCCTCCAAAAGGAATATTTCATCTTTCCCTGGACACTGAAGATTGGTGGTGCTTATTTGATTTTGTTGTAGTGACCAATACTGACAATAATTTAGAAATAAATTAACATCACAATATGAAAAGCAGCATAGCAGAATATAAAGGCAAACTACAGATCTTTTCAATATTGAATTGTGATAACATTAACATTAAATAAGACGGTCAGAAAATACTGAAGAGGCAGAGATTAAGATGTTAAAGTAAACAGGTGGTTTCATGGGCAGAAAGCTCAAAAAGCCAAGCTGATCGAGCCCAACCAGAAGTTATACACTTGTGGTGTCTGATAGAATAGCTTCATATTAGAAATTTAAAATAAAAACATCTGTCTTAGTTAGATAGGGGTAATTTAGTATTGGTGGTATCCAATTTTCCTCTATGCAGTGGAACAAAGCTTTTTACCTTTGATGAACTTGGAAGAGAAGGCTGGGCTCATTGCCAGTCTTTGTTACAGCAGTTTCTCCAGTTGTGCAGAGGGGTGCCTCAGCAGTGATACCAGATCTGTTTTGTAACCCAGGGAGAGAATGCTTTGCCTAAACTGAAGGATTCAGCGTGATTTTAGGCACTGAGCTGGGTCCTACATGGCCTCCACCTGAGTCTGCATAGAAGAATATTCCTTGAAGTCCTGAAACCTGTCTCCCAGCTCCACTCAGATATCTTGGGTAATTCGAGGCACCTCAAATGCCCCTGGTTGCCCATGTTTAGGCAAGAGAATTCCACCAGTAGCTTCTGACTTTAGGTTTGGTGGACAGGATTTATTTCTTAGCAGACTGGCCATCTGCTAAGAACTTTCAAGGTAAACGTATGTTTCACATTTAATGATTTTTTAAAAATTTATTTACCATTTTTGTTTACTCTCCTTTGCTATTGATATGATCATGTATTTTCTACATTTCATACCACTGCCATGTATGAATTCATATTTTATCTGTATTGATCTAAATTTTCTTATCAGTTCCAGTGTTTCACTTCTAAGTAAAACTCAGATCTTAGTTTTTCTGAGGCAATAATTTGTGTTGTTCTCGAGGCCTTCCTGCCTTCCCTTCTTCTGTCAGCACAGTGTTTTCTAACCGGTTTCATCGTGAAATTCCCAAGAACTCCACTTCACCAGAAGTTCGCCAGAAACTCTTCAGTGTCTGACATATAGCCTTCTTTTTCCACCAGAAGTAATCAAATGTTTCATTAAAATGCAAGAGCCTTGCAAAGATTGAAAGAGGTTTAGACAAGATATTAATCCCATGCAAGAACAGGATGTTTTCCACATTGGCTTCACTGAGACCTGGCTACCAGGGAGTACCTTCAGGAAGGTCTCTGATGCTGGACCCTCTTCCTGCTTGTGCTCAGACCATGAGAACATGAGCCTGTTCCCCAAAACTGTGGAGAATGCTGCCTGATCCTGGTGCCTCCAACCTGACAAAGATAATTTCTTATAACTATCTCATTTAGTTACCTGGTCATCAGTTCTTCTTTCTGGAATACTAATTAATAATGAGTAACAGTAATCATAATCATCATCATCATCATCATCATCCAAAATATATCAGAACCTCTTTAATGCCTAATTAAGATGTTGTCAAAACACTTTTCAACCCATGATTAGTCTCTGCATTATAACTAGTACTGGTCCTCCCAAAAGAGAAATGTCTTCATTTTGCAGAGCCAAGGAGGGGAACTGACCACAATTGCTCATCAGAGGAACCACGTACATGTCAGACATGCTTTTACCCCACTGAAATTTTGAAAAAAAATACTTATTTGGAGGACCATGTCTTCAAAGATATTATTTAAAGGACCACACCTGCACAGATGTTTGCTCAGAAACAAATGTAGCCATGTTAATCATATATTTCCAGTATAACCTTCTTGATGAGGGCCGAGGTAAAAATTAGCAATTGTATTTAAATGTGCTGTCTCGGGATCACTCAATAGTTATCAGAAAAAGATCAAGTAATCTCCAGGGAGGTTTCATTCCATTCATTTCAGGGTGGAATTAAACAAAATTTGGATGTGTCTATATCCCTATAGGGAGCATGTAGCTGTACATGTCAGACAGAGAATTCAGAGCTAAATGTAACTTCTCAAAATCCTACATTCAAGTGAGAAATCCTTTTTTTCTATATATCATTATTAATGACCATTTAAGAAATTATATCTAGCCTCTGCTTTTGTTAAGAGCTTGATTTACAACAGCCCTTAGGACATTATCTGCAGATTATGCTGGCAGATTAATCACACAGTGTGTTAGCTAATTTACAGCACATCTCCAACTTCAAGTGTATGAATAAAAGAACTGTTAGCATGCCTTAATCTTCTATTTGAACACAGCTTTCATTTGGGCTCTTCTGATGCTCTAATGTTTAAAAAAACAGATAATAAACCAGGATGTATGTACCATAGTGATTTTATAGCAGCCCACATCGTGGTTAAATTTAATATTCTCATTAACTGTGTCAAACATCAACCTATCATATACAAGCATGCAAATGCAATGGTGACAGGCACAGTGTGTGACCTCAAACAAACAATGTGGGATGAGTCAGTGCAAACACTGATGTCCTGAATCATCACTAGAAGTTCTGGGAGCTGCTGATACACAAGTAGAGCCATAACAGAAGAGACACTCAGCTAACATCTCCACAGGGGACTACTGCACCATTCTTGAAAACAAAACTGTCTGAAGGCTCCCAGTCTCTGAAGCTGAGCTTTATCAGAACACAAAACATTAATTTGCGTTTGAGCAATGCTTGGTACCTTTTGGGCCTGGTGTTGGACAAGGCTCCTGTGAGCTGCTCTAGTTATAACATCCTTATCATCCTCAACCGTGCTGCTGGTTTTTAACCATGCATCCCACAATACACTTGAACATCAATATGGGCTCTGTGAAAGGAGTTAGACATGGCCCTGACATCCATGAACATTACTCCCCCTGAAACCTCTGGGAGTTATGTGTACATCTGAGGGCAGAGTTCGGACCATAAAGTTTAAGTGCAAGCATCTGGGCACAATTTTCTCCAGTGAGCAGGATTCCAAGTTTCTATAACATCTGCTGTGGGAACTATAAGTACTTTATATTAATGTTGTAAACTGTGTCTAGCTATAATCACCTTTCTTAATGGGAAAAAATGCAGTCATCTCCACCTGGTGATTCCAGTGATGCAGACACCTGTCTGCTAGGAACTGGACTGAGACCATCAACACATTTCACACAAGCAGTTGAAGGGCTATGAGATGATAATAGCCTGAGGTTATAATTTGCAAGTGACCCATGAATGCTGGGTTTTTTCCAGAAGATATCATTGTCAGATAAGCACTTGTTTCTCTGTAGGGATTCAGCTAGTTCTATCACTTCATGTTTTTGCAAACTGTTTGGTTAAGAGATAATAAATGCGTGTGAACACAGGAAAGGAAAAAATCTTTTAGCAGTGCTGTGTGTACAGAAATCAGAACTATGCTGTTGAATTTATTCTTATTATTTTAATTGGTTTCCTACTTATGTATATAAATATATAGCAACTAATGGTTTAAGGTTTCCCAGTGCCATCAGTAGTCCCTTTAGCTATTTGTGGTTTCTTGATGTTTGTTGTCAATCTCATTATATCTCATTATATATGTGATCCTGATTAAGGAGAAGTATGTGATTACACTTCATACTTAAAGCTAATTTTTCCCATCTATCTAATTAAGGAAATAGTGAAAAGAAGTAGAGTCACACAACCCACAATCAGGTGTATGTTGCCTTCCTTACTTTGCTATCGACACTTGAGGCATTCAGAGTAAAAGAACCTGGAATCTGCAGTATCCAGATGGAGTTATAAAGAGCTAGGTATGTACCCAGATACATTTTAACTAAAAATAAATCCTGAAAGAATCTCTTTATTGGAGGAGGAATATTTTACCAGTCCTGCTCCTATGCTAAATTTAGCTGCAAAACTGTCCAAAGGGCAATATTTTCAGCTGCTTTTTTTAATGATTTCTTACTGCCTCGCCTATGGAAATGAGTTGAAGCAAAAGTAAAATTTCGTGTCAAACTTTTCCAATAGTTTCCCATTTTTTCTGTGATACACAGTTGATAACCAGTACATCATTCCCTATGAAAAGGAAGAATATATTTTGGAAAATTGACAGTGATTCAGTCTATTTGAGTAAAAAAGTAAATCAGACCCTAAATCCCTGATACAGTACCAGCCTGTACCCTGGTCTGATGTCAGCATCAAGAAAAAGGATTTATGAACTTACAAAGGTGGCTGTATGGATATATACATGTGCTATACTTATAGACAGAATCTGTAAGGTGGAAGAATGCATTGTAAGATGGAGGAATGAATTGATATCCCAGCACCCTATAAAAAATCCATATGGAAGCCTTTTTACCACCAGTAAGTAGAAACTACTGAGTAACTACTGAGTAACCTCCTGACGTTAAAATTAAACTCCTACAGAAGGGTGGTGGGCACCACGTCTGCAAAACCCCAGGGAGAATCTCCTCTGTAGTTGTAACTCTCAGGTGGCAGTAACTCTCAGAAGGCAGTTTTGCCTTCTCGGATGAACATAAATTAATTGTCAGGGATTTTTAACCATGCACCTTGTGTTTGCTAACTTGTAAAGCCAAGTAGCAGAAGCACTTCTAATACTTACCTTTGAGTCCAGGGCTAGTAGGCAAGATACCAAAATAGTTAAGAAAGGCTGTTTTTCTAAAGCCAACTCAAAGTCAATATGGGAGTATAATTTTCCTCTGCTTGTGATTTTATTCCCATTGATTCCAGCTCCAAGCATTGAGATGGACTGATGAATAGATGTTTTTACTGGATAAGCAGGTGGGAGACTCACAGACAAAAAAAATTCCATGAAACTTTTATTTTTACCATACTTAAATTGTTGCTAAGGACTAGGTTTTCTTCCACACAAAATAAAATGAACTTGAACAAATTGAAATTCTTCAGCTTAAACTGCATGTTATTAACACTGGCTAAGAAAAGTTCTAATTTTCTGGCATCTTCAAGCAGTATGCCTTCAAAAGGAAAATTTAATAACTTGCTTCTTACCACAAGAATGGACTGTAAGCAGAATTACCTGTCAACAGCTTTAAACCCTTCAGTTGTTTGGATGTGAACAGCCTTCGAGAACCTTTCTGGATTCACCAATGTTGTGGGAACCTTCCACTTACACTTGGCTTGGGAAGTGTGAATTCTTATTTTGCAAAGAGCCTGGGGATCCTGCCAAAGCTAATATTCTGGGGTCCATATGTGTTAAGTGATTGGCAATTCTGGAACACAGCAGCAGGCAGTCAAATTGGGGAAGCCTCTCAGAGACACTTCAGCCAAGGAAAGGAATTTGGATTTCTTCAGGAATAACTTTAAAGTAGAAAAATGGCCAAGAAAAGATCATTTGAAATTTGGAAAAATTTAAGATAAGTTTTGTCCAGGCTAAGTGCATCACAAGCTGTCTTGGGGGGTAATTTTCTGTGTTGCTATAAGTGACAAGCACTTTCCTTAACATTGACGGTAAAATGAAGTGCCCTCAGGATTGTGACCACAATAGAACACGTTTTACTAAAACATTTCTACATCCATTGGAATGACTATATACGAACTGATGCAAGAATCCTGAGAGTGATGAAGCACCAAATATATACAGATGGTGTTTGCCCATTCCTTACATATCAAGAATGAAAATCATTGCTGTGTACTTTCTAATGTTACACCAGAATCTGGCTAGCACTGAAAAACAAAAGCAACCACGTAACTTTTTTCTTTCACATTTGTCTACCAAAGCTGTAGTTATATATAACTCAAGGGCTTATAGGCAGGACAAATTAATCCAGCCTAGAGCATACTTATAAAAGCTCTGGTGAATATCCTTAAAATAGGACTTAAAATAGGACTTAAATGATTCCACCACATTTACAAATGAGGTGGAATGAGATGCTCTACACTTCAAAAATACATTGAGGTGCTCAGGCAACAAAGCAGGTGGAGGAGGGTCTAGAGAGTCAGTCACATGAGGAGTGGCTGAGGAAGCTGGGGGTGTTTACCTGGGGAAAAGTCTCAGGGGGGACCTTATTGCTCTTTACAATCACCTGAAAAGAGGGTGTATCAAGTAGGGCTGGTCTCTCCTCCCAGGAAAGTGGCAACAGGATGAGAGGAAATGGCCTCAAGCTGTGCCAGGGGAGGTTCAAGTTTGACATCAAGGGTGGTCAGGCGTTGGAAGCGGCTGTCCAGGGAGGTGGTGGAGTCACCATCCCTGGAAGTATTCAGGAAAGACCTGGACATGGCACTCAGTGCTGTGGTTTAGTTGACACGGTGGTGTTCGGTCAAAGGTTGAACTCGATGATCTTGGAGGTATTTTCCAACCTTAATCATTCTATCATGCTATGCATAGCAGTTAATTTAATAACATATAATAATATGCAGATTGTTTTCAATGACGATTGATAACAATATTCTACAACACTCTAGAGACCACAGCTTTTCTGGCTTCCAGAAAAGGTGAATTGTTCTTAGAAAAATATTAATAAACATTAACACCATCTCTGGGATCATTACATGAAATTATTTTATAATTTCATTAAATTATTTTGATCTTTGTTAAAGCACATACATTTTAGTACATTGCTGTAGCACTTTGTAACATCTTAAATCTGCAGGTAAGTAAACTGGTATTAAACATTAAACATTATATATTTAGAAGACCTAATAGAATCTGGCCAGATCATACTGGATTTTGACACTCCTTCAACATATGGTTAGTAGTTCAGTGCTAGGAAAAAAACACTTAGCATTGAAGTTTGTTTGATCTGTGGTGACTGTTTAGAGTGAAAAGTAAATATCTCAGTGGTTTCTCATGACTTCAGCTTTCTTAACAACTGATGTCCTCTGTGTAATATACAATGGCATTGGTTTAGCAAGGTTTGACATATAATTCCATTAAAATGTATGGCTTCATCAAAAAAAGTCCCTTCTTAGTTAACTCCTCCAGAAATGAGGAATACTTCTACTGTGGAAACAGTGGGTGGTTTTTAAGGGAAGTTAATGTAAACAGGGTAACAAGAGGAAGGGCCAGCAAGCAGATGGTCTTATTCTGACTTCTCATTTTAGAGCTACTGTAGCAGGTGTTGAAAATGCCTTCCATTCTCCTGATGTAATAATGAGGGGGAAACAGACCTTTAGGAAAACCACAGAAAAGAGTAATGGCTGTATATTCTGTCATGTATCAGTGGGATATATTCAGAAATGCAGTTCCTGTCATGGAACTGATTAATATTTCAAACAAATGTGTGCTGCACAAAGGAGATGTGGCTATTCACAGTGGCTGTAAATTACTGCAAATTACTCCAGAGAAAGGTCTGGGAAATGACACCACTTTTCACAAGGGCCAGAATGTTGGCATGAAAATAGTTTGTGTTTACATTCTGGCATTTTCATAACATGCTCAAGCCATTTCAGAGTAAGTGTTCTTCCGATTTTGTGGGAATGCAGCCTTTTGTGTTTTCCTTTCCCTGCCACTCATCACAAAGCAAGTGCATTTACAAACACACACAGAGATGGGCAAACACTAACACCCATTGCATTCAGTTGTTAGAGAACATGAAGAATTATCTGTCATGCAATAGCTACAAATATACAAATTTTAAAAAATAATTTCAGTAAGTTCCTTTCTTCTTCTGCTTTTAAATTAATTTGGGAAAAGGGAAAGAATACAGACTTTGAGAAAGCAGAGGATATATTCAGAGCTATAATCCTAAAAGTTCTCCCTTACTAAATTTTTTCGAGTCTGAAAATCAAATGAGATTCTGAATTTCTCCTCTTTCTTCAGAAAAACACAATTTTTATGGCCCTCACTCCTCTTTTTGAAATCTAACATACACTCATGAGGTCAACTGGCTGGAGAGAAGATGCAGGTCCTTCATTTTATTGACCCCATAAATAGTCAAATAAGAATGACTGTGTTCAAGTTTCAGAAACATCTAGTTCACACCAGACAGCCTCAGGGTATTAACATTATAAATCACATCCTTTGGTATTTTTCATCACAGTATTCCCACGGATAATCTTGTGATTTGAAGATCTGTCTTTACAACAGTGAGTATCTGAATAGGAAAGGTGCTGTTCATTGAACAGTTTAAATGACTGACACCAATTTTATTGACATTTAAATTGATTACAAGTTGATTAGTATTCTGCATTTGTTCTGTTTTCAGAATTGGATTTCACTTACTTGTGCTTATCAGATTTTCAGAAAAAACCTCAGGTTTTGTAAGGTTCTGGTTTTGCATATCCAATTTGAAAAACTAATTTTCTGTTTTGTAGACATGCTGATGTATTTTCTGCTTTTGTTAACTGCAATTGGGTTACAGCTGACTGAGGCCAAAACATCAAGCTCTAATATTTAAAAAAAAAAAAATAGATTAAATGAATTTAAATTGAGTCTGAGGCATCAAAAATTAGTAGTTACATCTAAAATATTTTAGAAATGAGCCCTATAGTTTTCTGAACTAGTACTTTATTTTTCTCTACAGGGAAGGCTAAAGCTACAAACTCAAAATAATGTCTCATTGGAATTGTCTTTTCTTAGTATGAGTCTTTAGAATTTTATATAGAAAGAGTGGGATTACACAAATGTAGATATACCTAAATAAATGGGGGGAAAGTCCAAATAAGTAAAAAAATACATGCCTTCCTGCACTTAGAAACCTCAGGTACTAGTACTCTGTGTTGGAAAAGAAGATAAGTTTCCCTTAGATTTATCTCCTGGATATAATCATAGACTCATAGCATAATTTAGTTTGGAAAGAACCGCTGGAGATCTTTAGTACAACCCTCTACTCAGAGTAAGTCAAGTTAGATCAGGTTGCTCAGGTTCTTATTCAGTCAAGTTCTGAGTAAATTCCAAGGATAGAAGTTCCAGAAATTCTCTGGACAATTTGTTCCAGTATTCGGCCACCCTCATGGTGAAAAACTGTTTCCTAATATGTAGCTGGAATTTCCTGTGGTTTTCACATCAGAATTTAATCACTGAGCATCTCTGAGAAGAGCCTGACCCTGCTTTCTCTGTACCATCCCATTAGGTAGCTGTAGGCAGCAGAGAGACCTCAATTCCCCCTCACTGGACTTGCTCTAGTATGTCCATGCCTTTCTTGTAGTGGGGAGCCCAGAACTGGGTGCAATACTCTGGATGTGGAGACACAAATCCCAGATAGAAGGAAAAAATCACTATTTTTATAGCTATTCTGCCTTTTCCTTTTCAGCAACGCTGTTCAGAGAATCAAAAAAAAAAAAGACAAAAAAATGACTTCTAGGAAAGCACTACTAAAGTCAGGTGAGGAATGAACATGATGGTAGGGTAAAACTGTCTGGGGAAATGCTGTCTAACTCAGAACTCTGTGAACTTGACAGAAAGGGTGATTACATGTCCTAAATCTGATTGGTCTGCTGATGCAGCCAAAGAATGCCATGGAGCACCTCAAGAATCATTTTTCCTGCCTTCCACAGGTGTTTAAATCTAGAAATACTTAGTAACAGAGTCTAATTAATCTAAATCATGAAGACATCAGAAGAAAATCCATAATTAGTGTCCAACAACTAAGCAACTTCTGTCCTTCTGCCAGGAAGAGTAACTAAATAAATCAATAAATAAACCAGACAAAATGTTCCAAAGATCTACAAATCAAGATTTTATTGGCCAAAGCAGAAAAATGTGTTTGAGTGAGGCAGACTGTGTTAGAAACAGTCCTTATCTTCCATCAGAGAACAGCTTGCTGGAGTGTCCCTGAAGGAAGGAGGCACATCTATGTGGTGGCCAAACTGCAAAACATCTTCAGCTT
This sequence comes from Atrichornis clamosus, assembly GCA_013400975.1. Taxonomy (NCBI): domain Eukaryota; kingdom Metazoa; phylum Chordata; class Aves; order Passeriformes; family Menuridae; genus Atrichornis; species Atrichornis clamosus. The sequence goes on from WBMZ01001507.1 coordinate 176,884, forward strand.
TACAGGGGAGAAAAGAGCATCTTTAACTCCAGTCCAGACCTAACCAACAATCTGTGAAGTTGCATCACCTACTTCCTGTGCAATGCATCACTTGCCATAAGAACAGATGTACTGGGTCAGGTCAAAAGTCCATCTAGTATAAAATCTTTTCTCTGACAGTGGCCAGTAGCAAAAATGTTAGCAAATAGGTATTGTCAAAAAGCAAAAGCAGGGATCTGAACAGCCATGAATTTTGAACTCCAAATCTTCAGTCGGGTCCTAAATTACTCAGAGTTTCTATCCGTAAAACAGGTCCAGTCAAATTCATCCCACCATCACAAACTCTGTCTGACGGCACTGAATTCAGTGTGTGCTGGTGAGTGCGGGTGGAAAGAGGCAGGAAGAGACAAATTCCACAGCTTGAACTCCATGCTTTGCAATAAACATTGCTTTTAAATCATTGTGGATTAGCCCAAGAGAGTTGAATCATTCTGCTGCTTGTTTCAGTAATCTATTAAAGATATATACATACTTGCATAATCTCTCACTCTGTCTTCATTTTCTGACCAGCTGGATAAATGTTGATAACATGGTAAATAGTCCTAATTTTTAAAAAGCTCCATACCTCAAGGATGTGTGTTTATAGGATTATTGGACTTCTTCATGACACAATACAAACTCTTCTGCCAAAGGATGAACTTGATGCAAAGGCCAAATTTTAAGTGGAAACACCCTTGGTTTTTTTGCAGCAGAATGCCACACACTGTGTGTGGGAAGATTCTGGTCCAGAACAGACTTGCAGGGATTACTGAAATATGAATGCTGTTCCTAAAGCACTGCACCTGAAAATACTCTGATCACTTACATAGTTGTGGATTAGGTTGATTAAAAATACATGTAGGCATCCCTCCTCTGAATAACTGGGCTACATAGAGGAAACAGGATGCCAGAGGTACAAAGGATATTCCAAACTGGTAGTTCTGGTGCTGTTATTTACGTTATAACCATCACCACAGAGTTTCACTTTCAAAAATCACACCCATAAATCAAATCCAGTTTGTGCACCCCCACCAGTTATGAATGTCAGCCTTAACTCCAAGCATGAATTGTCTCCTCAGAATAAACCAACAAAATTCTCCTATTTCAAACTCAGTTATGACCACAACATTTTGCACCTGTAGCAATAAAGGGGCTTAGGAATGACATTTTTCCCAGAGAAAGCAGCTCCCACTATGGCAAAATGAGGGAAGATCTTTCTCATAAGTAAATGAGGGGTAGGCAGGCATGGGCAAGGACAGGTCTCTGAGTCCCCTTACCCCAAAATGGCCCAAAGAGGTTGGCCACAGATTCAGTAAGAGCATGTAGGCATCCATTTCTTCAGAAAGAAAGAGGTAACACCTCCTCCTTCTGAGCAGGAGTAATGTTTCAGTCCCCTAATTGCCACCTATATCCATATCTGTGTGTCAGTGTGCACACAGGATAGCATCAGTTCATGGTCCGGAAGATGCCTTAGCACTGGGGTTTCCATTCACTGCTCATCAGAGGCACCTCCCAACAGCTTCCCCTTGTGCTGTTTCCATTCTCCTGCAGCTTTCAGGTGTAGGAGACTGACAACCAGACACCGGAAAGCATTTCAACAAAATATTTACTAATGTAAAAAACCTAGCAGGAAGCCTTGAATTTTTATGTAATACCCATGAACTCAAATCAATGAAAATTTCAGTTCCTCTATAAATGTTTCAGCCAGCTCTGAGCAATCCGTAGCTGACACTTCCTTTACTCCAGGAAGCACTAAGCAGCAACAAAGGCTTCAGTCCAAGCCATTACGTTAATAGAGTAACAGCAGAGCCCTGTGCCATGTCTGACTTCTGAAGGGCCGCTCACTGTCCACCTGGCACAGCACTTTGCCCTGATGCTGCTCAGGCTGCAGAGGCAGAAAACTCAGAAGTCACCAGGGGTAAACTTCAGAGCCAAAAGGCACAAGAGAGGGACCCCAGCTCCAAAGGTCTCACCAAAGCACTGATGGGGCTGTTTGAGTCTCTACTATAGTTCACTTTCCCCCCACGTTTTGAATTTTCTGTAGAAGCTAAAGTTTTTCAGCCCTGTCCTTAACCACTCCATAAAAACAGTGGGGGATCGACTCGGCTTAACTTACATGAAGGGAACAGGGCGAGCTTTCCAAACTGGCAATGTCTCTCCTTCGCTTGCTGAAGCCAAGCGAGCTGCCAGCAGGCCCCAGGTGTGTGCCACATGAGCAGGTGAAGAAAATAAAAAATGTTTATATGCATTGCGATGACAGTTCTGAGTCCATGTAAAGCAAAATACATGACAAGGAGTGTGGTTATCCCAAGACACCAACATTCCTCATGTGCACAAACAGGCAGAAATCCAAAGGCACTATGCCTTCATCTTGGAAAAATTCACTGGACTGTTGCTCTTTAACATGAATTTTTATTTTATTTTTAAAATATGGATTTGTTTTCTCTGCTACACAATTTTTTTCTTTTCTTAATATATTTTCCTCAAAATAAGCAGCAAGGAACTGCTTTACAAGACAGGATCTCGTACTGCATTTACACAACTGCCTAAATTTAAGTGAGGTCAGAATCAACCACAGACAGGTCCTTTCAAAAACACTAATTAAACTACCCTTTGAAACCAAAGTTTAAATTTGAATTGTCCGTGACAAAATTCTCCATGCTTATAGAGCTCAAACAAGATAGATCTAACACACAAATTCTTTTGAGACAATACGTGGCACTCAAGACCAATTCGTAGGAAGTGTCCCAAGTTGACAGTCTGTTGATAAAAAGCTTTTGTACAACCAAAGCCAAATGAACTTTACGACTAAAAAGAACCTTCTTGCACTTTGTTCCTGTGAGAGCAGGTAAGCAGTTTTTTCCTTAAAGAACTGTTCTATTTGTTGTGTATCTTGAACAAAATCTCTTCTCTTGGGAAAATGGGTAGTCATATCATCTTAATGCCAACATCTATCCACTAATGCACATTCTATCCCATCAAAAAGAAACATCTTAGAAATATATGGTAGATATGGCAGAAATGCAACAATGAGTAGATCAGAGAGACCTCCAGAGCCTCTTTGCTCCTTTTACAATTCCATGAACAGTGAGACAAAAAGAGATAAAGATGCTTTACATGTGACATGAGGAGATGCAGTCTCAAAAGTTAAACCTCAGGATATTTTATATACCAAACTATTTTAGTTTGGTACATGCGGAAACTTTCTGTTAAGGTTAAGAAAAGGATAAGAAAATCACAAATGCATTATCCATCTAATTCAGATTCTAAAATGGATTTTGGAGTTGAAGAAAATGTTCGTTGTTACGCATAGAAGAATCTTTATAAAAGCTTAAAATATCCTGTGAGCTTTTAAAAAATTATTCAAAGAAGTCACACACCTGCTTGATTCAATGCCTGTTTGCAGCACCCTTGTCGGCATTGAGTTGTGTGAGTGGAAGCAAGACAGATCTTGAAAGAACATGTGTGGGTTATGCTTTTCTCTTATCTAAGCAGGGACATAAATTTCAACCACAAGAATGGGATCATATGTGGTTTAAGTCGAACAACAGAAAACAAAACGGGCCTCTTAAGATTTTATTGCCATCTTCACTTTAAAAAAAACCAATATCTTTTAAATTGTAATCTACAAAGTAAATGGAATATATATCTCTAGAACTGCATCTGTTTCAGAAACATGAAACAGCCCTACAGTTCAGGTTGGGAGGTAGAGAACGGGTGGCTTCCAACCAAATGAGTTACTAGCTACATTTTGTCTCCTGAACATGCACTGGCTGCTCTACTCTGTGGATTGTTACCAGATTCAGCATTTTTTAAATATTTCCCATTACCCTTTATTTGATATTTTATGCTTCCCCTCATAAACCCTTGAAGTAGATTAATTGTGCCTGTGATGTTTGTTTGTAAGTACAGCTGCTCTTCCTTCCAGTTTGTTTTATAATTGTGATGTCTCAAAGATATCCTCATAAAACTGACGGGTGGATCTGCAAACAACCAGAGTTTTATCAGAAAGGAAATCCAGATTAAAGTTGTTGGAGAAAACATTTGAGAAATGCTCAATGTTACAAAAAAAAAAGTACAAAGAAAATTTTAAAAAATCTATCACTTCATCTTAATGTTTATTATATGTGCATAAATACTGGTAATCCTATTTTGTTCAGTATATACAAATATAGTGGTGGTATAGTATGATGTCTTAGAACAAATAATACATCCAGCCTCAAGAGTCTAAGAGTAATCCTAATAGGTTCAGGGGCTGTCATGCTGTACCTCCAACAAGTGCTATATTTCAGGATTCTTTTGTTTATTAGTTGGAAGGGGTGGGTGAAGTTTTAGACCAAAGCAATTGCTAACTATAAAACCAGATCAAATAAAGGCTTCAGTTTGAAAGAGCACCTTTAAAGTCCATTTGTGAGATACACTGTTCAGCTGTTAAATGTCTTGTAAGTTTTCCAAGAACTTTGGTGAGCTTTCTTCATAAAATCTATATTATTTTCATTGAAGATTAATGACAGGCTTATTAAAAAATAAAAAAAACTTGGAGAGGCTTTCTGTGATTATGAGCAAGGGTCATCACACTACATTACTTTGGAATGTTTATATAAGCTTTGTCAGTAGAAGTACACTTTAAAAAAACCTATAGACCAACTTTTTCAAGTCTGTTTTTCATTTTTAAAGGATATAATTTATTTTTTCTCTTTCATTTACAAGTACATGAACAATAGCAAAATACCAATCTCAGTCCCATCCACGCAGAATCGTGGGATCTAATTGCATTATCACTGAGCAACCATGGTCAAATCAAAAGGGCAAAACATGTATAGGACAGGGAGGACTGTGCCTGTAGGCTGGCACAGGTCTGCACATTGCAAATGTAGACAGAGCACGTACAGAGGGAAAACTGCCCCTGATCCTCCATTTTGTCTTATCCTGGCTGCTGGAGAAGATTGTGTTTCAGGATGGTGGAAAAACTGCATAAAACAAACAAGGAACCCTTTGGGGCTGCTGCAGCCAGTAAAGATTGGCACGGGAAGCAACTGATGTGAACCAGGGAATGCACAGCCCTGCCTGCCCGCAGACAGGCCATCAGGGTGCAGGGCTTTCTGGGTACTTTGCTTTCTTTTCCTGCAGAGTAAGAAGTGGTATCCGCTACTGTCATGTGGTAGAGCCAAAACAAACAAATAGAAACGTCCAGGATGAGTGGCTGATTAGCCTGACTTCTCCATGTCCCTGCCTCTGTGATGGGGAGAATTACTCTGCCTTTTACTGAGTCTACCACTGTTGAATCTGTCAGTTTAAATGGACTCAGGAATCTGAAAGTGATTTAGATAAAAGCATAACCCAAATTTTTCACAATGCCCAATTTGAGACACTCCAAAAGCAGCTGAAAGCCAAGAAAGTCAGCTCCTCTAAGATGCAGTGGCCTGGGTTCCTGCCATGCTAGGGCAGTACCAGCATAAACAGGATTGGTTTTGCCTTTGCCTATGCATCAGTACAGACAGGGCTATGCAGAAAGTCGTTCAGGTCTTACAGAGTAATTATATGGTGAAAGATACTGAATTACCCCTGATGGTGCCTATTTCTCTGATAATTAGAGGAAACAAACTGTGGCTTTGATCCTAACTCTGCCATCTTAATTGAGTTACCTGAATCCAAGCCTCTGTGTTTAAATATTTTTTCTTCAAACTTATGTAACTTAAGTAACCACCTGTAATGGATGCATATTCTTAAACAACTTCTTGAAATGCAGAGTTATCAGTCATTGCTAGAGAGGACAACATTAGACAGAGAGAAAGAATATCATTTAAAATAAAGACTTCTATCACTTTTACCTGAAGGAAAATTAGAACTGTAATGGTAGAAGTACATCAGATCGTTTTGGGAAATTCCTATAAGCAATGCTGTCAGGATATCACCTTCTGTTGCTAAGTATCTGAACTTGAAATCAAGGAATAAGTATAAACAACCTAAAACGTTTTTTTCCATCCTCACTTTTAAAAAAATAATATCTTTTAAATTGTAAACCTGAAACCTTTTTCTAAAAAAATTAAAAAAAAAAATGCAGCAGTGCTGGAATTTGTTCCCTTCCTGAGAAAACTCTGTAGTCATTGAGATGTCACTGAAAACAGTCTTTCCCAGTTCTCCAATATTAAGGATAGGAAGGGTGCTAAATATCATAAAATCATAGAATATCCTGAGTTAGAAGAAATCCAAAAGGATCACTGAAGTTCAGCTCCTACCCCTGCACAGGATAATCCCCAAAATCACACCATGTGGCTATGTATTTGAAAGAGGAAAACTGCAGATGTAAACTGTGGTTCTATAAAATCTGCAGTGTTTTAGAGGATGTAAAATTTTTGTTAGCTTAACAGTTAACAAGAAACTTATCTATTAAATTAAAATTCTGAAAATACCCCTCCCCAAGATTATGCCCACCCTTATTCTAGGATGTCTCTCCCCCAGTGTGATGAACTGTCTGTGCTTCTCATCCTTTACTTTTTCCCATCCGTTTTGCCCTTCTTCCTCCCCACATACCTGGGTTTCCCCTCTCTTCCCCAAGCCAGACCATTTACATTTGTGCTCCCTTGTTCCTCCTCTCCTCCAAACTAACCACTCCGTGCTGCTCAGCTCCATCTGACCCGCGAGCCTGCATGCCCCTTTGCTGGCCCATGGAAAATGCACAGTGGAAGATGGAAATAAAATCATCTCCATTTCACAACTGGTTCTTCAGTCTCTTCCTACGGTGCCATAACTGTTAAGTACTTCACAGCAAAAACAGCAAGGAACAACTTTTAAAATGCCCAGTAACTGCCTGGTTTTTACATGAAATCAGTAATGTTCTGTTTATTCACACCAAGGAAATTCCTTGGAATTTTTTAATTCATTGGATACAGCACTTATACATCAGCATATGAGCAATGGAAACATAAAAATTGCATCAACTAGAGCAGCAACACCTTATGAATGTTCAACTTAAATTCACGTACAATTATTCACATACAATTATTTACATACCAGGACTGGAGGTAAGGATCAAATTTGTTGCCTTTTATGAAGCATGGTTCAAACAGTCGACAAATTTTATTTTAAAATCTCTAAATGCACAAAAATCGAAAATGCCACAACTTCCACTACAAAGAGGAAGACAAAACCTCTTGGATAGGGTCACACAGCTTTCCTTATACTACTGAATCAAAGAGTGCCTGGGAATGTGACTACCACCAGAGCAGGACTGTTTGAACAACCACTCTGTCAGGTGGTGCCTGGTATAGTTTTGGTCTGCACTGCTGACCAAAACCTCAGTGTTCTGTTGCTTCCAAAACTCAAAACACCCAATAAAAACTGAGATAAACATCACCCTCTGGCAAATCTTCTGATTACCTGTTAGTAATTATGCCACAGTGTTCTCCATCAGCATGGCTGTTGGTATCTCCTAACTCTTACATGCTGACATTCTGTGACGTTCAATCTGCAGAAGTTTTTCCTGTCTGCATCACTACTGAGTTAGGACAAAACTTCTGACAGGTTCCTGGAGTAGGTAATTGTATAGTTCTTTGCAACAGGTGCTGATGTCCTCTACCCTTGTAGCTACCTTCATGGTCTTCTCTTTGATGACTCTCATTCCTTCAAAAGTTCCAATAACCTCTGGTTGTTGTACCAATTTAGTCATTAAGGTGGTGGACTCTGAAGTTGGAAGGCACCAACCTGTGATTAACCCTGGTCACATAGTGCAGCAACCATTTTGAGTTAGTACCAACCTAAGCCAGATTTGAACTGCTGACCAAGAAGTGAAAGGCTTTATATCCTATTACCAATATCCTAAATCATCCAGCCTTCCCTGCAACTATGTTTTTTGGATTATTATGTAGGAACAATAATAGAATACCCCATAAACAGGTTCTTTAGATATTCAAACATGTCAGGTTGTACTTTCTACATTTTCAGATAATTGTGGAGTAAATATTTGTTAAATGAAGTATTTTACATCTGTCTTGGACCAAAGTGATCTTTCTGTCAGTAATACCACAGAACACTTGTAAAAGTATGCCGGCCATTACAGAGTTATGCACTCTTGGCAAATATAGTCTTTGAACTCATGTTACTGTGCTGCCAATAAAAAACATGTTCTTTTTTATCAACTGGATTTCTTTCAATTATACAATCATTGTCTGACAGAAAAGAAGTTGAAATAGATTTTTTAAAATCCTTTTTTTTTAAATTTCACACCAATTGGCAAAAGGTTAATGTTTGTTTGCCTAACTCTCAAAGAGACATTTGGTGTAGTTCAACAGTACAGAGAAAATACTGTATAAAGATCAAAAGGAAAAAAAGCATGCACACTTTCCTATGAAAGACAACACATGGTCCTTGCAGAAGGAAATGCTGCATTTCTTTCCCATACATCAGAGCTAGTCCTTCACCTCATCATGATGTTCATCTGCAGTCAAAGCAAATTGTGCTGGAGCTGGAGGCCTAAGCTGACCAATGTTTTCATAACCCGTTTTAATCCTAGAGAAAACCAAAGCAACCGGTTACCAAAAGTAACCCCAGTGTGTTAGAATAAAATAGCTGGTTCAATCTAGACTGCCATTACAGAAACGTTTATGCATGTAGCCTCATTCACACTACACTTAAAATTGCTAAATTATCTTTCCTATCACTGTAACCACTGAAACTCAATAAAATTACTTTTCAAGGTGATAACAGCACCCAAAACACCCACCACCACCTAGTCAGAACCGCACATGACAGTATGGATGCACTTTGTGATCCAACATGCTACCACATTTTATCCATTGCAACACAACCTCCCACACACCCAATATGTGCACAAACTTTACTTCGTCCATAGGTTTGCAGCTGACAAAATACACTTCCAACACTAAAGATGTGCCAAGGTGTCCCCATCTCTGAAACACATGCAGCTCCATCTTTTTCCACAAGCATTGCTACTCTTTTTGCACTTTGAAAGTTAGTTTAACCCTCCTATGAAGAAAAGATGCACTTTTAATTGTCACCTATGTAACTGCCCTCTCTACCTACTCTTCTTTCTGTGTGCAGTTGCACTAGCGTTTGTCTAACTGATGTATGATTGCAGTGGTGTGGAATGAACTTGATCACCTTTTATTGTAAGTTGTTTTTTCTTTAATGAGGGAATTTTTCTTTCTCTTTCTGAATCATTCCTCTTTGCATTGCCCAGAAGTACCAAGAAACCTTTTTCTTCTAGATGTATTATCCTATTTATCTTCTGCACTGTATCAGTTGAAAATTTTCTCTTTTTACATGCAAAGTCCTACCTCATTTCTTCTTCCCAACTCTTGCTACTTAGCCAATACTTTTTCTTCAGACACTCCTGCCTCAGTGTTGTGCAGGCTCCTGTTTTCTCATTTGCACACTCCTCTATACAGCTCCTGTAATTACTTTTTTCAATGATCCAATTAGTGGAAGGTCTGAAGACACCCCAGGTCCCACTGCAACCTGAGCCCATTTGTGTTAGATGGATTCATTAGTTAAATCAGATAGTTTCCTCTTTCCAGCTTTGTCCTTGGATAGCACATGTGCATTAAAGCTTTCCCACGTGTTGTCTATTTTTAAGCTTATTATGAGCTTCTGTGAGCTGTTTCTTTGTCAGTGTATACAGACAGTTAAGTAGGCTGCTGCAGGCTACCAGCACAGAAACACTCATTCCAAAACACCAAAGAGCTCTCACAGGTTCCTGCTGAAAAGGAAGGAAGAGAAAGCTCTGCTGATGGCCTGCTCTATCCTCTTGTTGACCTCTCCAGAAAAATTGCTGAGGGATGCTGCAGTCTTCTGTCTCCTGAGAAGATGATGCTGTTTCAGGGGTAGTGAATGTAGAAAGAAAGATGAAGGAAAGTCTCCAGAACTCCAAAACAGCCACCTCTCTTCCTGCGTCTGCTGTGATACATGGGAAAACTATACTTCTTTCATCATTCCACAGTCTTTTGCTTGTGTAATCATTCCCTAGAGAAAGGAATGGTTACTTGATCCACCTAAAAGTGTGGGAGAGGAACAGGCTATAGCTAAGCAGAGGTAAGTCAAAAGGAAGGATGGCTAAATGCAGTAAGCTGAATATCACTGGGATACCTAAAAGACATCTAAGTTAGGAGACTGTATGATCAAAACTGTTCCACACAAGGATTTGGATTCACTGGGGCTGAAGCATATATCCTTTATGTCTTTATAGTTGACTTTAGACAATTCTGATATCAAATTTTCTAATCATGATTGAATATTTTTGTGGTTTTAATTCAGAATTTATAAACCTCTGGACCCAGATAGCTCTGTATGAGAGAGGGTTTTGAAGGTGTCCCAAGCATTTTGAAACCCATGTTGCATATGACCCCCCACAGAAATCAGCATTTACAGAGAGAGCTATTCCATCCACCTAAGACCCAGGTCCTCCTTTGAACATACCTATCCTCTTCTATTGCATATAACAGAAACTGCAGGACAACTGGAAACAGTAGGGCAACTTTTGGTGACTGGATTTCTAACTTAACCACAACAGTAAAATGTCTGTAATCAAACAAGGTAAAGCTGGATCCTAGTGTAACACTCATCCAGGAAGAACCATTAATGCCCCTTGCCTAAGATATCCACATTACCTCTGACCCTGCCTGTTTCACTGTCTTGTACAGACAGAGAATATAGATTATTATATTTATATTTGAAATATTAATCTTAAATATTCTGTTGACAAGAGAAACAGACTCTTGCAGAGAATGATTCACTTAACTTAGAGGTCTGTTTTGGTAAGTGCATCCTAAAAGTCCCTGACTGTATGAGGTGTTTTGATAATTGGCTCAGACTGTTCTGCATTATAGCTACCTACATTTATTAATGTATTAATGCTCTCTGAGGTATCTACATCCCTTGACAGGAGGATTGTGGAATATAAAAAGCCAGAATCACATCATTTAATGCTCCTCAAATAACAAACCACAGTTCTACCAAAAAATCCACAGCCGTAAAGGGCCCAGTTCCAAACTTGTCCTCATTCTTATAACCTCTCCATAACTAAAACACTTTTCCTTCCTCATAATAAACTTGCCATGAATCACCAGAGATCCTACCTTTCTTGTATCTTGTACGGCACTTGCTGTGAAGCAGCTCCTTGAAAACACACGCTCCCTGCTGCACAGCACAGTGGTCCAAGGCGGTGTGGTGTTCACCTCAGTGAACGGATGGAGCAATTCGCTAAGGATGAGGCAGGTTCCTTCTACAGTAACTCAGCACTAAAGCTCAAGTGCACCCTGACAAACAGGGAAAGTATCAAATGTCTTCCATAGGCACTTTCCACACTTCACTGATTAGATGTGAGCTGCCCTGATGATGGAAAGGGGAAAGATAAAAATGCAAAGCATAATCCTGCCAGGTGCTGAAAGATGTTGGGCATTAAATGAGGTTTTATAGCCAATGATAACCATGGACATTCTACATCCATCAAGACAGATTAACATCCTGTGAAATGTGCTTAATCTGTGTCTGCATAATTTGTGAGCACATGGCCATTGGGTTCCAGAAGAAAAGAATGTCCCCAAGAAATTGTCTTTTCAAGAAACACACAATAGAAATGCTGCTTCAAGTCTTTCATTTCCAGCATGTTGAATTGTGAATTGACCTGAATAAATTTAATGTTAATGAGATATGCAACCTGTGGAATAGAATTTCTTCTCCCTTTATCATTGAAAAAAATTGTTATAATCAGATTTGCAAAGTCAAGCCTCAAATAAAGGCAGAATATGCTAATTTTTGAATGAAAAATACTTATTATGAGTAACAATTCAGCTGAATTTGTTAATGTATTTAACCAATAAAAACAAATGAGAGCAAAAGTCAAGTAAATGGACATTTTTAACATTGATATCCTTCGGGCTGTTCACCAACTTTAAAAATCTAACCTCTGTTTAAATTAAAATATCTTATCAGATTTTAATACAAACCTTACATGAGTTGCAAATTCACAATGTGTGTTAAGTCTAAAAAAATCATCATCTATCATTGCACTATTTCAGCAGTGGCAGCTGGGTGTTTTTAAAAGGTTCCTAGGAACAGAGATCTCAATTTAAATGCAATATTATGTTATATTACTCACACTTGAACTGACCTTCATAAATATCAAATCCTTACAATTATAAGTCCTGACATTTAATATTTCCCTGCAGACTAAGTGGGACCATGTTACATTATAAGGTCACTTGTCATTTGCAGCTCTTAGAGAAACGTATCATTTTAATGAAGACCCTAACTCAGACAGGAACAGTAATGAAATTGTGGACAAACATTCTTCTAATAGGCTCAAGTGAGCACGTTCTCACTGCACTATGCAGCACTGAAAGACTCTAAAAATGCCTTGCTAGCTCACTGCTCATCTGTATTAACAAGCAGCATATGCTTTGCATTGTTACTGTAGGAAATGACTTCTTGAGTGGACCTAGTGACCACTGAAGGGTTAACCCTTCCTGCTCTCCTGGGATGCAACCTATAGGCTTCCCCAAAGAGCCTCTCTTCTCTGAGCAGTAGGTAAGGAAGCTGCTCCTGCTCACTTAACCATTCAGCCAAGATACTGGGCAAAATATCGGATTGATCCAAGAATGGGTTGTACCCAAAATCCTAAATTATGCCACTGTGAGTGCTTTCCTGAGCCACCTACACCCTCAGCTCCCTCCAGAGTGAATGGCAATGCAGAGGCACCTCTGGGCAGCAATTCAACTAGGTAAGAGTGGAAGGCTTTGAATAAAGAACTGAAAATTCTATCAAAGGCAAAGACAAAACCTGGTTAATTTAAACACATTCATCTTACTTTGACCCCAGACCTGTTTCAGTGCCTATAATATTCAGGTCCAGGTGATAACAGAACAACAGTGGAAGAAAGAGGGATTGTTTACTTTCTTGTATCCTCCATGATCAAGTTCCTGCAGATCTTTCTCATATGAGCTCACGACCAGGTTTCTCGTCCTGTATTTGTATTTGCTTTCGTATTTTTGGGAGAAAATAGTGCAATAGCCAGAAAAATTAAGCGTGTTAAATTATAGCCAATAAAGAATATGGTAGAACAACAAACAGAAATAACCAACATGCTAGAATTGAAAATGTCATGCCTATTACCTCTGGTGTTAAGGCGTTTCACAGCAGATATTATAACATTTGTGAAACTTTCTACTATTTACCTGCTTTTCTATAGATGAACTTTCACACGAAATTAACTTTCACTCAGCAAAATGTCCCTCCAAAAAACCAAAATACAGCTAATAAATAAATATATGGTATGAGAAGAGAAAGAGATAAATTACCTAAAGAGAGGGATAAGAGATCACTATTTTTTAAACAATTTGCTTTGCTTTTCAGGTTTCATCTGTCATCAATAAGAAAGTAGAGCACAAAAATGTCAGAGATGTGTCTTCTGCACGAAAGTGATATCATTCTTTTCACAACAACATGGCCTGTATATTAATAGAACTCCTAGATGTGATTGAATCGGTGATAGAAAAGTTTGAATCAGTCCAGACATGGAGTCACCTCAATGGGCAGACATGACAATTCTTTCATAGGCTGATCAAAGTGGCGATCATTATCATTTGAATAATGCAGAGCACCTAGTCCAACAGATACTTTTGGGAACATCTTGGACCTGTATATATCCCATTGACATTGTGCACATGAATGGCTTCCTAAATAAGGATGCCAGTCGTCCTGAGAACCACTCTGAAATTCGTGGGGAGAAAGTGCCCCTAGGCCACTTCCATGCATGGGGCCAGGGCATGAACACATGCACTGCAGTGTGACCATGCAAGCTGTTGTTGGGAGTCCATGGAATAGACTAACCCAGGCCAACTTGTACTCTCCCAGACAATCTGAGAATTACCACAGGCCAACGGCTTTTGCCATGGGCAGTTTCAGCACAGCCATCTTGTTTTGGAGAACTAGAGAATGTTACAATATAGATATTATCAAAGAGGACCAGCTGGCCTAGAGGCCAAAGAGGGAAGCTTAGTATTATTTAGTTTACTAGTTAGTATACATAGCTCTAAGAGGGCAGTTCAGATGGGATGCTTGCTGAATTTTTGCTGTAATTGTCTAACCCCTTATGAGAGAAGCCTACACTGTTCACTATCTCAATTTAACGGCGTTAGATAAGTAATATAAGAATGTCACTGACAAACAACAAAAATGTAATCTATAATTAGGTCTAGTGCATCTGGAAGTTGTCATCTTCCAGAACCGTGACTGAAAAGCAGGAGGGGTTTCAGACATGGAATCCACTTCACAGCATCATCTAAGTGCAATCCTGAAACTGCAGAAAAATCTCTCTTTTCCATTATTTTTATTTTCCCACTTAAAGAGATACCTGTTGTGAATCTCACTCTGAGCTGCCTACCATTCATCTTTACATATTTCGGCAACTGTGGCAAACACACCAATATTTTGAATACCACTCCTATGTAATTTTGAAATATCACAACACTGGGCACTATGACTCCCTTTTATTTCTGGATCTCATCCTGAGCATCCAACAGCATGAAGTCAAGGAAATTTTATTTTCCAAATGGCATGGCTTGACCAGAAATTCAATCAGAAAAACTGGCTAACCCCTTTCTCATGACCTTCCTTCCCTAGGAATAGGAGATAATTGAAATAATCAGGTAGAAGGTTAGGTCCCTGTTCCTACACTCATCTAAGTCTCCAAGGGGAGCTACTCAGAAAAGGAAAAGGCGCACACAGCCTTTTCTTCAAGTGTGACATATCACTGAAGACAGGGTGCACTGACTGGGAAAGCCCTGGGAGCTCGTGTTACAGTGTTATCCCTCAACACTTCATTCCTGAGGATGTACAAGGCAGAATGCAGCCCACAGAGTGCTGTACTGTGCTATATTCCAATAGCAAGCAGCAACTGCATGTCTCAAGTCCTAGAGGAGACTGATACCTGTGGAAGTTTATCATGCTGCCAATAAAATGAGCAAGTCCTGTATCTGAAACAGTTTTCATATTAATGTGCATATGGCTACTGAGTCAGGGAATCATATCCAGAAAGGCTGGATAAGTATTAAATTCTGAATATTTCATGTTGTACTTTTTTTTTTGAAATGTCGTTCCATGTAAAAAATGGTCTGATCTTCAAGAACGCACAAGGTTCTAAATGGAAGCAAACTATATCATTTATATGAAGAGAAACAATATGTTGAAACAGAAGAAAAACAGGTAAATGGCTCTGCAGTGTTCGCTGCAGGAGTTGTTACAAGAATCCTAATGTTCGCATTCTCTCCTGAAAGTTATAGCTCCCATAAATTTGAAAAGATCCATCAAAACCTCAACTCAGAATAAAAATAATCAAAATAGTCAAAGGAATGGAAGCAAGATACCTTATATTAGAAAAATTATACATTATGGCTTCTGTTGCAGATTTCCTGATAACTCTTTAGTTAATTCCATTTCTCACAGTCTTACACTAATATTTATATCTGAAGGTGTGAGCTTTGTGTTAAAAAAAAAAGGCAATTCCATGTTTATTTAATTAAAATCAGCTGTAATTTACCATCAGAATTTATGAGTCTCTATGCCTTGGTCAGACATGAAATCTGAATTGCACCCACAGGGAGGTCAAAGAAAAAGTGATAAATTCCTGGGGAAACAAATTGAACAGAGGAATCAAAGAAGAGGAAGCAGGATGGTTGTGATTAAATATATAATGGTCATCAATGGGTATCAGGAATACTGATCTTCCTTTCCTTTTTTAACCATCAGACAAGAGAGAACACAATGACCACATAACTAAAACTTCAATTTACTTCAGCTTTTGCATGGAAAACCCTCTAAGCCTGCTATTGCTAATAATAATTACATGAGTTATCAGACTTTGAAGACAAACAAAACTTTTTCTTTTGATGCAATCCAAAACTAAATATGCGTATAACTTAATGATCCCTTCCTAATAGTCCTACTTGCAATGAGATTGGTTGATCAAAAGGGTTATCCAGTGTCTTACACCTTTAGGTCATCTCAAACCCATCTCCATTAAAAAGACTGTTTGCCTGGAAGTCATAACCCTGAGTTACTCAAAACATCATCTGCAGGATAACAGAATGATATTTGTTGTTAAACATAACAGTTTTTCTGGGTCATCGTGTGAAAACATATGAAATGGACTCTAAGCATGCTTAACCCTGTGTATCCTACCCTGTTTTGTTTTCCCCCTTAAGTAGTGATGCCGTGAGGTGATGTGAGATTTGCATTTCCATTCACAGCAGAGGATTCCATGGAGTGCTCTGATTTGTGACCCTTATCCTTGCCACGCATCCTTGCTTAGGAGCATGATCACTTCGGACAGCCTGCTGTGCCCCACTCTGGGATTTACAGTAGCACAGACTAAGTATTATGCATTTAAACTTATACCTAGAGAACCCAAGCAAGAAAGGCTGGAGACATTTCCTTCTCAGGTCCTGATACCAGAATAAATGAACATGAACTTTAAATTTTAAAAAATGTATATATATACACACTGTATTGTCAGTCCCTCCTTTATGGGCTACACTGGTGGCAGTGTTTTCTGTTTCTAATCGCCATGGCCTTTATGATACTGTACTTAATGAATTATGCTCCTCAGGAGGAGGTCAGTGAAAGAATTAAGCTAAAAACCCCTAACAGTGTTGTTGGCCAGGAGCCAGCTCTTTTGAGGCTGTGTTTCTGCATGAGGTCTACCACAGCTGGAGCGAAACGACTTGCAGGTGGCTCAGTGGGCAACAGATCACACAGTACTGCTCTGTCCGCCCCTCGACAGCAAGGAGGGAGTCACCTATGCCTGCCGTTGGTGGCTGAAAATGAGCAGGAAACGTCTGACAATCTTGATTAAGAACTCCCAAGCATTGAACTTTCCGTAAGGAAAAAGCTCACTCAGATCTCTGGGCTTTGACATTCCAACTTCCAATTTAAATACTGCTTGAGGTCCAGGAGAAAATGCTAATGCTTATCCTTATGATATTAGGCAGTGGATGCCTTAATAAAGATGATGTGCATGGCCCAGTTAGCACACCAAAGCCTGGGCAATGAAGTAGGTATTCTCCATTTTCCCCCCAAGTTTCATTCAGAGAGAATTTATAGGTTTTATTTTAAAAGTAGCTGAAACACACTAAGTAATCTTCTGGAGTGTTTTTAAACTATTAATTTCTAAATTACATGAACAGATGCATATGCACAGTGGAAAATAGCATCAAGTAGCTTGGGGGAACAGAGGAGCTCAAAGACCTGGCCAAATAAAGTTAGGTTCCACTAACAGCCCGCTTGGACAACTCCTTTCACATCTCTGGGAACCCCACCACTCAGCGTTCAGATCCACTTTCTTGCAGATTAATCATTTGTGGTTTTGAAAATATATAAATCTTACAGATCTGCAGAAACAGAGGAGCAGAAGGCTTTTCCACACCTCAGTTGACAAAACTACTGTCCATTTACTGTAGGACTCATTTGAGGCTCCTTAGTGAAACAGACACAATCCTGATGTTGTGGCAGCTGAGGATGAAGGGCTGGAGTGACCCTCCTAAATGCAGGCTGGAAGCCAGCAGGACTATAGGGAAAAGATCAGGGAGCTTGGGGATGGTGCTTATAGCAAATCCAAACCTCTTTCCATCAGTAACCACTCTGGGTGTCACCACAGCAGCGACAGCTCTACCTCTCCTAGGCCCCTTGCAAGGCTCCTCATAAGCAAAAGCAGACCTCAAACACAGCACACCTCAGAACTGACTGCATGGCTGCAGTGGAGGACCTCAGATTTACATGTACTCATCAACTCTGCTGCTGCTGCTGCTTTCAGCAACTCAGCTCCTCAATTTTCTCAGCCACCACCAGTGAGAATTATACGCTGTTCTAGAAATACTGTGGCTTACAAGCAACACCATGAGTGATCAGCACAGCTGGTGCTTTTCTCCAGAAAATACATTCTGGCAATCCTATTTCAGAAATTTCTGTGAAGGACAAGCATACTGAGTCTTTGATGCTGGGAGTCCTTAGGTTTGGTGGAACAACAAGGCAGACCTCTAAATTTGGGATCAGCAAAATGTTTTGCTGAGTGTCCATTACCATATTCAGTGTTGTGCTCCAGTCACAGTGATGCAGGTTGGCACTCATGTGATCCAAAGAGAGGAAAGACCTTAATGATTTATGCCACACTCTTCTAAATCTTAAAATGGCTGCTATTCCTCCTTCAAAAGTAAAAAGTGAATGGCTGAGCTGTGGCCTCCTGTTCTTTATCAGCCCTCCTTACTAATTCCATTTTGCAGACAAGGAATGAGAAACATGTGATTAAGGTGACCATAAAATAATTTAAAGGAAAACCTAAAATACACACAAGAAATGAACAGAGATCACAAGTGTAAGCATTGCAGTTGTGTCACTGAATATAACTACCAAGTTAGTTAACTAAGAAATAAGTCAGCATGCAAAGAACTACCTAAATGCTATAGAAAATAATGTACTTGGCCAAACTTTACTGAGCACCCTGTTTTGGCTCCTGATTTACCCACTAAGTCTCACAACATTTACAAGAGTTTTTCTCCATTTCCTTCGTGCAAAGCCATGCAAATTTACAGGGACCCAAACCAAAGTACCACAACTTCTGGAATTTTATTATATTGTAGACATGCTTCCACAATCTGGAAAGAGTCACACAGAGCCAGAAGAAGCTAATGCTGATAGGCGTATTCCTAATTATCTTTACAGTCATCTCATACTGCAGTACTTGTAGTACTTATGGACAAGCCAAGCCATGGGATTAATGACCAGAAAGAGTCAGTGGCACAGCATGTACAGCAAAGCACCCTCAGCTCTTCCCATCTGGTCACTAATCCTCATTCCTGCACCCTTGATCATTATGTCTTAATTTACTGCCGTTTAAACAAAAAAAAAAGTGTATAATGAGTAACATACAAGCTCGTGTTCCTGGTAGTGCTCATTCCCTGTAAATTCCCACTACACCTAGGAAACTGTGGTTTGATTTTCTGTATTGCTAATTGCTGAGCACAGCCAAAAAAATTCCTAGCAGGTTTTCATCTCTTGAATTTATTTACCACCATGGAAGGGGAAAGGGGCTGTTCCTCTGGGAAGGAGGGAGAAATTGGAAGGATTACATTATTTTGACCTTACATTTGAGCTGACATCTAGCACGGTACTAAATCAGGGACTTGGCACAGGAGAGGGGATTAGCACGGGTGGGTTACAAGCAGTTTGCAGGAGTGCAGCTGTCCTGGGGCTACCGGTGGATGTCAGTAGGGGCTACACTTGCAAAAGAGCCAAATGGAAAGAGACAAAGGAAAGAAAACCCTCCAGGTTCTCCTAGTACACAGTGCACCATGCACAAGTTCTTCAAAATGGCTTGTCTCTCCCAGCTAATGATTTAGGACCAGTGAGCAGCAGTACATTGAAGGATGCAGCAAAGTTGATTGGGCTGCTTGTAATCATTTTTGCTTTCACCTTTCAAAAGCAATATTTTTTCAGTTAATTTAAAAACAATGAACAAAGTCAAGAGGGCCACTGCTGGAATAGTAGAGATGCTGGATGACAGATAAAAAGAAGCAAAAGGTATATCAGCTGCTCATTCTCCTCTGGCCAAGCAGCTACTGCTCCAGGAACACTTAAATGCAACAATGGAAAGCAAAACTCTCTAATTCTTGCTTTGCAGGGGTTACAACCTTTTAGTAAAATAAACAATTCAGACAAGCTAAGAACATGGTTTTAGCTAAACTCTTGAAAATTTTATCTAGAACAAGCAAACAAGCAAATAAGCAAACAACCACACAAATGGAAAGGATTTCCTTTGTTAAATTATAGCCCATCACCTCTTAGAAGCAACAGCTGACCTCACTTCCCCAGCAAACATTCCTGGCAGTGAAGTCACTAATAATAAGAGTGACTGAACTCCAAAATCAGGGACAGATTTTGATACCACCACTTATGCTGAAAAATACAGCTCTTACAGGCAATAAGGTGCTACACAGAAGAGAAGAGGCATCTCACAGTTCAAAGAGCTTTCATCCAAGAAAAGTGGTAGAAAAGTCCCATCACCATAAGACTTTTCTTCGAAATAAACGTGGACTTTTTGGGTCTTTCTATCCTAAAGTAATCAAAATAAGTTCATTTATTAGATAGGAACCTAAGGTTCTGTTAGAGGATGAAAGTTTTTTTAATCCCAGCTAATTAGTAGTATCCCCGTAACAAAGGATTGAGAATCTCACTTAGTTATTCTAGCTTTGGTGGATGCTGTTTTGTTTAACATTTACTACCCTTCCAGTCTGCCCAGTCTGTAAATACAAATTATTATAGCTCATGTGGTCACGAGAGTTGGTCAAGTGTTTCAAGAAAATATTTTTTTCATCGGAAAAATGCCAGTCCTAGAAACTGACATTTCATGGGAATATGTAAGTTTTAACAAACTATAGTTGGGAATATTTTCTAAGGTCCAGAATGGAATTTCTGGTCAAAACCATGAAGAGAGAAGGAGACAGATCTATCTCATAATAACAAATACCACAGTGATCATCTTCCCTCATAAATCAGTCCTTTGAGGCTTCTAAATATTTTTCAGCCTGGTTTCCTACACAAGTGAAGAAAGTTACATGATCACAGGATCTGTCTGTTTACCTCTCAGTCCTCCATTAAAAAGATTGGAAGCCATTGGCCAAATTCAATATATACAGATGTTACTCTGCAGTGTTTGGGAGTTTTGGATAAACCAGGGGCTGAGCAGATGAGAGAGATGTATCTGCTCTGCCCACTGTGGGAAAGTCTTCAGCATGAGAACAGCCATGAATCTTGATTTCCAGCTTGCGAAAGCGTCCGGCAGATGTGAGGTGGGGAATTGGAGATGCTCCAAAGACACAGAGGGGCGAGGCAATCACAGGCACAAAGAAGGAAGAGTCTGAGATAATTGCAGTGGATGGGTGAGGAGAAGAAGAGGCACATGACTGAGTCACAGGAAACTTGAATTCTCTATTAGTTTTTCCCAGAACCACCTGCACTATTTTTCTGTATGTTGTCAGTGTTTTCCTGACAATGCTCTTTGCAGACTTGAGAGGCACAGAGAAGAAAGCACAGAACAGTAAAGGTTTGTTAGTTTTCTCTTTTTTGAGTGCAAAACTATTTGCTGTATCTTTCAGCACTGCGTCTTCACAGACATCCCTTTCTGCCTGAGGCACTTTCCATTTTACTTTTGCCCCATAGCCTTTTGTTGATTTTATATCACTGGTATTCAAGACTATATCTCAGGTGTCCTGAAAACATTAGTTTCTGTTTTTCTTGTTCCTTTGATTTCATCTGAGAAGGCTCTCATGTCTGAACTATATTGCTTCTCAATTATTTCCCTTTTCCCCTTCTGTATCTGCAGGAGTAGACTCACCACGGATTATGAAGATACATTGGTCAGGGGTATGACAGTCATTTAGACAGGGGAAGTAGGACTTGAGAGACCAGACAAGTCTCACTAGAGGGGGAAAAAAGTAACAAGGTTTTTATTTACTGAAAATGAGGAAGCTTCTGTGGAGATAGCTATTAAAAGTGAGCAGGTGTAGTGCTGTGACTAAAACCCTTTTGACACCAATTCAGGCATAGAAGAGGGAGAATCAATTGACCGCTCTGAGTATTTACAGGTTATGAACAGATTTTGCAAAAGCAACTGAACTTCACACACCACAAAGTATGTTTCTTCATGGCCTGAAGGAGCTTATTTTAAAGTGTGATTGACATGTATTGTCATCTTCACAGAAACCTAAATAAATATAAAATAGCTCTAGAGCCTACACCCTACTAGTTCATCTGAAAATATTTTATGATTGGAACAGACTATTCTTTTTGTAGTCCCTCAGCAATAGAGTGGGTGCACTGTCCCTCTTAACAAAATTTATCAAAGGGATGTGCAAACCCAAAATAACAAGAAGAGAAAAACAGCATTGTTCATAATGAGTTATTTTATAGGGTGTTTCCCGTCTTTAGCTTCAGTGTTCTGGTAATTTAACACATGGAATAATACCAGCTAGTAATTTTGGCCTTGAATGCTGTTATTTTATGTCTTATGAGAAGTTAATTGCATCTTAGACACAGTCAAAAAGGAAAAAAAAAATCCTTGAGATATGGGGCAGGTTTCTTTATATTGCTGCTTTCTATTCATGCAGTACCAGTCTGTGCTAGACCGAGCAGAACTGAAAATGAGGAAAAAAGTGGACACAGCAGGTGTAACAGAAAGCTCAGACCACAAAAGGGTGCTATCATTTTATAACATGACCAAGCCTTCCATAGCGACCTGCAAAGAATGTGGCCTTTGCAATAGCTTCACTAGAATTAGTAGCCTTTCAGGAAATATTACTATTGTTCGGAATTCCACTTGAGAATTTAATTTGCCCCCTGTTATTTTCAGGCAAATTCCAGCAGAGCTTTATTCTATGAAATCTGCGTAGGTGCATAAGAAACATCATCTTGATTAAGGAAATTCATCCACCTTTGTATGCAGAGTGATCTATTTATCACGTGTGTGCTTATCTGCTCACGAAGAGAGAGCTTGTGCAGATATAATTCACATGTGGAACTGTGTGTTCTATATTGAAATCATATGTATTCTGTCACTAATTGTATATCATGAAATGTCTAATTATTAACCAGCAAGTATTGAAATATTAACTAGTAAGAACTGAAATGTGAAAATTCAGAGTTTGGTCTTAAAAATATGCATAACAGTGCAGTATAGAAAAAAACATGATGTGATGCAGCTTTTATACAAACAGTATGCCAGAATAGCAATTGCCTACTGTATAGCAGTCAGGCTTCAATTCTGAACACTCTTATTTTGAGGAGTGGAAATCGAGTAGCTCTGAGCTGAATCCCTGTGTGGGAATAAAAGACAAAGGCAGCCAGGTGTGACACGGGGTGACTCGGTTGTCCTCCTTTCATTATGCCATGGAGGGGACGTGTCTAGTTGGTTCAGTCCGTGTGACAATCAGGTGTGGTTGGCCTCCAGAGACTTTCTCAAGCTTATTGTAACACATCTAGCAAGGCACCCGTGCTGACGTGGCTGCAGTCACATCAGTGGAGGGCAGGAAGACAGGGTAGCCAGAGCCCCTGCGGCTCCCCAGAGTCCCCCCTCCAGCAGTCACCCGTGTCCCTGGGAGCTGGAACTCAAAGCCAGATGCTGTCATGGATCTAAACGCGTGGATTGCACAAGCATTGTCAATTTGCAGTGGCTCCTGTTGCAGATGACAGCCTTTTACAGATATTACCTAAGCTTATAGGGAAAAACACCCAGCTAGATTTGCATCCCACTAGCAAGCACCTCTTAAAAGTATTTATTTAACTTAAAATCTAACTTCTTTCAATAACACAAAAAATATGAAGTGTAGGATAAAATTTGGGAAAGAAATTAATAAACTGTCATATTTCTGCATTGAAGGATGTCAATGTTAGTTAAATATGTCAGTTAAAATGACAGTAATTGTCCAGATCATCTGTGCAATTCTGAAACTTACTACTTTATAAACACAAAACCGATTTTGGATTGAGATCATCTAAACAGTCAAATTTGTCATTGCAGCTAAACATGAAGGTGAACATAACTTTCATTTATTCTGCTTTTATACAGTATTTACTGTACATTTCTTTAGAGAAATGTTCAGCAATATCACTTTGTTGGAAGTCATACGTAATGAGATTACTGGATTTGTATTTCTGTGTCATGCTAACTTTACTTTTTGCTATGAAACAATCTGCAGAAAGCAAACCTGGGAGTCTCTTCCACCCAGCTGTACAAAGTTCCAAGCTATGACTGGCTACCGGCTGTCACACTGCCATGTCTGAAAAGATGTCACAGAATATGGCAGAACACAAGACACATCAGAAATTCAGGAGCTGAAATACAAATTTTGAAAAAAAAAAAAAAATTACCAGTTCACTGCGAAATCCAACCAAGTAGCAAATATTTGACCAAGTACCTGACAGCCAATTTGGAAAGGAACGTACACCACTTCCTTCCCTCTCTGTACAATTAGTGGCTAAGAGGGGTCTGTCAGGAGAGGAGGAAAAATGTGAAACAAAGGGCAAGAAAGTCCATGAGAGCTGCCTGCATGGTCTCCACTTTGGTTTGGGTTTTGGTTTTCTTTATTTTCTTTTTTCTCCTCCGGGTGGATAAATTAATAGCTCGTGGCATTTTCATTTTATTTCTGTGGAAAATATGGGTTCAGAGAGACCAGATATTTTATGACTTCTAATCAATTCCAACAAATTGTTCATTAACAGAAAAGAACTGGAAAACACCCTAGAAGCTGAAAGATTTCTGGTTTCCCATTTGAAGTGATTTTTAACTTTGAAATGGATTTCAAATGTACTTTTTTAAATGTCAAAAAGTAAAATACCTTAGGAATCAAAATGATTCATTTGAAGTGAAACAAAGCATTTTTTTACTCAAAATATTTTCAATTTTTTCTGTCTGAATAAAAATCAAAATAATTTAAACTACCTTGACTGACAATTATTTCCCTTCTACGTTTTCTGAACTGCCAAGCTGAAACAAAATTTATTATTCTCACCACAATGTACTAAAATATGCATAAATCTATCTAGCTTAATATTGGATGTCAGTCAGGAAAAGCAGGTGGAAATTCAAACTCAATCTGTACATAGGGAAAAAAAATGAGGTAAAGGTTAACCAATAATCTGTTAGAGATAGTGTACATTAATTTAGGAAGCATATCTTGGAAAACAGCTTTTTCTCAGAAGAGTTTGTTAGAATTGTTTGTAGTGATGCTGAAAAAGAGCACTTAGGAACTTCCGATGATTTGATCAGAGTTTAAATGAAATCACAATATGATAAAAAGCATCAGATATACATGTATTTTAATTACACTCTACTTTCAACATTTGCTGTGGAGTTTTGCTGCATCACAAGCAAAGGGCACATTTCCAGACACCTGGGGAGCCATGCTTAGCCCTGCTCCCTCTCTCCTGTAATGAGGTCATTACTCACTCGTCACTCCAATAATACTCCTATAACTGCAATAAAGCCTGGAAAAATCAGGGTAGATAAAAGCAAAAGGTAATTTTTAATATCTTAAATTATATTTTCTTTTTCTTCACTGGATACAGAAGATATTTACAAATTAAGCATTGGTTAAATCTCCTGTCTAATGTGGCCTGCTTTAACCTGGCAAAACTTTGAAGAAATTTTAATAGTGGAACTGCCTCTTTCCAGTTTCTGGCACTTGTGTGTCTGGTCAATTTTCATTCTGATGTATGTGGCAGAATATGTGTGATGTGCACACGTACAGTGTAACTGTAATAACTTTGATGGTAAACAGCTCATGTAACAGCTGTGCTTTTAGGATCTGCTTACCACTGACTTTGGGATCCATGCTAGGCTTAGAACACATCTTCAGTGGAGTGCAAGGCAGAAATCTGCTGCTAGATTCAGAATCAGGACAGGGTGATGGACAAGAAGATGAGTCCTGCTTCTCAATGGCAGAGACACACACAGCTCTAATGGGATTGACCCCACTTCCAATGGGGCAAGGCTGGGCAATGTTTCCATGCCTGGTGGCTGGGACTGGTTCAGGGGTCTCTGGACATCACCCCCGTGCCTTTACACAAGGCCTGTGTAAGACACAACTTCCATTCTCTGGTCTGAGCTGCCTCTTCCTACAGGCTCTGCTCCTGATCCTAAAGGAGCCCCTTTTCATTCTACTGCAGAGACAAGCAGTTAATGCCAACACAAAATGCTTCATGTAGGACAAATGAGCCCATTGTCAAAAGCAGCTGGGCTGTACCAGCACTGCTCCCTGTTCGAGCTGCTACAGTCCCCCTCTCCATAACTTTAACTCAGCTGTAGAGCCAGAGTGTGTGACAAAGTTGCTTCAAGTCAGACCACGGCAAAACAATGGCAGAGGCCTTCGAACACTTTGCTGGAACAGAACCAGGGTCCAGCCCTCAGAGACATCCCTCGGCACTGATCAACTTACTAAAGTGGGCACAGCCATGGCATTCAACTTGCTCCAGCCTTGCCACATTGATACAGTTGATCTGACGTATAATCCTGTAGACAAAATTGAAGTCAATTTGTACATTTGCAGTGGCCATTTGCTCAGAATATCTGAGCACAAGGCAGCTTCTCTGGAGTTACTGAGCTTCTCCAACAAGCCTGCCAACTGACTGGAATAACTAGACTAACAGCCAGAAAAGCAGCAGGACAGTAGATGATGTATAAAGATTTGCAGCCAAATATGGTGGAGTTGGCACCTGTGATTTTGATTCAGCACTGCATTTCCCACTGTGAAGATCAGTGATTATTGCCTTCATAAGCAGTTCTTAAGTGAGGCACCTGATATCTGTTGTTGCAAGAGAAGAACTGTCAAAGGCAAAAAAATGGGGAAGTTTTAAAAAGACATTATCCTTGGGGTTCACCATTCAACTCACCTTGGAGTTCATTATTATTGAAAAAAATTCTTTGAGTTATTTGACCCAAAAAAACAAGTACACACAAAGAGATTTCTCAGTGGGTTATGTATTAGCAGAGATTTTTCAACTTGCCAAGAGTGCCCAGATTTCTGAGTCCCATTTTGCAAGAATCAAAACTGCAGAAGGTCTCCAAAACTTCATACTAACCCATTTGCAATAGCACAGCAGTGTTCTCCAAAGGACAACATCACTATGAGGTTAGTTCATAGCTCCCTGATGCCAGCAGGACTCTGAAAAGATTCTTGTTCAAAAACTTCCATTAAAGCCTGTGTTTCTTTGAACATCAGAAGTGGACACTGTTTATGTAAACATGTTATAGATAGGTCAATTCTGTCGAGTATATGTGTAGTTTCTCTAAGTTAAATTAACATTAAAAGAAAAATTGAAGGCAAGGTGATATTCAACAACAGGTTAGTTCCTGTTTAAACTTTAGAATGGAAACATTAACTGAGACTGGGAAATAATTAATCCAGTTGTAAAGAAAGAACCTTTGTCTTTGAATCTGTGTGCTGTGTTTTTGAATAAATGTACATTAGTGAACTATTTTATGTATTACTCATAGTGTCATAATTGGCCACATACCTTTCAGTTATTATAGATACAATGAGAACATCAAGCTTGGAGAAAAAGGTAAAAGGTCAATGTTGTAAAAATCCCTGTCCTTAAAA
Organism: Atrichornis clamosus; assembly: GCA_013400975.1. Taxonomy (NCBI): domain Eukaryota; kingdom Metazoa; phylum Chordata; class Aves; order Passeriformes; family Menuridae; genus Atrichornis; species Atrichornis clamosus. Next base: position 204,063 of record WBMZ01001507.1, read on the forward strand.
CCAGAGGTCAGATTTCTTAAAATTACCCAAAATAATGTCTCTTTCTGAAGCACAGAGGATCACATTCTGTAGTCAAGTGAAATCTCAGAGCGTTGTGATTTGTAGCATATGTAACTATTAATCCTGGGACCTATGCAAAAGATTCAGAAGAATGTTTCCACTACTAAATGGAGAACAGCAGCTTACAAAGGTAGGTCTGTCTCAGGCTTACCAGCAGATGGAGTTGGAACCAGGGTCTTGATATGCATCATCATTAACACAAGTGAGGTTCTTTTCTGGAATAGCAACACATAGCTGGTGTACAAGTGACATCTCCATTTATAACAGAACAAGTGTGCAAGATATAACTGGAAAAAGACTTTTATTCAAATCCAAGTGAGAAAACACACTTGAGAAGCCTGGAATCTGTGCTGCAATGTCTAACACAATTTTGTAAAGGTAAGAAAAAGGACAAATATGGCTTTTTCCATTCACAAGCAACTGACTGGGTTATGGAAGTGACTTATAAGGCTTTAAACTATTTCCAGAAAAAGTAAGCTTATGACAAAAAAAAGCACTGTGCCAAAGAACACATTGTTACAGATCCTCTTTACATACAGCTAATTATTATAGCGAGTTTCTCTATGACTTATCTGCATTAATAAATCCAGTGACAAAAATGTTACTTGGACAGTTTGAGGCTGAAAACTTTTAGAAGCTATTTATTGAAAACAAGAAGTTAAGAAGAGATGAAAAAAACCTTACCTTTCCCCTTCTTCCTGCTTGGTTGACGTAGGAATAGATGCTTCTCACCTAAAATAATAATGGAACAAAGATGCTAATTGGTTCCACTTCCATGACACATATGAAAAAAGACTCACCCTCTGACTATTGTATTTTGGTATGAGGACATTCCATGAGTCTTTACATTGGAAGAAGCTGTTCTGATTGCAGACCACAAACCTCTCGTTAAAATTCTTGGAGCAGAAACTGATTATCTGGCTGATACATTACAGAAGTGGACATTAAGGCAAAGTCCTTATCATTATGATATCATAGCTAAGCTATGTGAAAAACAAAGTAAGGCTGTACGTTTCCTGTTGACTATTAGAGATGAAAAGGTTGCTGGAAAGAATCCTTCCATGTACTCCTCCTGCCTTCCTCCCCTTTAGGGAAAGTGGGACCATGCACCTTGAAATGAGTCTCTCGGCAGGAGTTCCTGCTGCCCTGCAGCTTGTGCGGGCTTTAAACCCGGACAAAGTAGGTGAGGAGTGTTGCTGTCTGGACTGGCAGTTTTTTACATTCACTCTGTACAGGTGCAAATGGCTACAAGGGGTTGGACAGTGAAGGAGCAACATGGACTTCAGAAAGATCCAGGAATTTGAGTGCAAATCAGTCGGCCACCCTGCTCACCAGCTGCCCCCAGATGAACTCTGTCAGAGTCACTGCAGCACTGTGTCCCTCCAGATGTTCTGGTAAATTGGTAGGAGCAGAGCCAGGGACATACACAAGACAGTTAATTCTCAGTGACCCACCTGGGTACCAATTTTGCTGTCAGGGTAACTGTCAGGGAACTGTTGCTGTGAAGGCAAGAAGTCTTTAATTAGGGCACTAGAAGGCTTTAACCACACCAGAAAGGAAACTTGCTTGATTACCTAAAACTTTTCCTTTGTGTCCTCTTCCCAGATGATTTATCTGACCACAGAGAATGCACGCAGGAACACGTGGTCACTAGGTGGAACAGTGACCTCCAAGAATTTTAAAACTACATCCCTCCTCATTTTCATTTTCTTTATACCTCTAAGCTGGTATTTCCCTCTATGGATAAAGCCTGGAATGAAAGGTCAGTTTGTCCTTTTTGATCAAACATCACCAAAGCACGTGCATTCCTACAACACCTGCTCTGACCACTGGAGACTTCTTAGCTGACAGGAACCCAGAACAAAAGCTACAGACCAAAACCTTTCTTGAAAGAGACAAAGAGGAATACCTTTTGTTCTTCTCAGTTGTTCAACGGCAGAAGCTCTAAATCAGGGTAGGGGAAATGATGGTTATGCTCACTCACCTATAGTCAACTGTAGGGTATCACTGCTCACTCAGGGTCCCTCTTAGCAAAGGAAAGTGTGAGATCCTGTATGCAAAGTGTCTTAAATTCAATCATCCCCCTTGTAGATTTGTGCAGCACCTGATTTTTTTAATGTCACTTCTCAGTGGAAGAGAAAGGATTTGAACCTCTCACATCATCTTGTCCTGATCTGCTGCAGGAAGGAGGGCACCCTACACACATCCCACCTCAAGAGCAAAAAACCCTTCTAATTTATCCCTAAAAAGAGACAGAGCACTATTTCAGCAAAGACAACCAAACTATATATCATGAAGAAAGGGATTTATGTTACTAGTTTTAGAAACATGCAGGTGTTCAGCATTTGGCAAGCACAGGCACACAGAGTGTCACATATCAGGGTCCTCACCCCTGAGCATCACTCTGCAAGGTGCCCGGGCACCTTCTCCAGGCTCTGGGGCCCGTTCAAGAGGCGAAGCTCCTTCAGGTGCCTGAAGGGCAGCAGGACAGTGACAATCTTCTTCAGATCTTAGGCCAGGGCTTATCTGAGATCCAGTCTTTTCTGAAAATACCTCCTAAGCTTACTTGGATACCTTGTAGCTCCACGTATTTCCATAACACATGCTTTAAAGAGTGAAGGTCCTATTTCTTTTCTCATTTATGTGCATGTAAATTCAGTGCAACTCCACTAAACCAGTGACTGAAACCAGCAAAGCAAAACAAACTATAGGAAAAATCAGGCTCTGCATTTCTTACTTTCAGTTCTCATATGTGACAAATGATTCTGGGGCCCTATTTTGGAAGTATCTAACTTGAAACAGCTTTGCAAACCAGAGTAGTTAATGCTGCCTTACGATCAGTCTTCTGCAGGGCACCCAAAAGTGAAGTTTCAGTATTGCAAGTCACTCTTAAATATCTTGGCCATTTTTTCAAAAGATGTGTCAGTGTCTCAAACAGATGCAAAAGCAATGACCATTCAAATAGTTTGGTGTTTACAGGTTCATCAATCAAAAAAGAAACACTTTGATCACCTGACATGATTCAAACAACATACTTGATATCTGATACCGGACCGAGATCATACAGATCTAATAAACTTTTGGCTCCTGCAAATTTCTTTTAAAAAATATAAAAGAGGATCAGTTATAGAGAAGTTGATTAATATGCACTCTGTTCAAACAGTCTTGAACATCTGTGTATTAAATTCATTTATTAAATTATACCAATCTGTATTTTAATGAGTAAAAGATACTTATTCTGCCATCCATCAAAATAAACTCAGGAAATACTTAACATTATAATCATTTTTCTTGTTTGAACATGAGTTATGAAATATGAATCCCACACTAAGAATGCTGTACTTGCCATTATGATCAAATATGTTTTTACAGGTGCACCAAATATTCTGTTTTCATTTCATTCTCAAACTGTTGAAAATATAAACCATGTTTTATATTTCTTTGGTAGGTAATATTGCCTTTTTCCCCCCACATGGCACCCATTATTAGTGAGTTATTACCATGCCTTTTTTCAAACACACACTACATATCCTAAAGTTGCTTAGTAATGAAAATACAAATTTATGTAACATCTAGTATCAAATAACATTTAGGGCACACTTTGGCACTGAAAGGTTTGGGGCACTAGTAACATTCAAGTGCATGTTAATATTGCCAGATAAGGTGTATACAATCTGTTGGGTCAAGTTCAGCCTTTTACCACTTTGCTTTTCTTGCCCAAGGAAACTTAACTTTCAGGTACATCAGGGTTTAATACATGCATGCATAGAATTTTTGTTTCTTATTCTTCTGATAATTATGATTTTTATTTCCATTTTCTTGGTCTCCTTTTATTTAGAAAAAAAAAAAAAAAAAAGGAGGAAAAATTCCTGGCAGACAGGCAGCAAGCACAGCTGAGACAGCAGGTGAACTAAATTGTAGACTTCTTCCCAGTATCAATTTGACACTATATTAAACACTAAGTATAGTCATTTTAAAAATTCCTTCCTTCTATTTGTACAGAGTGAATAGTGAGAGCTTAGTACTGGAAACGATATTCTCAAACAAAACAATACTTGGGAGAGTGCGGTGAGGAAAAGCAAGATATGACTTCAAGGCACAGAGCTGCTCAGCTGGAATTGAGTCCACACGCCTCTGGGCACTTCTGTGGAGCTACAAGTCCAACACAGAGGTTTGGCATCGGGGCTGTAATAAACAGGTAAAACTCACCAAATTAGTAATGGAGACTACGATGCTACTTTCAGTAAAGAAGTGGGAACTTCTCCGTTGGTTTCAGTGGGAATAGGTTCAAACCATGAAAGAACGTATCAGCAACAGAGCCAGCACACTAGAAAAAGCAGTCACATTCTGGAAAGCCCATGTAACCACACACTAATCTGGTTGTTTTTGTAACACAAATCAAGAGAGCAGGAAATAATTTGGCATTTAATTGGCAAACCCCTTCAAGGAAGCCATCACTTCATACAGGTGCAACCACAGCATAAGTTACCACCATGCCAAAATTACAGCTGAGGCAATAGCAGCCCTTTTCACAGGTACATGGAAAACAGCTGATGTGAGGAAGTTCTATGGTGAGTGACAAGGAGCAGTAGCTCTGTCATAGCTGTTTATGTCCAAACATGGCACCAGGAATGGGAAAATCTACCATTTCTAACTTAAAGACAGTATCCAGAAACCTAATTTTCTTAAAAGACATCTCATCGTTGCCACTGCATTTATGATTTTTACTCCCTAGTTAATTAGTCCCTATCCTACAAAACATTCTAAGTAATTCCTTGTTGAAAAACCCACCATTTTTGTCCTCTGTCAATATTTCAATAGCAGATCCAGAAAGTGAAGAAAAGCCACTGGTCTGAACTCTCAAAATATGCAGGCCCAATAACAAATATATTGTATGCTTAACTACTGTTTGCCTTGACCTTCTCCTCCTTGGAAACCCATTCAGTCTTGGCTGAAAGACTTACAATGATGCAAAGCTATTATATCCTGATCTGCGTTATTACAAATATTACTTGTGGGTATTGAAGAATTTTCCACTTTATTTTTAAGCACAATTAATGTATAATTGTATTCTGACTACCAGATTCCATTGAGAACACTTATGCACCAGTCTTCATAGAGAAGAAAAGAAGTAAAATACATCTGACAGATGAACATAACCACCATTTGGTCTATCAGAAGCATCTGGAAATCAAGCAAGTTCCTATCTATTCCACGTCTGCTTAAAAAATTAAAAAATAGAAAAATACCTCCAGCTGGCAAAGCCTAAATGCTTTTTTGACTTTTCTGTACTACACAAAATAAAATATGGGCATATATAAATATGCAAAAAAACACAAACAGCAGATTTTTAACCAGAGAAGCATTTTTCCTGACTTTTAATTTTTTTAATTTGAAAAGCACCTTCCTGGATTGCATTCTATATACAGATTGAAAATATTTGAAATGTCACATTTATAGTTGGTATGATCAACATAGAGTCATGAATAAATGTAAATAAATTATTCATGGAATTTTCACTCCCTTTTACCATTTCTAGTCAATACATCAAGACAACAAACCTCAGCCTGAGTTAGTGGAATGATTTCTGCATCCCATTGGTCCCACATGATTCTAGGAGGAATCCCTGTCAATAGAGAAATCCACCTTTGTCAGCAACAAACATGGCTTTAACAGTCATGATTCTTATAAACTTCTCAACAGTAAACAGATTTAAAAAAGAAATCTGCATTAAGTGGCAACCCAAAACCAGTATAGATAAGGTTCATATCAGAGGCGACACTTAGTTGTGAACAAAGTTGTGTCAGGAGTATTGAGGATGCTTTAAGTTAATTACTCAAGTCATTTAATTCTGTGTGGGAATGTCCTTCACTGCAGATCTCTCAGCATTCAGCTTCAGTTCTGACCATCTTTTTCTGCAACACATCTGAAAATTTAGCTATTATTTTATGACAAAGCAGGAACGTCACACTCTTCTATAAGGTTGGAAATGATGGGATAATTTGATAATTTTTCCTCCTTGTCCTCCACAGTGATTTGTGAACCAACCAGCATAAACCCACATAACATTTCAGGCTAAAACAGTAAAAGACTCGGTGAGATACTCTTGGACTATTTCTTACCTGACCCAAATCTGGAAGCTAAATCCTCTACCCTTACTAAAGAGATTGTTCAACTTTCTGCCATCACAAGGAAACTCAAACAGTGAGTGTGAATGGCTATCCTGCTCATATGAAAAATTGGCAGCAAGAGTTTTCCTTCTTTTACTCATTAGAAGGCCAAACAGATGCAAAAGATTTTTCATGGGAAGAATTTGTTAATTTATTTAATTTTTAAGAGAAAAAAGAGAAGGAAATATCAGTATGTTTATCAGTATTCCACAGAAGTAGCAACTTCAATATCTACAAGCAGAGGAATATCACCAGGTGTTACTCCTAGTCCCAAATATTCCAACATATTATCCCCACACATGAATGCTATTAACAGTCTTCATGTTCTTTTCTGCCGGTGAGCCTTTTCTTTTGCACCTTATAGGCTATTATGAGTATCTAGGAGACATTTGTGTATCCAGTGGTCAGGAAGAAAATGTAAATTTTGAGTAGAGAGAAAATACACTCTTAATTGAACTGCCTATCACCAAACATATATTGGGGTTTGCATTTTTTGATGCTCCTAATTCTTTCTTTTTCAAAGAGAATTTAACTCCCTGTACCCTAACATACCCTTCACCAGATTTTCATTCTTCACATACCTGTTTTCTACTGTCATCTGAGATCTTCGGCAAGCAATAGATTACCCAGGGTTTCTAATCATTATATTAGATAATAAGTTTTTCAAGACTCTCTGAATGCACATAAATAACACAAGGGTGTAAAAATAAATTGCTAACAGATAAAAGAATATTATTTAACATGGAAAAACCCCAAACCTCTTAGAACAAATAACGGACTAGAGCAGAGACATTCAGTTCAAATTGAAGAAGATACCTAGCAAGTACTAATGCTGGAACTCTTTGGTATAAGAAGCTAATGCAAATTCAGTGCAAGTTTACAAAGTTATATGGCTCTTTTAGAGGCAAATATATCCCTGCAGTACATATACAGGAAAAGGAGTGCTCTTTTTTCTTTTATCTGCTCAGCTTTTCCACAGTCCTGCCTACTTCAGTGCTTGGAATTCATTGACAAATTGGAGGGAATTCACAAGAAAGTACATAAATTGTCCAAAGTTTTATAACAATTGATTTAAATGAATATGTGAACACCAGAAGGCTAAGTGCTAAGCAGAGAACATAACAACATATATATATTTTAAAGTCCTGAACACTGACCTGTTTAACCATTCTGGCTTGGTAACTTACAACTTCTTTTGTCAACATTTGGCACTTGTATGGCTCACCAGAAAAAGCTTGGTTCACATGTTCAATTTCTATATGTGTGTAAGTGCAGAGCTCCCAGACAGCTCCAAAGGTACTGCACATCTGTGGATCAGATGAGCTGTGCATGTGTTACTTCCACATACCTGAACGCACAATTCCTGCTGGTTTTGGAACCAGCAGACTTACTGTACGTACACTACCTGACATAAGCTCACCCCGAAGTCTCTGGGATTACTTAGTTGGCTGTCAAAGATGATGTCTGAGAATGGGCTACTTCTGCTATTAACATTTGCACAGATTATTCCTGGTTGCCTTTTTCTTCCCAAGACAATTTATGGATATATATGCTTTGAGAGTAACCTCAACTACTTCCTAGCCACCATCTTTCTTCAAGAAAGACCTCCCAGTTCTAGTGGCAGGAACATTGCTATTGCTGCAGTAAATCAGTTGAAATGTTTATTTTTGTTTGTAATATCTATCAAATTTTATGTATCTCTCGCAGAAGCCATATCTTGTCAAAGCTGTCTGCTAATGAGACTATTGTTTATTTCCTGTATGCTGTGTTTTTTCTACACTACACTGAGAAAAGCAGTTGGCCAAGAGCAGACACAACAAAGATAATGCAACTGCTGAGAAGATAGCCATAATTAAAAGCTATTATTTACCAATTTACCATTAAAAATCTTTTAAATGAAATATAAACTGAACTTTTCTCTTGGAGATAGCTAAAAATAGTCCCTTAAGACAAAGGAGTAAGAGATTGTTTATAAGAGTTTGTTCTCAGCAGAGGTTTTGGGAAGGAAATAAGCATTCTTCACCAGTTGCACAGTATATTGCCTTAGGCAAAGTACATTGATAATAAAACAGTTTGTCTTATTATTCATCTCTGTTCATTTCTGCAGTTGGTTTTGGTGTTGACATGAAAATAAATGAATAACAGAGTATCTAAACAAATGTTTTGTCTAATGGAGATCTTATAAATGACATGCCAGTTACATAAAATGTCAGATTCTCTTCTGTCGCTGTGTTTTGCATCAAAACAAAGTATGTGATTTATGAGAAAAACAATTAAATACAACCAAAAGTGCATGGAAAGACTCTCTCTAAATTCCACAGAGCTTCAAAATGGATTTTTTAAAGAAGAAATAAAAGTTACTGACAAAAAAATTTAACCTCAGAAGGCTCATGGGATTATTAAGAAACTTACACTACTCTGAAAAGAAAGACCAAATGGGAGTTCCACAAAGCACTTACAGAGGGGGGTGGCAAAGCAAAAAAATCTAAAAAAAGACACATAGAATAGATGTAGATTAGATTACACTAATGTAATCCATTAATATTTTGTACAGAAGATTACAGTTCTCCCAAACATATAATTATAGATGTGACAAGTTTTGAAACGGCCAGTATTTCTATCTCCTAACTTGCATATTTCTTGTGGTGTCAACAGAAGGAAAGAGACTACCACAAATTATGAGTAAAAGTATCTAAACGAAGTTTTTGCCCTGAATTCTTCAGTGAAGTGTAGAGAAGCACTTGCAGGAGCATGCTTTTGCAATGCCTAATCCCATGTATCTCTCCTGTTGCTACAGCTACAAGAGTAAGCACCCATGTCTTTTCATATATGGTCCTAAACCTCTTGTGGAGTGCTTTTAACTTCAAATATTCCTCAGACTTGAGGTGGAATGGTACAACTTCCAGCACTGTTTCTTGTTGACTGCTCTTCCCAGGTCTTCATTTCTGACTGGTCACCAGCTGCTCTTTCCCACCACTAAGTGTGAGTGTTACTGATACTCCAGTATCCTACTTCATCATGGTTGCCCATGACACAAACCATCCACTGAATAATCACTTCTTCAGTGGGCATTTCTAATTCTTCCTCTCTTCTGGGAACGCACTCTTGCCCAGGCACTTGAATATGCTGCACATAGTGTGTGTTACAAAAATGTCACAAAACTTGGTGCCTATAGTTAGCTGGCCTGAATTCCTCCTGTGAGAACATAAAGGAAATAATTGTGTTAGACACAACTGTGATCATACCTACAGATCAATTAGGTTTGTGCCACTCAAGGCAAAGCATGCATTCCATTCTGATAAGTTCCTCTCAGCTTCTTTAAAGGGAGAGGACAAGTGGGACACTGGATCGAGTTAGGAAAACATTCTAGACTAAGTCAGTAAATGAGATCAAGTAGCAGAATGTTGAAAACTTTTGGGGATGAATTAAAGACTGCTGATCAATACTTTTGTTTGGGCACATATCCCAGGTTCAAACGTGTCAGAGCCCTGACAGGCCTCACTTGGGGCTTCCATCTTTGCCTCCTGCCCATGGAGCCCCACTTGGGCTGGAGCCTTCAGTTTGACCATGAGCCATATCACAGGTGTACCTGTCTCCACCTCTGACCACAGACTCTGTTGTTTCAGACCCAGACCTGTGGGCCCAGTTGCTGGCTTAATCTTGGACCAGCCTGGAGATCACTGATTGTGTCCGATTCTAGTTACCATTACCAAACCTGACCCTGACTCAGACTCATGCTCCTGTCTTTACCCTGGCCTCCCCTGTCACCATGGCCTAGGCTGATGATCTGGACTCTTGGCCAATCTCAGCTGCCATCCCTATGCCTGTTCTACTTCCTTATTTGGGGGCAGTGGGATGGGGCTGGCAAGGCTCCTGCCCTGCTGGCCATGGCTCCCAGCTACCCAGCCCTTAGGGAGCAGTTGACTCTCACTTGCATCCTGGTGTCCAGCTTGAAAGAGTGATCCCATCTTTCCAGCAGAAATGCCTAAGTTCCACTTGGTTCAAGCTCCACGCAAAGTGTTAAAAGCAAGTTGCACAATTACTAGATGTGCTGTATCATTCTCACCTGTGCCCTACACCCTGCCTGCCATGCACAGAATTGCCTTCTGCAGGAAAAATCTACTGCCATGTTAAACTCAAGGGGGCTTGATGCCTCATTTTCCGTGTTTCAAGATAACTCTTCTCAAGCAGATTGTTCAAAATTTTCCAAGTCAGCTTTGGAGCTAAGCCGATGTACAAGCAGGAATGCAAAACTCACAAGACAGAAGGGCAGAGGAGGGGGTGAACAGTGATCCCCTTAGAAGGGTACATGTGGAGAACCAGACCCATTCCCTCAGTACAAGCATTGCCTAAGTGGATAAAATAAATAAAAGCAGTCCAGGATAAGACCTCATCTGTGCTTCCTCATCCACTCATATAATAATGTCCTGGATTTGACTGTATGATACTAACTATCCCCGTTGTCTGCTTTATGCTAAAATGAATCTTGTACCTTTAAGATCTCAGAGTATTTCAGGCTAAGGTACTTAAACAACCACGCACATTTCCTGGGACTTGGACAGTATTTTTTCTCTCTCTCATCTGGCTTTTGGAAGCAGTAGAGAGGGCTATTTTTCCTTCCTTTTTTTGGTCTTTTGGGCAGGTTTTTTGTCTTCGCCTCTGTTTCTCAAGGGAGAGAGACAGAGAACAAATTCTTTTTGTTTTGTTTTTGGTTTGGTTCATTTGATTGGGGTTTTTTTAGCTAGCTGAGACAAGGAAGTTTTCCTTGGGATTTTTTTCTTTTCCTGGAACTGTTTCAACTGAGCTCTGATTCACGACAACAGATCACATCCTCAGACCCCTGGGGGTCCTCTGCATCGCGGGGCCGTCAAAAGGGGCACGGAAAGGACTCCTGAGCTTACCCAGGTGTCGCGAGAGGTTTATAATCATACATTATTCATCTGCCTGTGCCTGCAAGCACTTGGTGTGTTCTTGTAAAAAAACAGGTTTTTTTCACTTTCCTCTGAGAGATTGCTCTCCAAACCTGGGGGGGGAGGGGCTATTAATCCCGACTTTGTCTCAAACCGGTACAACTAATAACTAGATGAAGATAGCTTTGGCCTTTTTTCTTTCTTTCCCAAGACATCTGCACTCATAACCACACAGCAAACTAGTTTCAAATAACTTAAACCTTAAGAGGAGAGTTGCCTAAGCAGTACAAGTCTCTCCAGTGATTTGGGTAGAGTTTGAGTAGCTCTGTTCTAGGAAGGGCTCACACAGAGATGTGAAGACAGATGCAATTCGGAAACTGCAGAGATGAATTATAATTAATTCATAGGTAATGTTAATGTAATAAACTGAACAACTGGAAAAAATGAGTGCAGGAAATGTCTTAGACATTTTAAATAACACTTTAAACTGTGTTTGCATTCAAAGATACATGACAAAAATTGCATCACACAAATATAAAGTAGAGCCCCTCCACACACCTATAGAGTCATCTGAAACTGCTTCTCAAAGGAAAAAGACACTTGAAGGGTGTGTAAGAAGGGTATGTATTACAAACTAATGCTGACAGTTATACCTACCAGTGAGTTAAAAGGAAAACAAAATTTTAAAAGCCAAATTTAGATGAATTTTTCATCACAAGGTCAGAATACAAATTTGTTTAGCTGGGGAAATTGAGGCATATTCTTCTATAACCACTCAACAATAATTATATCTATGCAGTTTTTAGAAATATGGTGGGTTTAATATTTACTAATTTCTAAGAACATTCATTTATTCTAGAATCATATTGATCAGAGGGCTTTAGCTAAATATTTACTGAGCAGCTACAAAACACAAAATACCAAATAACAATGCTACACATACCAATAACTAGACCTTAGAATAACTGGGGGGTTTTGTGTCTACCAGGAAATAAAACCATGGTTGTATATTTTTACTGTCTAAGAATGTACATTTGAACTGATGTAAGTAGTTTAAATTCCTAATGTTCAACCATAATACTTTTCTTTGATTACACTATTTGTGGAATCATTGATAGTCCCATAAATTCTAAGCACTGCTCACAAACTGAATAAAAATATGGATGGAGAAGGCCACATTTCAACTTTCATTTTACTTCAGAATTCAATAGAATCAGAATAAATACACTATTGAGCCCTATTGTTTTCAGTAACTTGGTTTACTATGCAATATGATATAAACAAAAAAACCTCCAACTTTATTTTACTCCATATTGCTTTTATTTTACTTTAAACATTGCTTTGAATTCATGGCGTTCCTAGCTTCTTTAGTTGTGAAGTAAGTAAAAATTCAATAAATTCAAAACAAACATATTATAGATAATTGCCTAATTAAAATTCCTGAAGCAGTATTGAGTGTTTTGTACTGTACTTACCCTAATATTTGCCCATTGCACATGTGCACAATAGTCATCTTTTATTTGATTCCATAGTTTTTCTCTTTTCATGGGTTATATATTAAGGAAATAATAGTGTATTTACATAATCAGAACATCCTATATTCTCATGATTTGTGCATTTCTCTTCTGTAGCTTGATAAGGTTTTTAAAATTATAGGCCAGCACATGGCATGGTGATTAGTGAAAAGTGTTGTATGAAAGAGTGTGCCGATTAGAACGGAGATTACCATTTGTTTCAAAATGTTCCAGGGAATGATTGCCCACTGAGATAATGTAAGTTAAGTAAAGAAATCATCAAACGGAGTTTGACAACCAAGTTGTATTGTGTATGTAAGTGAAATTCAATGTATTTTAATACAGTGCCCTGTGTTGCAGAGTGCAAAACTAAGACTCTTTAAACAGCCTTTTTTCCTATTTTCTATTAGTACCATAATAAAAATCAGCTACAATTCATCATCCCAGTCGAGTCTAGCACTTTATAGAACCATAAGTAATTATAAGGAAAGGATATGTCATAGAACTAATAAAATTCCAGTATAAAGGTCAAGCTAAGTGAAGTATAAAGCATTTTTTAAAGAACCTCTAGAGAGGTTCTCACCTAGAGACCCTCAAAATCCTTATGATTGTCCCTACCTCTATTAAAATTAAATGGTAGGTCAGGAAACATATTTTAATATCTTCAGCATAACTTTTACTTAGAATGTACTCCTGAAAGGTCAGAATATAGCAGTATCATGGGGATATTTGTAAGAATATCAGTATTGATGAATAGCAACTGTACCCAGTCTATCTTTTACTCTATTTTACTCTTTCTTCTGCTTCTGGTTCTTTATTTTTAAGAACAATTTGGGACAATATTTAGTTTAGTCTTAGTCTAAAAATTATTGAAAAAATAAGTAAGATTTTATATACTGTTAAAGCAGGTAGCACTTCCAATTTTGTCAAACTGAATATTATAAAATCTTGTAAAAACCACAATAACTGTACCAAAGAGCACCCATTTTAGATAGCAGGTGATAAATTAAAGACTCCAAGAAACATGAAATAATAGTGAGAGAAGTATGGATAGCAATTGCTCAGTGACTATTCCTGACTGATTTGCAAAATGGCATGTGATGAAAAATAAAAAGGGATACAAATGTGTACTTGAAAATAATAAAAATGAAACCATTCTCTGAATACAAAGGACAATACATTGACAGCTCACCATGATATATATGAAGAATATCCGAATACGTGAAGATTTTTCTGCCTTCCAAAGTCAACTTTTGTGCAAAGAATTTGCAGACATTTTTATTAGCTATTAACTCTACTTGTTTCACAGTAAAAGGCAAGGGGAAAATATTTGCAATATAAGCTATTAAATCTAAGACACTTGTTACAGGAAAGTGTCATTCAAATATGATGGAAGATGCTGAATGAGATGGAAGCATGTGGATAAGAGAAGAACTGAATTTGTAATCACGTTTTTGCCAAGCTCCTGGAACATTGTTTAGGAAGTCAGATGGATGTCAGAGAAGCACACACTGATCTGTAATGGATGTGGAACACTCCATGGTTGGGATTTTTTTAACATTGATTACAAGGTTCAATAGTGGATGGGAAACCCATGTCTCACTTTCAGAACTGGATTTGAAGATCATTACCTTAAATGTACTTTTCAACTGGAAGCATGAAACATTTATATGATGAAGAATTAAAGTCTTTCCATGTTTTCCTGCAGACCTTCCAGGCAGAGATGAGAACATTCTTCCCTATTCTTCCCTTCTCTGCATCCACTTCATCCTTCTGCTCCATTCAGAGACACTTTTTACTAATTATAACCTCCATTTTTTTTCTACATTTTAAATCTCTATTTCTTACTGTATTCAATAAGAAGTGAGCATATATTTGAGCATGTATGTACAAAAATAGCATCAAAGAAACATTTTAAGGTTATATACAAATGTGAGAGCATGGCAGAAATAAGCTTGCCCATGCAACCTCAACTAATTTATCTTGAGAATATGCATTTTGATATAGGCTTTCATTACATGATCATTAACTTTTTTTATTTCCATAGCACACCAGCTATTTCAGTTCTCAGAGTGGATGGTGTTTACTTAAAGAACAGCTGTTCAATATTTACTTCATTGTTCAGTACATGGTCCCATTGTTCAATGGATGGCTTCATGCCATCTTTGTTGCACACTATTCAAACCCTTCTCTGAGAGACAATTAACCTCCCCAAGAGTTTTCTTTTATGATGCTAATCACTATAATTTTGAAAGCTTTACAAATATTAATTATATCCACAATCTCCATGTGAGTTTTATGCACATCCCACTAATGGGGGACTGAAGCAGGCCGATTACAGTAATAGTATCCATGAATTTTGAGTATCCAATCTGACATACCTTGGGTTTGATTTACAGCTCCCATTGATCTAAGTTGCAGTTTGGAGTCTTCAGCACTCTTTCCAATATATTTCCACATTCTGAATCTGGGTACCAAAAAAATTAAATACCTTCTGTTAGCAGCAATCTATGCAAAGTTTGTTTTAAGTTACTTCCTCAGTAACATATCTAGACCTGAGATGGGAATTCAGTGTCTAGAACAGCATCCACGTCTTCACAATGAGGCTTTCCCTTTCTCTTTCTGAGATCTTCTGCGTCAGCTTTACATTTCTTCCCAGTTCTGCAACAAATGGGTGATGAAGACAACCTTATCTGTGGTACAAACTCCAGAAAGATAATCTCCATCATCTCATGGGAACAGAGATACTAGAAGTAAAAATGTATGGACCTCTAACTACAAGTTGTGCCATGATACATAGGCAAACCTTTAAAGTAGAATTTCCCACTCTTTAATGTCTAGAATTTTCAATGCTCACCATGTTTCATTTCACACTTCCAGTTTTCCCTATTATTTATTCTTCACTCTGGTGATTGCCCAGCTGAGAAAGACTTGGGGGTGCTGGTGGATGAGAAGCTGGACATGAGCAGGCAATGTGTGTTGGCAGCCCAGAAAGCCAAATGTGTCCTGGGCTGAATTCAAAGCACTGTAGGCATCAGGTGAGGGAGGGGATTCTGCCCCTCTGCTCCGCTTTGGTGAGGCCCCACCCACAGGGCTGCATTCAGCTCTGGGATTCCAGCACAGGAAGGACATGGACCGGTTGGAGCAAGTCCAGAGGAGGCCACAAAGATGATCAGAGGGCTGGAGCACCTCTCCTATAAGGAAAGGCAGACAGAATTGGGATCATTCAGCCTAGAAAAGAGACAACTTCGGGGTGACCTAATTGCAACCTTACAATACCTAAAGGGAGCCGATAGCAAAGAAGGGGCAAAACCATTTACAGGGCATGAAATGACAGCACAAGGGGTAACGGGTTCAAATAGAAAGAGAGTAGGTTTAGATTAAATACTAAGAAAAATTCTTCACTAATAGGATGGTGGACACTGGAACAAGTTGCCCAGAGAAGCTGTGGATGCCCCATCCCTGGGAGTGTTCGAGGCCAGGCTGGATGGAGCTCTGAGCAACCTGGTGGAGTGGAAGGTGTCTCTTCTCACAGCAGGGGCTTGGAACAGGATGATCTTCAAGGTCAGCTTCCAAGCCAAGCCACTCCATGATTCTATGATTCTCTGAATTTCATCTCTAGTTTTCTCTGTTTTCCTTTGGTTCTCCCTTACATCCCTGAGTTCTTGTTTCTTTAGATATATTGTTTCAGTCCAGCCCTTTTCTTTCTCAAATTTAGCTTTTGTTTCTATTGCATCTGAATATGATTCCTTCTTTACCTTTTTGTGACAGAACAAGATTTTTAGTTGAGCTGGGGCATGCTCAGTTTCTTGGTCAGGAGTGGTGCCTACTAAGTAGAGAAAGATCTATGGACAATAAGACACCTGAGGATGCTTTGGAGTTTTTAATGCATAAAATTTAAGGTTTCTTACCTACATCTTCATTAAAGTAGGAAAATAACCACCGAAGGCATACTTTTTCATGACAATTTTAAACTCCTTGAAAATGTTAATTTTTCTTGCCCTAAGTATAGGGGCACTGGCACATTTCAAAGCCTGGATTTCAAAAACTTCAGGGACATGGGTAAAAAATACATTTTTTTTCCTTGCATCATTCCTAGAAATGGCAGAACTGTTTTGGCAGGATCTTTCCAGAAAAATACAGTCTAGGACAGCTACTTGGCATGGAAAACTTCAGTCAAAGCATTACAGTTTGGCACTGTTATAAGTAGACAAAATCAAAGTTTCATAATAGGAAGTATTAGGTAATTTTAATAATAGGCAGTTCTATCACCTATAAAACCTTTAAACATAACAAAATATTATGTGTGTAAACAAATATCAAAAAAAAGTCCTTTTAAAAAGTGTCCTAGTGAAATGAAAAGGAGAAAAAGCAAACATACAAAAATGTGAAGTATCACATCCTGACTCTGAAAAATAAAGACACGTATATTTCTCCACCTTAACACAGCATGTGTCTTGAGCTTTCTTCACCTCAGTCCAAAAACAGAAGAACAAAAAACATAGCTTTAATCTGCCAGAAAATAATAAAACAAAAAGTAAATATTAAATTAGAGTCCTTGAGCTTCCTTGCTTCCCTGCATTAAAACATGGCTAGTCTAGGACCCAACTTCTGACGTTCTTCTGGTTCCTTTAATGTAGCTTAATGAGCCTCCAAATAATGTATTTTCATTTTCTCTGTGTATTGCAATCTCGTGAAGCCTCTTTTTTCACCTCTCTCTCATTTTTCCACTCTGTCAGTACCCAAAATATTGAAGAAACTCTGATTGCCCCGGATCCCAGTCTCATGGGCCAGGACTTACTACAAAACTTTAAAATGTCTTTCATTGAATTTTGAATACTTTCATTACAAAACACTATCCTGGAATTAAATACACCAGTGACATTCAAGGAATATCAATTGGGAGTATTTAAGACAGATAAAAATCACATTTATTCAATAGTTCCTACTTTTTAAAGTCAAAGAGGGTTTTATGACTGCCTAATCAGTCTTGCATAACATACTATAAATCTTCCACAATAATTTCTGGATTATTCACACAATTTTTTTTATTTGCTACAGAACACAAGTTAGAATCATATTCCCTCTGGATGTAAAATCTTCATGTAATGGCAAATATACCTCATCTTTGGAAGGGTGGATTTAGCCATGAAGAACAGACAATCCAGCACTAGCCCTGCATTGACAAAAAACCCACAAAGTCTGATCTGTTGTACTGAGGGCAACAAAGGATTGACTGGAATAAAAGTGATTACAGGCTATGTGGATAGTTCAGAATTCATATCAGCCAGCAGAATAACCCAGGATAAAAAGAGTTATCTAAATTAAAGGGTTATATAGATATATATGATACAATATTACTTGTAAATATTGCTTCTATTGTTTACTATAATCCTAGGCAGTAAACTCACAGGACCTTGCTGGTTCAAATAAAATGCAAGAATGAACTGACTGAAGGATACATTTTAATAGCCCTCTGTCAGAGAGAGTTAACACACTTGCACTTCTAACAACAGCATTTTTATTAAATCTTTATTAAGTTGTATTAAAAAAATTCCCCTTAGCCCTCAGGTAGTTGGTCGATGCTGAGTTTTCAAATGAAATATTTATGAAGTTCTTTGTTTAGAAGTTTAATTGTATCTTTAAATGACTTTCATATGTTTATATACTTTACCCTCCAATATAAATGCCATATGATGCTCTATCATACTGTCCGGAATAGTCATTATGCATTTCACCATCACAACTGTTACATAACAATAAGCAGAAAAAAAGGACAAAAGGATAACTAAGTTAAACCAGATCTTATACATACTTATTTAGTTGGTAACACAGATTGTATCTTCAGCAAAATGTGTTTCTAATCATGTAACATAGCATAGTGCTGTAATACTTTCCATATTTAAACTTTTGGTCAATGTATAATACTATAAAAGATACTAAAATGTACTCTGGACTGACCTTTCTATTTCTCTGCCATGGGCGGAGGGAAGAAGAAGACTCTTATAAGAACAGGGGTGGAAGGAGGAGACCCAAGGAGGTTTAGAAGGGCTCTGAAGTTCTATCACTCCTGTGGTACAATATTTAAAGGAAAAGCATGACTTAGAAGATTTACTATCTTTCCAAGTAATGAATGACAATTTTAAAAACACTTCCCTGATTTATGAGCTAAAGGGACATTTTCTAAAGGGAAGGCACATTGGAGATCTGTGTCACTTCATGTGAAAGCAGGGCTGCATTAAATCTGACCCCACTGTCTTCAGGTGTCTTCTGTAGAGCAGATTTTGGACATCTGGTCCAGGCAGTCTCTGTCATTAGTCTTCAAGAGGTTTAGGCCAGCTAGAAGACACGATGGGAGATCCCAAATAAAGCTGTCCACAGCCTTATACGTGGAAGACATTCACCCATCCATCTGTGCAGACCTTTTCTGACCCGCAGCCAGGGAGTGAGAACATGAAACCAACTCAACTTATTGTGAAAAGTGACACCCTTCTCCATGCCTTGGGCAGGCTGGAGAGTCATCACAGGCTGAAAGTGTGATAAGATATGAGACAAATTTGAAGAAATTAAAGGAAATTGTAGATTCATTGGGTGGGATGTTGTCAGAAGGGATAGAAAAAGATATGATATCTGTGGTTTATATTAACCATACATTACTATTATGTAATTATAAGCCTTATTTCAGTATGTTAGCTTACAGTGCTACTTGAACACACTCTGCAGATTTCATATTTGCTGTTCAAGTACAATGTTAAAACCCTGGAGGAGAGTATCAGTTCTCAGCTCATGAAAGCCAGTCATTTTGCAAAGCTGGCATAAAACCCCCCTGTTGGTTGAGTGGGCTGTCAGTGTATGACTGAATAACATGCTCTGTCTTTCTAAAACAGCAAGTAGTGCCTTGCTAAATTTGTCCTCTTGATGACAATTTTCATTATAACAAATGGCCCCTAAGCTCCATCTTTCCCATATAAGGAACCTCCTCCAGTTATTATACTAACAGCCAATAACTTCTGAGAAATAATTTCACTTAGCATTTTAGGTAGAAAAGAGTATTTTCCTGTATAATACATTAGAATGAACTCTATGTGAAACAGGAAAAGGTCTGGAAAGTACCTGTGGGGATCACTGGTTTCAGAAGTGGAATTAAGGTGGGTTAATTCTTTTTTTAAAGCTGCTGCTAGTCTATAAAAAAGTCCACCTGTGAGAACTGACAATTTTGCAAGTTTTTGCATAAGTGCTCCAGCAATCATGCACTAACTTTTAAGTTCTGCATGTTAACTGCACTAGCTGAAAACTGATGGAATTCTTCTCATTAAAATGCTTATCTTGGAAAGACAAAGTCATAGCAAGACATGATCAGACATGATAACATTTTATGTCACATTAAAAAACTAACTGCAAGTTTTTTCAATATTTTATAGTGTAAACATCATTTTATGCTATAATTAAACACCCAATTGACAATAGTATTACACTAATTTCAGTAACTAGTTAGTTAAATGTATCACACATAAAAGAAATTTTTTTTTCCTATTTCGTTCTCATACAAAGGCTGGGCTTCATTTTAGTCTCATTGATATAATTCTATTTACTTCACAGTCATTACTTATTAACACCAATGGGAACAGAAACAGAGCCACTAAATCAGTTTCCTCTTTTTTCCTTGATGCAACCTGATGCCTTTTGGTTTACCATGGAATGGTTGCATGGTGAGAGAGACAGATTTGCTTGTGTTTTTAATAATGTGTTCTCTTCAGAGAGAGTCAATATTTGCCCTGCCCAGTTTGACTGGCTTCACTTTAAAAATCCTTATTTCTGCTTTAAAAAGATTGGAGATGGTAAAGAACACATCCATTAGAACTTGCTGTCATTTGGGAAATGCAACTGAAAGGAATACCCATTTTTGACAGAGGGAATTATATTATGCAATTTCTTTTTTGAAGCGAGCAAGTTCTGCCCTAAAACTAAATAAAGCCCTTTACATCCACTGGAATATCATCCAAGAACATGATGCTTAAAACACTTCAATTCTTCATGTCAGACTTCATGACCATTTCACCTCGATTTGTTCTTGGGCCAGCACTGTCCAATAGTTGTTCCTTCTGTGTATTCACCCCTCTCTGATGCACTACTTGACAGCAAGTGGTACCCTCCGCCTGTTTCCTGCCCTGACTAAACTTGGGATTTCCATCACATCTCATAAGAACTTAATTCCCCTTGTTGTGATGGACTTTTCTGCTTTCTGAAAAATGCTGACCAGAACAGTACATGCTATTCCTGATAAGGTCTTATCAGAGAGCTGAATCAGGACAAATAGCCTATCTTTATGGAAGAACTGTTTTGGAAGTATTTCAATAGAAATTTAATGGAAATACCATTAAGCTTTTCTTGGCTTTGTAAAAGGTGATACAAAATACTCTGAATCAGCGCAGCTGAAAAAATACAGTCCTCACTGATGCTCACTGAGAAAAAAATTTCCCCTTTTGAGAGGACTTGGTTAATTACTTTGCTTTTTGAACCAAATTGAAAAGAAAAGCAAAAAGCTCTGTCATAACTCATTATATATGCAATTTATCACAGAATACCGTTCTGTTCCTCTGCTTATTAAGCCTCTTCCAGATATTCTTTTGTGTTCTGGGCTTCAGAAAAAGCCTAAAGTAAAACTGATGCTACCTAACTGAATCACTGCAGTGTTCTCCAACCTCTGAGCTCACTGATGCTTTCTCACCAGTACATTGAAACTGATTTAGAATTTTAAATATTTCATGACCTGCATGGAACAAAATAATGTGTTCATTCATGCATTACATGAGTTACTCACTTTTTAATTATAAAAAAAAAAATTACAGTTTGTACTTATTATATTTCATTGTGCTCAGGAAGGAGTTTACCTTGCTGCCTGCTCCAGTGCAACTTTCTGTTAGTGAAATAATATACATGGCATGAAAAGATGAGCAAAGGTGTCACACAAGAATGTGGACGGTCACTTTGACTTTGATTTCTTTCTCCTTCTCTGACAGATCTCTCCTTTGAGGAGCTATTGTGGGCATTTGCCAGTGCAGTTACAATACCATGCTGCCCCAATAGTGTTTAGGTCTAACAAAAAGATCCTGGTGGGGTGTGTTGATATTATCTCAAGAGATAAAGGCTAATTGTCCAGTGATCCTTGGAAACTATTTGGAGGGAATCAGCTCCAGCAGTTAGCCAGGAGTAAAGGACAGGAACAACCTGCAAACTTTTCTCAAAGGAAAGATCAGTCAGAGAAGGAGTCTGCAACTTTAGAGCAGGGAGGTGCTCTGTTATTGCTCTTGTTATTTTTCTTTTTTCTTCTTTAAATACAGTAGATTATTCTTCCTTTAAGTAAATCTGGCTCACCCATGTTAGTCCTTGGTTGAGCTCTGAGTATTAAGTTGGAGTGCTGAAAATAAGGCTGTGAGTTTCAAAAAGTCTAAGGACTTTGGGCAGACAGAAGTCAATTAAAGCCGGGATATTTTATGTTGGCACCTTTTGAGTGATTTTCACAGTGGTGCAGATGAAACAATCTGAGTTTGCAGAGACACCTATTCAATAGCTGTACCACATTCCCATTTCTCTGGGCTGCTGTTTCTCCCGGATACTGCAGAGAACAAACAAAAGGGAAGGATCAGGCTGTGCTGTATCAGGTAATGTTCTTCACTCTCTTCCTTTTCCCTCTATTTCTCCTGTGCCATTGCAAGACTGAGAGGGAATGTATTCCCAGGACTATGTCCAGGCTGGAACAGTCAGAACCCAGTTTCTACCCATGGTAGATAGGAAATGTTCAGTGACAAATCATGAACCACAGGCTGAGATCATGCCTGCGGACATGTTCAAGCAGGTTTATGGGCTGTCCTCACCACAAAGTCCCTACCACCCCAGGGAAGCCTTGCTCAACAGCTCAGCCCCACCAAGCTGCACTGCTCTGAGTAAATTCTCAGACACCAAGTTGGACAGGAGTGTTGATCTGCTGGCGGGTAGGAAGGCTCTGCAGAGGGATCTGGACAGGCTGGATCTATGGGCTAAGACCAACAGTACGAGGTCAAACAAGAACAAGTGCTGAGTTCTGCACTTTGTCTACAACAACTCCCTGCAGCACTACAGGCCAGAGGCAGAGTGGCTGGAAAGCTGCCTGTCAGGAAAGGACCTGGGGGTGCTGCTTGAAAACAGCTGAACATGAGCCAGAGTGTGCCCAGGTGGCCAAGAAAGCTGATGACATCCTGGCCTCTATCAGCAGTGGTGTGGCCAGCAGGACCAGGGAAGTGATTGTCCCCCTGTACTTGGTGCTGTTGAGGGCACTTCAAGTGCTGTGTCCAGTTCTGGGCCCCTCAATTGAGGTGCTGGAGTGAGTCCAGAGGAGATCAATGGAGCTGGTGAAGGGTCTGGGGCACAAGAGCAGCTGAGGGAGCTGAGTGCCTCAGCCTGGAGAAACAGAGGCTCAGGGGAGACCTTATCCCTCTTTACAACTCCTTGAAAGGAGGTTGTAGCTAGGTGGGGGTTGGTCTCTTCTCCCAGGCAACTGGCAAAAGAATGAGAGGACATGGCCTCAAGCTGTGCCAGGGAAGGTTTAGGTTGGACATTAGGAGGAATGTCTTCACAGAAAGGATGGTTAGACTTTGGAATGGACTGCCCTGAGACATGGTGGAGTCACCGCCCCGGAGGAATTTATTGAAAGACTGGATGTGGTACTTAGTGCCATGGTCTGGTTGATGTGGTAGTGTTGGTTCACAGGTTGGACTCAATGATCTTGGAGGTTCTCTTCCAACCCGTTGGACTGTATTTTGTTAGGAAGACTTTTGCAAGAACGGATGCTGGAATCTGAACTTGAACTAACACCAGACTAGAGGTATCGCGTGTTGGTGAACTGCTATCAGTAGTCATAAATAAAATGTAAACATAGGTAGATTGAGTTTACAGTGCTTCTGCCTACTGTAAGAACTTTTCCCAGATATAGGAATATGGATGGCACCACAGACTCCCCCAGAAGAGGTAACAGCCATGCAATTCTATATCAAGTGTTTTAGCAAAACAGCAATGAGCTTTCCTAGCTAAACTTTTCCCATCATTTTGGCAAACCCTAAATCCCTCTCCTGCCCCAAAGCCCTAATCTTTTTATCAGGGGGAAAAAAACCAAGAAATAGAAAGGAAAAAGTTTTTCTGATGGGCTTGTACAGTTAAAAATCATAAACAGTAAAGAAATCTACATGCTAAGGTTCCAACAGAAACAGAGACTTGGCTGACTTCTGTAATCTGAATTTTGCATTAATTAAGTGTTTTGAATTTGATTAGAATAAACTAGCCATCTCATTTAGTCCAGCACTTGCCCCTTTCCAGACTTTTTAAAAAACATATCCAAGATGAACCAGGATTCTAACTAGAGGAATGAGAAGGGAAAGAGAAGGATGGGGACTTGAAGGCAGAAAGATAAGCAGGAAGAAGACAGAAAAAATGAGTTTTCATCTGCCTAGGATTTGCATTTGGCTTGTATATCTGCCTTACCTTGTGAGACCTGAACACATGACACTCCTATATTAATTCTGAATTCCCATATTTTATACATGTATTTTTTCACTGGAATATAATTATTTTCTGAAACTAAGAAACATGAAATAAACATGGTAACAATTATGAGTGCTTTGTTCCTGCTTTTGTTGGATCTTGGAGAGGCACTTGACAACCCAGACCAGGGCTACTTCGACAATGTTTGAAGAACCAGTTCAGCCATAGGTTGATGTCAGCTGGACTAATCAGAACTCTCTCAATGGATAACTATATTCATATGTTGAACTGCACTGCTCAGATGTGCATGGCAAGCTTCACCCATCACACAGGCTACCTGACATCAGCTTTCTTTTCTAGTCAATTTATCTTGAAACTATTAGTTCAGCTGTGGTGTCACTAAGTTGTCCTTTACATACACCTTCAACAATATTTGGTAACGCACATAGAAGCATGGCTTTCCAGATGCCATCTGGATGCCATCCAGAGGGAGCTGACAGGCCTGAGAGGTGGGCCTCTGCAAAACCTCATACTCATCAAGGCCAAGTGCAAGGTCCTGCACATGGGTCAGGGTAATCCCAAACTCAGATACAGGCTGGGCAGAGAATGGATTGAAAGTAGCCCCAAGGAGAAGCTCTTAGGGTTGCTGCTGGACCAGAGGCACACCACGACCCGGCAACATCAGCCTGCAGCCCAGAAAGGCAAACATATCCTGGGCTGCATCAAAAGAAGCATCGTGGGAGGTGATTCTGCCCCTCTACTCTTCACTCCCAAGACCCTACCTGCAATACTGCATCCAGTTCTGGGGTCCCCAGCACAGGAAGGACGTGGACCTGATGTACTGAGTCCAGAGGTGGTGCTCAGAGGACTGGAACACCTCTGCTATGAAGAAAAGCTGAGACAGTTGGGGCTGTTCAGCCTGGGAAAGAGAAGGCTCTGGCAAGACCTTATTGTGGCCTTTCAGTACCTAAAGGGGCTACAAGAGAGATGGAGAGGGACTTTCCACTGGGCATGAAGTAATAGAACATGGGGGAATGGCTTCAAACTGAAAGAGGGTAGGTTTAGATTAAATACTAAGAAATTCTTCACTAATAGGGTGGTGACCCAGAGAAACTGTGGATGTCCTACCCCTGGAAGTGTTCAAGGCCATGTTGGATGGGGCTTTGAGCAACCTGGTCTAGTGGAAGATGTCCCTGCCCATGGTTGGAGGCTGAAACTAAATGATCTTCAAGGTCCATTTCACCACAAACCATTCTATGGTTCCATGCCTGCTTCACTCAGAGTGAAACCTTGGAGAAGAGTTCATTGTTGCACCATCACAGCCTTGTAAGTAAGGCTCAGAAGCAGAAGGAACAGGCCTGAAGTTCCATTCCCCATTCAGCTACAGGGAGCCTGAAGCCTCATTTCCCATTTCCCAGTGCTCTGAACTGCAGGCTATGCACCACTCTTTGTGCAAACACTTGAGCATGTACACAGAGAGAGGAAGGGGAGAAGGTGTTGAAATCTGTTCTGTACCGCAGCCAAGAAGTCAAGATTTATGGGGCCAGACAGACACTTAACCAAGTCCGATTGTGTAATCTGCTCGGCGACCCACAGTCCTGGGACATGGAAGCAGTAGCTGCTGATTTGAATCCCCCATTTTCTCCCTTGACTTTGTATTTTAAGTGTAGCTGTGACTGTTGTGCTCCATGTTGGATTTAACACTGCCTGTGCACCAGGCAGTTCAGACGCCATGTGTTTTTTCTTGTGTAAAAGCTATACAGCCTTCTGAGGACATGCTTTCAAAACATTCAGCTGCAGCAAAAGGTGCCTTAGAGCACATGCTGCAGCCAAACTGTAGACACTTCAAGCTTTTACTAGAATATTTCAGACCTTATAACAATCCCGGTTATTATTCTTGGATTTAGGTGTTTCACATCAGTGGTGTTCTGGGCAACTTTGTATTATTCTGGATTTCATCTTAGACATCCACAACATAGCAGACCTTTAGCTCCTACTGTTAACTCATGCAGCACTCCAGTGCTCTAGGTTTTCTACTGAGTTGAGCAGAGAAATATCTGAACTGAGTCCAGTAGTTTCATTACTGTGTCACTTAGGATTTATATGTTCTTGTTCAGGAACTTAAACACTGATAGAAAAATTGAGTATGTTGAAATATTTCACTGTTCTTTTGATCATCTAGAATATTTTTCCAAGTGTTATATGTAGATTGAAGAGCAATTTTATGCTAAAAATTGCTGCTTTTTGTCGTTGTTTAGTCCCAGTCTGGAACTAAGTACCATGCAGCTGCTCTCTCACTGCTCCTGCCACATTGAGGTAAATCAGAAAAAAGGTAAAACTTTTTATTGAGAACAGTTTAATAACTGAAATAAAATAAAATATAACAATAATAACAATAATAACAGCAACAAATAACAATTGTAATTAAAAGAGAGACAACAAAAAGAGAGAGAGAGAAAGAAAACCCAAGAGGAACGAGTGATGCACAATACAGTTGCTCCCCACCCACTGACCGATGCCCAGCCCATCCCTGAGCAATGATTGGCAGCTCCCAGCCAAGTCTCCCCAGTTTATGCACCAGGCATGACGTTCCTTGGTATGGAATATCCCTTTGGCCAGTTTGGGACAGCTGTCCTGGCCTTGGTCCCTCTGACTTCTAGTGCAGCTTCTCACTGGCAGAGCATGAGACACTGAAAAGTTCCTGACTTTGGATAAGCACTACTTAGCAACAGCTACAACATCAGTGTGTTATCAACATTATTCTCATACTAAATCCAAAAAACACAGCACTGTACCAGCTACTAGGAAGAAAATTAACTCTATCCCAGCCAAAACCAGGACACACTGAAAACAGTTTCCATTTCAAATAAATGGTGAAATAGATGTGTTGTTAGAAAACTATCATTCAGTTGCATTAGGATCTTAGTCATGGAGTTGTATCACTTGAAGACTCATCTCATGGGAAGCACAAGACCGATGTAAGCAGGGGAAAGAGAGTATGCTGAGCAGAAACTCATAATAACATCTCTGTTGATTCAGCAAGTTGTCACCTTGACCCCTTTATATACTGTCATGATAGAAGCAGAAGAAAAAAGGTTCCTGCCAGGTTTCTGACTCTTTCCCCTCTGTGTAGACCTGGTGCCTGCAACCAAAGTCCATGGACCCAGGCATTTCAAAGAATACATGCAGTTTATTTTGTATAAAATTATCTAGAGTTACTCTTTCATTTAGTAAAATCTATCTATTTTTATAACACCATGCTTATGACATGCCATGATCCCAAGTACAGCTCTTGTCCTGGCTCAAGGCTCACATAACAGCAAAGCCACATTGAATAAGCCTTATTCTAGCATATATCACGTCGAATATTTTGTTTGCAAGATAAAGCTCACAACCCCAGCTCTTTACTTATCTGTTTTGTTACCCGTCTTGTTGCTACACAATGAAGAAAATTGGTGTCAGTCAATTTTAAATGGATTGCTCTACAATTGTAATAGACCACAGAAAGATTTTTGAACTCTTTGTTTATAACTAAAAACAGGAGTTTTGTTTCCACACAAAATTTTCCATGACATCTACAAAACACTTACTGCTAGTGAGAAAACTGGAGTGCTGAGATCAGTATTTGTCATGATGACCAAAATTACTTTACAGCTTCCCTGTGCTTCCCGTTCCCCTGTAAATATCTGTTGTTTCTTATAATAAGACTGTAAATTCCTCCAGGTTTCTTTTCCTTTGTTTTAACAACACTTAGCACAACAGGATCTCAATGATCTGAAATATTTCAGTAGTACTGCAACCACTAATGAAATCTTTGGGTTTTAGTCCAGTGTTTACTTGCAAATCTGTAAGGATAAAAAAAAAAAGAATTATTTTTTACAGTTCATCTTTTCCACCTCCTTTCAATATTATTCACACAGTTCTTATTACTGGGGTTGGGTTGACTCTGTGTTCGGTCCAGCAGTACAATTCCTCCAGCAGATTTCTTTGCCTGCTGGACAAAGCTGAGCTCAATGGGCATTGTTATCAGGAATGACATGGGATATGGTTCTCTAGTTACGTTTGTACATTTTTAAAATTTTTTTACTGTCGCAAATACCCACTCATAATAAATCAACTCCAAGACATTCACAAAGATCCTCTTCAGTACCAGAAGTGTGAGATTACACCCCCTGACTGAAAAGAAAGCATCCCCTAACTAGGAGCAGATTTCCTCATGGAATACCCACAGAATAAGTTAAATGACTCTCTCTCTTCTACTACAGTGGAAAAGTCTCACTTCCAAGACTTTAAGTGGCCAATGCCTGAGAAGAGAGAATCTAGAAAAGTTCTAGATTACACCAGAGAAGGAAGAAAAGGCAAAGACAGCATTTGTGCTATATAACCATGACCCTCATACTGCTCATATTAGACAGAGAGATTATTGGGAAATGTATTTGGAGTGGCTGCTGTGAAGGAAAAGGAGAAGAAAGCAGGAATGATGTAATATTTTGGCAATTGGATGAAGAGACAGGAAGGGGTTTTGAAGTCACAATGAAGACAGTAAAGACAATAATCAGAAGAGGATTTTAAAAATAAGAAAAATAACATCTATTGTGTGTATATAGACATTGGTGAGCAGGTGCTATTGCAGGTGCTGACAGGTGGGAAGAAAAGTGAGTTCTCAGGCTTTGGCTGATCCTGCTGTGAGGATGAAATATTTCACTGCATGTATAAAAAACCAAAGTGGGTCAAAGAGAGGGAGAGGGCCAAGGAAGAAGTGATGCTCCCTGGAGAGACAAAATGGGGAGGAAGTGAGAGAAGAGAAGAGAAAGGGAAAGGGGAAAGAGAAAGGAAAAGAAGGTAAGGGGAGAAGGAAAATAAAGAAAGTGAGAGAGATGAGCAAGCAGAACACCAATCAGTAATATCAGCAGCCTAAGGAACTCGCTATTAAAAATCATTCCTGCAGATGGAAAGAACTGAAGAAAAAGCTCAAAAGGCTTCTCATTTTAGGTTTGCTTCCTTAAATTTTAGGTCAGATTTTTTTCTTATATTTTTTCCATATGCCCAAAGTGAGCTTCTTAAATTACTCTGTTTAGAAATAAACACATGGAAACAATAAACATTGAGAACATTAGCTTGCATATTTCCTTAATGTATGCATATTTCTCTCCAATTTTCCACATGAAATGAGACTAATTCACTTAAATTTCTTGGGATCCACCCTCTGTCAAAGTTTCCATGATTTCAGGGTTAGCTCAGTAGTTGGTTAATACCTCTGAGAGCGCTGATTTAGAAATTTTAAGTCAGCTGCTCAGCTTGTGAATAGCAGAATATTTACACTGTATTCAAGTGACTTCTGTCAATTTGCACAGAAGAGAAATTGCCTATTATTTCTTTTTCTTATAATACAAAATAAGAAGAATATTATGCATATAGAAGTCTGTTTTCTAAAGGAATACAATCAATGTTTCTTCAAAGGTTTTTCTACTTTGGGATAAATGTGCTGCTTTATATTCCACAGTTATTTGCAAATGTAACATTAGTTCACAGTCTTCCCTTGGTAATACTGGTAGCAGAGCTTTGTTCAATATGAACATTTTTCTGGCATTCCTGGAGCAAAGAACTTGTCTTCACACCGCTTGGCCCTGTTGTCCCCAGCAGTGGCAAAAGGAGACATACATAACAGCCCATGATCATGGCTACCTTTCGTAGCACATGCCCTTCAAAAACTCCCCATACCCGCCAGCCAGCACATGAGGGATGCCAGAGAATACCTGTCTAGTTTGCCTCATACCTGTTAATGGACTGCTGTCCATTAATTTGTCTAATCCTGTTTTGAACATGCTGACACTGCCTCCACAACTTTCCAGGGCACCACAGTTCAGATTTTCATTACTTCTTTTGTAAGGAATAACCTTTTTCCCTGGTGTGTTCTCCCTCTTTTCATTATTATGCCCTGTGACAGTTCAGATTCTCTATAGGTGACTCATGCCAAAATCTCACTGACTACTGTTATGAATTATCTGCTCCAATTCAACTAAGAGATCTTAAGGACTGTTTTGCTACTAATTTTGTAGTGACAACAAATTTCCTGGCTGGAAGGAAAACGCGGCCCAATTTGCAGGAAGCGGTAAGAGGGAGAGGATGTAAGCACAGCAGCATACATTCCAGGCACCATGAACTAAGAGAGCAGGTCATGGGCAGCTGAGCAGATCTATTAATACATTAAAGTATCATCAAGGGCTAGTTTAATGTATTGTTGGGATCCAGAAAAGACAAAAAGCCCCTCCTGAATTTGAGAGTTCTACTCCTGCCACTTATATTTTCATGGAGTTCTTAATGTTGACACTAAATATTTTTCTGTTTTAACCCAGTGGTCCCCAACTTTTACCAGTTCATATGCTGTAACACTGGTTAGGAACAACCTCTGTGTACAAACTCTTCTGGATTTTATGTCTGATTGATTTAAAATGTCTTAATGTCCTGTCCTAAACATGAACAATACCAAAAGGATCCATCATCTTCCAATGCACAGTATTAAGATTTGTCGGTTTAATAGCACTGGCCAAATACCTTATACCAAGCATTAGGGGGCACTGGAACTGATTTGCCAAGTCGCATGGATTATCAACTGACAGCAGAGTGTATATCAGCTAGAAAGACTTCCATTATTTATTTATTTTACAAGATGTCAAACCCACTGCAGTCCTCACTACGCAGCATTCACTGGGAACCGCATCACTGTGAAAATCAAGCTGCACACTTCCATTTTTCCCTTGTCTTCAAATTCTGTGCTATTGTTTTCTTTCATCCCTATTCTTTATTACACTGAAGAATGCTGGAATATTAATTGCTTTGTTCTCTGTACACATTAACGTATTTTAATAAATTCATTAATTTGGTTTATATATCACTGAACTCCTCTACATTTTATTTTCCAAATTTTCAACCATTCTTTTGCTTCTTAAACCTTTCAGTTTGATAACATACAGACACATGGAACGGACAGTATGCCAGAAGTGGCAGTATTCAACGAATAAGTTATATGAGTGATATAAAGGAGGAATACCGTCCTCAGTTCTGCTCACTATTTGCCAGTCTCCATGTCACTTAAGGGTGTGCAACACTGCACTTCAGTTGCCCCTGGGATAACTTAGTGCTTGTTGCTACAGATTCATCATCATGAATACAAATATTTTAGCAGTGATTTTTATGTAGGAGATTCCCATTGATGTTTATTTTTAGGCATCCAGTTTATTTTCTAATGTTCCATTTAAACCAGCGTTTTCTTCATACGATACCTTCTTTTTCTGTGATCAACTGCCAGTGGTCCTCCCATAGAATTTTATCTCTCTACTCCAACATACCCTTCAAGGTTGTTTCATGTAAAGGCTATAAAAATGTCAACATGGATTAGCTACATTCATATTTTTAATTATCCAATCATTTGTGAAGGACCTGTTTTCAAGTGAATGGCTCTGAAATTGCTTCATTCCCTTCACTCACTGCTTTTATTAAACCCGACACACTGTAGAGCCTCTTTGACAGCCACTCAGGAATCACACAAACAGAAGACAAGGAGCTGACAGAGTTCCACCCAGGTGTTTTGACATCACCCCATCATATGCACCTCTCTGGAATATAGTTATGACTTTCAGGCCTACTGCAGGATAATCAAGTCTGTCAGATGATGCTGTTTTTCCTGCTGTTGCCTACACTCTCATAAATGGAAAAGGGATTTGCTCTATTTGAGATTTACTAAGTGAATTTTAACTTCTGCAGATAATAATTTTCTATAACTGAGCTACAGCTGAACTTATGAGAATGATCCCACTATATTTTTACGAGCTTTATAACTTTTACAACTTTTATGTTATTAGATATCATTGTTAATGTCTCAAAATTTAACATTTTAAAAGTTGCCAAGTCCCAAAGTCTAAAAGGAACACTTGAGACTTTTAACAGGCAAGCTCTTGTTCGACAACTTATACATAAGTATAAGCTTAAGGTAGAAAATTTAAAGTAGGAAAAAGCATTCATTTCCAAATGTATTCACTGGAACAAATTACACAGTGATATGATATCTGGTTTTCCTCTTAGTATCTTCAGATCTAGACTCTTCTGCAACTACAGGTTAATCAACCACAAGGTATCAGAAGTAATTTTTTGAAATTTACCATATATACTCTGTATAATAAAATTATATTGATTAATATAGCATTATTCTGGCCATGAACTCCATGAACTTTATAGGATGTATTTATTGCAGTCTATGATGACAATAATTCTTTTATTTTGAAATTTACATGTCATTCTGATGCAGTAAAATATTTTAAAAAGTCAAGCCCAGAAAATCTTCAAATTTTTGGGGAAAAATAATCCTATACAAAAGAAGTTGAACTTCTTGACACAGTTCAAAAATGTTCTGCCAAGATGTTAAGGTCAAAAAAAACCCAACCAGTTGGGTAGTGATGCATGAAACATTCACAGGAGAAAACTTGCTTCTACAACAACAAAAGAATTAATCAGTTCCACATTTTGAACCTTCTATAAAAATAAAACTTTCCTAATTTTTTCTAAACTTTTGAAAATACATTAAATATAGTTTTGGTTTTGTTTTGTTTTTTTTTTTACAATCAGATTTATTTATATTGCCATTTTCCATGCAGCATTTGTCTCTGCTCACTTTGTTTGACTGTAGAACTGCTCCTCTGGGAAGCAGCAATGGGGGACCCCAGCCTTCCCCACGGCCCCCAGTGAGGCAGCGTGCTATCCGTGGGATGAAGATGCATCTTAAAGGTAGGTCTGTTTCACTAGATGGTCAGACTGAAAACAGGGCTTCTCTTACTCTTGCAGCTCTCACATTTCTCCAGTTTGCAGGGATAGGTCCTGTTTGCACTCAACAGGTGTGGTAATTTGAAAATAGCAATCCCCTTCTGACATATGAGGGAAGAAACATGTTCCCAACTCACATCACATTTTAAGCTCTGCAGATTCTGCAGTGTGGTTAAGAGACTCATTACAGTTGCTCCTCCAAAGAGCTTTGGTTTCTTTTATGAGATGCAATATTTATTTTGTGGATGTCAAGAAGCTGGAGGGAATGGTTTGTTAACAGAGACACTGTAAGATATGCAAGCTGAATCTCAGCTAAGGAGGAGAGAAGGCTGGAGGCAATAAGGGCTGCATTCTTGTGTACATCTCAAGGGAACTGCAAACATTACTCACAAAGGTCTGATAAATCTCAATGATCTGAGGCACAGAGAATGAATGCCTTTTTTACCACCTTCCTACAAACATAAGTATGCCCTGTTCCACAATTACCAACTTGAAACCAAACCAAATCAGTGGCTGTGGAGGTACATGCAACAAGACATGGCCAACTCCTGCTGTGTGAAAGGTGTATATGATGTGCCATTACCTCCCCCTCTAAATCCAGCTGGATGTTTCCTTAATTGTTAGCACATCACTTCTAGTTTTGTTTCTCTTTCACTACTTTTATTGGGAAAACATGTGGATATTTCCCCTGAAATGGAAGCTGGAAATCAGCTTGAGATATGGTGAGGTGAGTCTCTTTTAGCAGTTGATTGCTCCCAGCCCTTTCACATACTCAAAGTAAACGCTGGAGTTGGAGTGGAATACTTCAGTCCCACAGGTTCAATGCAAAACAGATTTTAATCTACAGTTTGTATTTTTGCTGGTAACACACATTAAGATACTTGATATCTTAATGAGTTGCCATATTCAAAGCACTGAATCGGGAAAAATAGATTTCAGATGGAAGCTAAGCCCCCTGTAAGCATCCCAAAGCAAAATAGCTATTCAAACTGTATGTTTTCCCTTTCAGAGAGGCACACATGCAAACGGATCATTTAGGGCCTCCTCTGAGGCAGTACATACCTCAGGAACTTCAGTGGTGCCTCTCTGCAACTTAATAGCCTCAGTTACAGCAGTAATGAAAATGAACTGCGACTGATTCTCTGCCCAGCTGACATGGTAGAGGTTTCATCCATACAACTGAACTGTCTTACTCCCCAAACCAGGTGGCATCTCCGAACTGTTTTCTGGGAACAAATTCTGGTATGTGCCACTCGTTGGTCTCTGTTAAGGCATCACCTGGGAGACAGCTTCTTGGCACAAGTGAAAAGCACGCCCGCAACTGTGTGCTAACAAACAATATGGACAACACGTGGCAGTGCCTGGACCCGCACCAGCAGTGGCTATTTTATTAGAAGAGATGGAGTCAGTGTATGTAGCTCTAATTATCTGATGTCACAGTGTTAGGAGGCCATGAGAGCCCAGCGTGGGATACCCTCAGGACTGCTTTTGGGAGCCTTATCCTCTAAGCCTCCAAACAGAAATACCACAATGAACACACTCACGATGTCTAGGACAACGCTGACGCTCGTTTACCAGGATGAATGGCCAGTGAAGCTGTGCTTCCAGTAGTTTTTGTTGTTGTAACTAAACCCAGTGGAGCTGTATTGGTCAAACTAACAGACCATCCATCCATTCTACTGTAGAGAAAAGAGACTGAGATGTCTTTTGTCTCTGGCAGTAACTCTTCCATAGCAATACAATGCAGTTGAAAGGGTGCTTTCCAAACACAGTCTACACTATTCTCACAAGCCCAGAGAGCTTTTATTTATCTGCACACAATGTTTGTTTTTTAATTGGACATTATGGAAACTCTGACAGTAATGTAAGAGATGATTAGCAATAAAACAACATCTAAATGAATGGCTTCTAAATTTAATAATAGGCTAAATGTCTACATTGAGACATGGTTAATCAAAACCAGTTTGTAAACTTCATTTTATTCAGGTCAGCCAGTCAACAGTACATGTAATGCATACTATAAAACTGATTTAGGGCTTTTGGACACCCAAGCATCTACATAAACCAAGCAAGGATTAACTAGGTCTGTCTACCCATAAATTACAGCACATTGTTTTTAAGTGACCAGGATAAAAAGCAACATGCCGTGAACCATCTACATTATGTTTTTTTCTCCTTTGACCAATTTCCCAGTTACTCTCTCAAATTATCACTCCAGTTTCTTCTTTGTTCATCCCTGTATTGTTTCCATATAACTGTCCAAACCCGCCTGCAAGGCAACTAATCAAAAAAGGCTGAATCACAAGAACATTGACCACTTGATAGTTTGCCCAGCTTATTAAAAATATGAGTTTGACATCCTGCAGCATATTTTAACAATTGGTTTGCAAATTACAGCATGGCTAAATACAATTAAATTCATTCCATTGTACACAGTAACTATTTAACATATGCTGTGAATCTTGTACACAGATCAGGACTCTGCACTGTTTTCCTACAGCTGTTAGTCAAGTCTTGTTGCCTTGTGCTACAGATCCACCAGTTCTCATAACATAAACAGTCTTGGGCCAGGTCATAGCTTGGTTGCAATTTTAACAAAACAAAATAAAACCTCAAAACACTATTCAGAAGGCTTTTAGAAGCACTGATGGCCATCCATTAGTAAAATTATTCACTTCTCTGTACTCACTGCAAATCAATACTGGGTTAACTCACCTCTGTGCTTGTAGAGATGAACCATTCCTAAGCACTGGAACAGTGCCTTGACTCTTTATCTCAAATACCTGAACACAGGCAGTGCTGAAAGTACTTACTGCTTATTCCAACAGCAGATTTTGCTTAAATTAATAGTACTCTTCTTTCCCTTTCAGAGGGCGAACCTGCAGAGCACATATTTTATCCACTACACTATGCATGGTAACATACCAGCTCACATGAACAACCACGACATTGTGTCATTGTATTGTCCCCCGGACATTCCACGCCACTCCCTATGCACCAGACCTGAGAAGCCTGTGATACACGACATATCCCAGGGGATATGAAACACATGTGGGTCTGATTCGACACTTTATTATTTCAACTCTACACCATTGCAACTCTAACAAAGTTACACCAGTGCAAAACTGTTGTTCTGAAGTGGAGGATTAAACCCATATGTCTTTTTATATGAGCCAAATTTACAGGACAAAGTTTCTCTAAGAAATTCAGTAAACATTCAGACTTCTTCAGAGTTCTGTACCTGTTTGGTCCTCAGACAGTACTTTTCCTGCTCAGGAAAGGCTTTACCTTAAGGACAGCAACTGTTACTTGTTAAAAGGCTGTCAATAAGAATCTGAATTATTAAAAAAAAAACCCAAAACCAAAAAGATTGAGAAGATTTGCAACCTACAAAACATTTAAAACAAGATGGCATTTCCTCAAACTCACTCAGCCATGATTAAATCCCCTTTTGCCTGCTTAGAAGTATTACCTCTTTGTAGAATTAAAGCACAACCCATCACCATTGGCAAATTGTGATTTCACTGTGCAACTTTTCAAGGGTTTATCCTGGCCTCTTTCCAGACAGTTCACCTGCATATTGGTTTAGCAATATTTTACTTCAAGAGAAGATTAACTAATTCTGTTTGATTTGGATTTGTATACAATTCTGAAAACTTTGAAGCTATATGCTTACATACTAAGTTAGATACATTTATCCACCAACAGATAAAAAGACATTTATTAAACAACTATATGACTCATTCTCATAATGTGCCATTTAGAAACAGGAATCTGTGCTGCTGCTCTGAGGGTACATGACTAGTTTAGCTCGATGGATAAACCAAAAAATTCAGATTAGATCTATATATATTTCTTCAGAATATTTCACTGTATTCAAAATTTTGAAATTTCCTTCTGGTTGATGAAAAATTATTGAACCAGTCTAAAGAAATTTGAGAGAAGATTTTAATGCTAGGCAAAAAATACTGAGGAAATCTAATAATGATGATGATAATAACGACAAATACAATTAATAAAAACAGTAATAGAATACTACTAGTACTAGTAGTAATATTACTTTCTTTGGAAGATATGATAAAATTAGTGGCAACTTTTCCATCTTCAAAGTTAATTGACCAAAAATACACTTTCAAGAAGTTTCAGTCACTCAAATTCTACATTTGTAGAAATAAAAGCCTTTACCTGAAAATAAATAAATAAATAAAATCCAGCTCCAGTCATCCTATGTTAATTTCCAGTGCTACTGAACTCAATTTGATTATTTAATGAGTAATTTTTATGTCATATACACATGACTGCAAGATCACTTTTTTATATCATCTTCTAGGAAGCTTTACTGTTGAAAACATTCAGTAATATTCTTCAAGTGTCAATTAAAATAATTCTAAAATAATATTATTTTTTAAATCCTTATGTATTTTAATTTAAAACAATTATAGTTCACTTCTGACTATATGTTATGAATTCTTTTCCCTCTGGAAGTGTCTTTGATAAAGTCAGTGGATTATTTGTTTTGTTAAGTGTTAAAAACTGTTTTATACCTCCCTACTTATACCTGTAATATGATTAGATATGGCAACAATAAATGAGCTCATTGAACGCTTTTCTATTTAGTTATGATTGTATTATATACTAATATAGTTATGAATATGTCAACCAAGAAACAGTAGTGACTTCAGTTATTGAATACCATAAATAATATCTCATACAAATATTATTCATGGTGTTATTATGTTAGAATCAGAAGAGCATATCTAAATACCAAAAGTTCTGTGATATAAATACATTTATGTTTTTCAATATTTATGTATAGGCACTTATTTAGGCTGTGATTCCTCTCACCTAATTCTAACACTAATGAATGTTAGGAAGTTGTTTCAGTCATCTAAGTTTAGGTGTCATATCCTTGGGTGAAGGTGAAGAA
This sequence comes from Atrichornis clamosus, assembly GCA_013400975.1. Classification (NCBI taxonomy): domain Eukaryota; kingdom Metazoa; phylum Chordata; class Aves; order Passeriformes; family Menuridae; genus Atrichornis; species Atrichornis clamosus. Next base: position 241,975 of record WBMZ01001507.1, read on the forward strand.
CACACAGGGTACAGTAAGGGACCCACAGAACTGGCACCTCTGATGCACCATCAACAGTCTTCTGGAGCAGCAGCTGGATGTCAATCAGGAAACAATAACATTCCCATTACAGTCTGAATTTCCAGTTTAAGCAGTACAGTCAGTGGCACTGAAACAGCAATTCAACTCACCTGGGACACTTAGGGCAGGATTTGGTTACTCGAACGTTGATATCTGCTGCCACTGGGAAGCATGAGGGTCCTCTGGGAGTAACACCCATTCATCCCATCCTAACAGATATGTACAATAGGAGAGAGGAAGCAATCTTTCCTCTTCATTGAAAATAAAGACTGCCATAAAGCTGAATTACATGGTCACCCTTGGGATTTCATTCATTTGTCCACATGTAGATGTCTACTGTCACATTAGCTTTGTTGTGTCTGAAATGACCACATGGTTAGGGATGTTCTGCAGCCTTTCTCAGGCCTTCTGCAGCAGCAGCAGCTGGGAGGAAAATGAACCAAGATCATCTGGTGAGATCCATGCATTAGAAGCCATTTTAGATGTTATTTTAGATGTCTGAAACTTCTGACAGGTATTAAACAGAACCTACAGAAAAGCCACACCTTTCACAAGCTGAGAGTCAGGTGGGATCTCACATATGATGTCTCATGAATACCAGTCATATAAATTATCACTGTTGTGCCACTCCTAACCTGGAATTTGATCCACAGATCTAGGTTTCTACCAAAGTAGAAAGTCTTGGTCTGTTGACTGGAGCTCAGCTGCATGGGAATTTACTACATTGACTGGTGAAGCCTTTTCACCTCCTCCTTCATCGCCTCTGTGCTCTCTCTGGGATCATTCCTCTTTTTAGGACAATTTTCCCTCACCCTTCTGGAGGATGATTGGTCACTTCACTTGTACTGCTGCTTCCCTGAACATCAGCCTCATTAGATGACATTTTGCAGCATTGTCCTCTCATGGACCAGATCTTACAAGTAATGGTGCTAGGAATGCATTAATTTTGTGTGGTTTCAGCTCTAAGTCCTATAAGCACTGAGTCCAGGATTTTATTTTGGTTTTTTTCCCTACATTTCTGAGGCCTCAACATTTTTATATAAGACAACTAAGCACCTTTCAAAGCCTAAAATGTCACAGATATGGGTAAAGATGGCAAAGCTTTGGGCTTAACCCAGGGAAGAGAAGAGAATGAAATACTGTAAGTGTTTCTTGTACATCTGAATATGTATCTAACATCTGAATCAAAATAATTTCTACTTAAAGAAGAATTACATTACAGGTACTTTTAATAATACAGCATCAGATATCACAAAACACAAAAGCCTTTATGATGCTTTGGAAAACCAACAGGAGTTTAAATGAGATACAAACCAGGCATCTTCTAATCCTTCTTCAAGTTTTGTTCCTTCTTTTCTTCTTTTTCACAATATGACTCAGAGGGGCAGATCCTACCTGATATAAAACAGTCCATCGAGCTTTATCAAAGTCAAAGGAGTTAGAGTCACACCAAAGGAAAATCTGGCATGGTGCGTCTAAACTGCAGATATAACATTAACTGTGACTAATTGTGAATGTTGTAGATGTTTCTTCCTACGCAGAGTTATGTCTTTACCTGAACATCTTTCTGCTTTTTGTTATTAGGCCTAAATAGGACATCAAAGGTTTGGGGTTTTTTTTAAATCTGCATGGAAAAATGTCTCTCATTTCCATATAACTCTCTAAACATCTCCTTCTTTAATTTGCTTCTGAGGACTTCAAAACATCTTATTGTCTGCAGTAGAAGAAACATCTGTTGAAGTCATACATAGTTTATTTGCTGGAATCAGTGATAAAAGACAGCATAGAGACTCATCAAAACATTTCATTGCTATCAACGTAAAACAAAATATTACAAAAAACAAGGGTTTTTTTCTTTTTTTTAATAAGAGAAACATGGGGAAAATTTTGCAAGCCAAATTGACAAGAAAACTGTGATTTAAATTCATCAAGCCTCACATGACTGGATGTTGTATCTCAGCCAGATGAGGCATAATCATGCTACAATTTTTAATTAGCTAAGAAAGAGAAACAATTTATGAACAATGGTACTTCTCTCCACAGGATTTCCTGTTTAGAGGAATTGCTTTCCACACTAGAATTCATTTTTGCTCTTTCTACCTACTGATCTGTTTCACTTGCCTAGTGCAGCCTGATATTAATTACTATTCTTTGTTTTCTATTTTTGGCATAAAACACCAAAGAGACCCCAACATCACATTTCAGATCTAAGCCAGCCTCCTAGGAGGTGAGGTGGGAAGTATATGCAATGAAATTAGAACAGTAATATTTTTCCCTATTTTATTAGCACTCTCCAATTCAGCAGCTCTCTGCCTTAGACACAAAGAATTTGAGAAAGAAGATCACCTGGCAAGCTTACAGAAACCTGACCATCTTACTGGCATGACACTACAAAGGAAAATAATTTGGATAAAACTTCTGGTAATGAGGAGGAAGAATTGCAAGGCAGTACGTCAGAAAATTCATTTCACAAAGTATTCTTCTTGTGCAGGAGCAATGAAGACTGCATCATCAGAAGGAACTGATACTTAGCAAGTGTAATCCCCTTCAGATAATTGGCAACTTGATACACTTGTCTATTCAATTTCCACCTACTTGCAGGTTTTTCAAGCAGATTCTAGTTCTAGTACTTCTGCACAATTATTCTTTACTCCTTTGTATTTTGCTATTTCATTTCCTTTTCAATGGTACCCTACGTACTTTTTGTTTTATGTTTTGGGTGTTTTTTTTCTCCCTGACAGCCTAAAAAATTAAAATTTTCCTATTTTATCAGTAACAAGTTTCATCTTTTCCTTTGTCAGATTCTCTCTACTTTCCACCATCTTCCTTACCCTTATGCACAATTCTGTGTGATTCATCTTTTCTCTCTCCTGATTCCTACTTTTCTTCCTTTCCTATTAGTGCTATCTATTTCATTTTCTTTTTCTTCATGTTCAGTTTTGTCTAGTTTGTCTTATTTTCCATTTCCTTTTCTGTCTTTTTTTTTTCTCAGGCTCTCCATTGTACCTCACTCTCTGTTGTACACACAAACTGGCATTAGAAAGCATAAAAAAAGGCAAAAAATGAAACAAAGTCAGCTGGGGAAAGCATCAGGGGTACAATTGTCTTTTACACATTTCTTTTCTGCCTTTTCTTCATTTGTCTCCAGCTTGATGATCATTTTATTTCTTAACGTCCTTCAGACTTTTCCAATAGCTTCAGTTGTTTTTGCTGGAGGTAAGCACTGTTTATTCAACAAAAAGTCTTTTGCTTCTGCATATGCAATTGTGAAAAAGGCGTAAGTGTTAACTATGGATGAACAGATAGGTTTTGTCTTTTTGAGCCAGCTTTCTTAATTCCAAGGTCCAGAGGTTTATGACTTGTTTCTTGTAGTTCCAGATCTGCGGTCAGGATGCCCTAGCACTCAGCTGGAAGCATCTATGGCTTCTTTAAATATTTTTGTATTTTGTTATTTCCGACAACTCTGTAACATTTATATCAAGCATCAATATTTTAATAAACCCACAGTGTCCATAAGGATCTTCTTTAGAACCTTTTTTTCTACAGCAGGTAAGCATTCTGTCTTCTTCCAGGATATAAAATATATTGGGATAAGTCAATGTTAATGATTCAGAGCAGAATCTTAACAAAATATAGCTTAAGAAGGTAAGGAGCAATATGTTATAGATACCTACAAAGTAAAAAGCAGGATGCGTAGTGAAGAGTCAATGCTACTTGTTCCTATTCAGGAAAGTTTGTTTCTGCACTTGGCTGCTTTTAGAGATGCTTGAAACGGCACAGAGCTGCTTTGTTTCCGTACCTGAGTTTCTAATCTCTTCTCAGAGTTGTGAAAAAGGAAAAAAAGTCTTAGGATACTACAGATTTAAACACTTGGCCATTATGTTCCTCCTCAAAGATGCATACACTGATGGATCTTGTGTTTTAAGATGCTTATGGATACTTCTGGAATATGTAATGAGCAAAACTATCAAGATTCATGGAGTAGCTGTATTGTAACCTTACAGCGGATTTGTTGAAGCCACACTATTGTGTTTTCTCTTCTAAATACTACAGTTCTTTAAGTTTAGGCTCCGAATTTGAAATACGTTCTGAATTTAAAGCCGAATTCTAGCCCTCAAATTACAGAGGATTAATCCTACTCATCATGTTATCCTCAGTGTTTACATTGCACTGCTGGCTGTCACAAATTAACTCCTTGATTTCCACTTGCCTTAGCATAGTTTCCAGGAGGATCTGCTCCACGACCTTGTCAGGCACAGTGGTGAGGACTGACTGGCCAGTCAGGGCTTCCCAGGTATTCCTTTTTTTCCCTTTATAAAATGGGGGTTATGTTTCCCCTTTTCCAGTCAGTGGGAACTTCACCATACTGCCACAACTTCTCAAATAGTGAATTAGTGATTTCATCCACTAGGTACCTCAGGACCCATGGATACATTTCATCAGTTTCATGGACTTGTGCACCTTCAGGTTCCTTACATGGTCTCAAACCTGATGGCCTCCTACAATAAGTGGTTCTTCATTCTTCCAGTCCCTGCCTTTGCCTTCTACAACTCAGGTGGTACGTTGGAACACCTGTTTGTGAAGACCAAGGCAACAAAATTGTTGAGTATCTGAACCTTCTCCATATCCTGGGTGACCCTGTGTCTCATTTCCTTCCAGAGAGGGCTAACGTTTTCCCCAGTCTTCCTTTTATCACTGAAGTACCTACTGAAGCTTTGCTTGTTGCCCTTGATGTCCCCAGGACAGGTCTAATTCTATCAGGGCTTTAAGTTTTAACCTGATCCCTGGCTGCTCAGACAATTTCTCTGTATTCCTCACGGCCTACCTGTCCTTGATTCCACCCTCTTGCAGTCTTTCTTTTTGTGTTTGAGTTTGTCCAGGAGCTCCTTGCTCATTCATGCAGGTCTCCTGGGGTTTTTGCCTGGCTTCCACTTTGTTGGAATACATTGCTCCTGAGCTTAGGGGAGGTGATCCTTGACTACTGACCACCTCTCTTGCGCCCTTCTTCCCTCCAGGGCTCTATCCCACATAGAAAGGAAGATGAATCCCTGGCTCTAGAACCAGTCCTGTAATCAGTTGTTGATCAACCAGATTTGACCCTTTCAATCCCTTCCCTTTTATTAGGAGAGTTGGTGAAAAAAATAGCAGCTCTCCAAAGTCCTTTACTGCCACTTGTAGGACTCTGTACTCCTTCCTGATCCTCCTCAGACTGCTCCTGGCTGTATCACCAGTGCCCATGCAAAACAACAGCATGAGATAATGGTTTGTGGACTGTACAAGGCTTGGTAGTCTCTCAGTGACACCTCTGATACCAGCCACCAGTAAGCAGCACATCTCTCTAGAGAGCATGTGAGGCCAGCAAATGGGTGCTCTTGTACCTCCCAGAAGGAAGGCACTTACTACTGTTACCTGCTACCTTTTCTTAGTCGCACTGTTTTTTATATGGGGAGCAAATTTATGCTTAATTGCATCACAAAATGCTTGATCAAAGAATTGATAATGCTGTGTTTGATCCAGAGCTGGTAGCCAAAAAGAAGACTTGCTCACGTTATGCTCCTAAGCTAGTCTCATGATATTTAAATTTTTCAATTATTTAAACTGTTTAAATTATTTAAACTAAATTGTTTAAATTATTCAATTATGTAAATTAACAAATCATTGACTCTGCTGGGGTCAGAATTATGTCTGTGTTCATGAGGATTTGCCATCAGTGTTCCTTGATTACTGATGGGTGCCTGCAACAGGTTAAACATCACAGGTAGTAGAGTAGTTATTTCTGCATTTAAAGAAGTTGCCAATTACAGTGCCTTATATAACAGTGTGCAACAATGTCCTAATGTTTGGCTTTTCAGGTAACCACTAAATTCAGGGAAGTCAGAGGATTATAGATATTATTTTTGCCTTCTGACTGGATGTTTACTTCAAGTTCGTATAAGAAATACTGACTAAATATTTGAGGCTTATCTATCAAGTGTCTCAGTATGCATTCACCTCATGAATAACCACTGCAATATTCAGAGCTGAGTAAATATAGATACATATATAACTCTGCTTTGGTCAGTATGGATAGGCTTTAAAGACTACCCTGAACTGATCAGCCATGTTATCAGGATTATTTGCTTTCTGGACATGTTAAAGAGATCAGTGAGGACTGAAATCCCCTTACGGCAGGCACCGTGCCTCCTCTCCTTAGCCAATCTCTGCAGCAGTTCTTCCAGACTTCAAAGGCAAGATCAGCTAACTCTTCTTGTAAAATAGGCCAAAGTCTACCCAGAGAGTGCAAAAACATGTGTAAAATTGGATACAAACTGACAAGGCCTTCAGATGTACTGTAGGTAGTGAAAGAACTCTGAAAACATGAAATACGTGACTGAGTTTGGAGCCTGTAAAATTGCTGTGGTTTTGCCAACATAACATTCTCCTACAGACTTGGAAACACATAAGAAATTTAAGCATTATAAAACAAAGATGGATAAAATGAACAAAAGAAAATGAGGATTTTATGCACTTTATGGTGAATTATATTTTTAGGATCAATCCAAATGATAAATTTCCTAGATTATTATTATACAATGAAAGGGTTCCTACTTAATTCCAGTTCTTAATTAGCCACGGTGGTGGGTTGGCCCTGGCCAGCTGCCAAACACTCACTCACTCACTCACTCAGTCAAACCCCTCTCTCTCCTGAGACAGGGAGTAAATAGAAGGAAGGTGAGCAGACTCATAGTCTGAGATGATGACAGTTTAACAGAGAAAATAAAAGTTGCATGTGCAAGAAAAACAAAATCACAAAAGTAGGTTGGAAAAGACATTTGAGATTATCAAGTCCAACTTGTAAACAAAATAAGGAATGAATGAGAAGACAAATCCCATAACTCCGAATATACCCCCTTCCTCTTCTTTCCCCCAGTTTTTCTTTCTGGGCACAATGACCTCTGGTATGGGATATCCCTCTGGTCAGTGGGGATCTCCTGTCCCAGATGTGTGTCCCTGTAACCTTTTACCCCACTCCAGCCTACTCGCTGGGGATAGGGAAGGAGGGAGAAAGCCTTGATGCTGTGCAAGCACTGTTCAGCAAAAGCCAGAACACTGATATGTTATCGACACTGTTTCAGCCACAAATCCAAAGCACAGCACCACACAGGCTGCTGTGATGAAAATTCACTCCACCCCAAGCAGAACCAAAGGGAAATTAGAATTTGTCTGAGTGGATGGATAGTAAATACATTATAAAGACTAATTAAAGTATAACTGGGTTGATGAATTGTTGATGGAAGAAGCGTGTAGAAGAGTGTTTTGATTTGAGACAAATATAGGAGGAACACGTCCTCCAATAAGAGGTAGGTTTCAACAGCCCCTCTTCCAGCAGGTTTGGAAAGAAATTTCTCGGAGGAAAGTAGAAAAAAATCCTGTTTATTTACAAACACACGCAGAGTGCTCACAGGCACAAGGAAAAAAAATGAATAATGTTAAATTATAAACCCCTTGTGGTGGGAAAACCTGGTGTGCCTCTGCTCTCTCTCTCTCTCTCTCCATGGAGCTGTGGTACGACGTGGACTCTTCTGCCCGGCTGCGGCACAGGGGGACCTCAGCGATCCCGGAGATTTGGTCTGGTGTCTCGGACCAAAGCTCAGCTGAAACAGTTCCAGGAAAAAAGAAGGGAAAGAAGAAAAAAAAAAACCACAGTCCCAAGGAAAACCTCCTTGCCTCACCTATCTAGAAGGCTAGCTAAAAAGAGAACAAAGAATCTGTCTCTCTCTCTTGAGAAAGAGAGCCGAAAACTGGCTAAAAGCAAAAAGAAGGAAGGAAAAAAACCCAGCTGTCTTCCCTGCTGCTCGCAGGCAGAGCTGAGAGAAAGAGACTGAGAACTGCACGCGTCCGGAGGACTGTGTCTGTGTTTATACAGTCCTTGAACACCCAGACCCAACTTAAAGGCACAGGATTCATGTCTGGCATAGAGCAGATGATAGGGGATACCTGGTATCATATAGTCACCCTAAGACAAAGAGTCACCAACTACCAGTAAATAGGGACTTAACTGAGGATCCCATTATCCAAAAAGCCTACATAGAATCAGACAAAGGCTTATGTTGGAAGAGACCTTAAAGATCATCCAGTTCCAACCCCTCTGACATGGGCAGGGACACCTTCCACTAGACAAGGGTGCTCAGAACCCCATCCAACCTGGCCTCAAACAGGTTGCAAGAGTTTCCATGGTTCCACAAGAAGAGGGGAGAGGAGAAAAAAGTGTTTCATGGAAGTGGAGGACCTCATTCTCATGCAATAATTACAGAACTTGCAATTACACTCATCCTGTGGGGAGAAAAGAAGGGGATGTAATGCAAGAAGGGTAAGCTGAAGAAGTCTAGAACATTTTCTTGAAAACATTGCAAGGTGAACAGTATGTGCAAGTTCTTTCTTGTAATGAAAAGGGGTTATCAAGCAAGTCAGGCAAGTTATTTCAAAGTTCTTCCACCTTTGAGCAGTTTCCATACATCTAGGCAAACTCCCTGCTTTTTGTGCTCTTTTATGAGAGAAAGTGGTGATTTTCTTTACATTAGCATTTCCCACAAATCCAACCACAAGTGAGCTCACTCACCCGCTTGTGCAAATGGAAGGGGGTTTTCAAACCCAGTGTTTTACACAAAAAACATTTTAGAACTCTGCTTTGGCCTGGAATCCACTCAACTGTCACTGAGGACACAACTTTTTTCAGCAAAAAAAAAGACAAAAAATCAGTTTTTCTTTGACACTTTGTACCTCAGACCATTCTCTTCAAGAACTTGGCTTACCCTGTTGTCAATACACATTGTTTGGTCACTGTTTTGGATTTCTTGCTATGCACAAGAAGTTTTCTCACTATCTTTTGTAAACTCTTCCAGGAATTAATCTGGCAGGGTGCTGACCATTCTGGCCTGATCCAGAAAAACACTTAAGGCTGTCTTTAAGCACCCGAGTAGTTCTAACCAGATTGAGCTCATAATACTATTGTTTTACAAGATGGTGAAATATCTGTTTACTCATTAAAGTCTGAATATTAAGATTCAAGATTGCTCTTTCTATCCATTACAGATGTTTTCTCCTCATAAATGACAATCAAAATTTCATTTGTTTGATGTTTATATCTTTGTTCAGTTTTCTACTCTATTGGATAACTCACAGTGAAAAATTCCAGGCTCTTCTTGAACAATTTATTGTTCCTTTCTTTTTCTTCATTATTATTAATGGCAAATTCTAAACTTTGCAGATAAGGTTTATATACACTTTCAAATAGGTCAGAAAAAGAGAATATCAGAAATGTTTAAAAAGCCTGTTTTGCAATTTATGGCTTTATTGAAAAAACAAAACAAAAAACCAAAACCAAACAAAAAACCCAAAAGCTTCAGCTGTTTTAAAAAGCAGAAAATTGCCAAAACCTCTGCGCCTGATGCACCACAAAGGAATCTGTCTTGCAAACATTTATGTGCCCCATTAATCTTAAGCACATGAGTAGCACACCACATTGTATGCTTTCATTAATGACCTAAATGATAGGAGACAGAACATGACTTTCAGATGACACAATGAGAGGAGAAATAACGTCATTTTGCAAAAAAAGTTAGGCTTTATATGTGCTACATAATAGGAATACATAATAATAGATTTCTTTCAATTTTAAGGGGATTTTTCTTTAGTTTAATTAGCTCTTTTCCCTCTTAGGTAACCACTCTCTGGATACAGCTAGAAATAACAATAATAACTCTTTTCCAAACAACCTATTTAGATACTCCTGTACTTGTGTTCCAGATGGTGCCTATTTTTCGTAAACACATGTAACTGCATAGTGTTTCAAGCAAATGAAGCATTTTCTTTCTTATATGACATTCTGATTCTCTCTGTCTTGGGGATACTTACCAGCTTTTTGTCAAGTGGATTTTAGCAGAAATGTCCATATATTTCTTCTGCACTCATGAATATGTTTTGCCTTGAAGAGTCCCTTTAGTTAAGGGAAAATTCTTTCAATCTTTTTTTTTTCCTGTATCTTCAGGTTTATTTTTGTCTCTGGAAGGAAAAGAGGGTATTGGCTTCTGGATATAGAAAACACTTTATATGACTTTGGTCATACAAAACAGATAGATGTCACCTCTCTTTACAGCACATTATAAGAGTGCAGCTTACTTGCATGGCCTGATATGAGAGCATACAGATTAAAATACTAAGGTCTGTTAAAGGTGTGGTATTCTCAGTGATACTACTTGTTCTAGGATTCTTCATCTTTTTTTACTCACTTTTGGGACAAGGTATGATTTTTCATAAAACTTTGCTCAAGATTTTTCTCAAGCTTTTTCAAAAGATGAGTGTATTTGAGCAGAACTACAATAATTTTTAACAAACTTAGTATCTAAATGTGCTGTACAGTCTGTAGTGCTAAAAGCTTCCTACATTTACCAGCTCAAAGAGTTCAAATGGGAAGGAATGAAAAAGAAAGAGCCAGACTCCTCACAGTGTCACCTAGTGACAGGACAAGAAGCATTGAAAAACAAGAAAGTCCCTTTCAGAAAAAGAGAAAGGTGTTTGGTTTTGGGTTTTTTTCCCTGTAAACATGATCAAACATCGGAACAAGTGGCCCATAAAGCTTCCAGATACTCCTTCCCAGGAGATGTTCAAAATCCAACTGGTCACAAAGCTCTGTGCAAGTGGATCTAATTGACGCTACTTTGAGCAGGTGGATTGGACTAAGGAACCTCCAGAGATTTCTGACAACCTCAGCCATATGTGAGTCTATGAAACCCGACTCTTCATAGCCAATGTTGAAATACCCATATAGGATGTGGACAACTGACTTTCAAAAACTACAGCAGTAAAATATTTGGTCATAAAAACTGAAGCCACTCTAACAAGAAAAATTGATAAGGAAACCCAAAAGCAAAGAGAAAAGAGCACTCTGCTGGGATAAGAGATGCTGACCCCAGGATTGCCATTTATGTTAGACAGTCACTGGATAATATAAAATCAGTTTCCATGCTGTTAGCAGTGAAAACTGAGTAAACTCCAAAATCAGGGCTCCTGGTGCTTCCCCTGCTTCCAGACGCTATTTCTTTCTCATTCATAGGTGCACAATATGTTAACAACAGAAGTAAGGTATGAACCATCCTACTTCTCTCTTCTCTCTTTAGCTGACAGTTTCATGATTAGCAAACTTCCTTAGACTACAAGACAACCTTTCAGTCCCAATCCTATTTTCTAGTATATACCTTAACTGTGAAACTGTGAAACTTATGTACAAAAGACATTGCTGCTACTCTGTGGGTTGATGCATAGGGGCTTAAGATATTAAAATCTAAGTGTGTGCTGATGAAGGAAGTCTTTACTCAACCATGACTACATGTTTAATATCATAGCCAAGTGCTCTCGAGCTTTGTTCTGAGTGATAAGCACAAAAGCTTATAAATCAGTTAAGGTTGGGTTTTTTTTAAACTATCCTTTACTAAGTCTATATAATACAGCAAAGAAACTAAGAGTTCAAACACCAGTCATGAGTAAATGAGATATAGGAGATATGTGTATATATGATTATAGTTTGTGTCCTGTAAAGATAATCTTTCTTATGGAACAGTGAAAACAAACATACAATCAAACCCACAAAAAATAAGAAAGAAAGGGCAGAAAGGAAAAGATAACAAATAAGATTAATGTAATCTGCAGTATATTAGTCTGCTATCTGATACTCAACCTGAGAGCGTGCTCTGTAACACTGAGCTATTACTTGACTGATCTGACTGGAATAAATGAGTCAGTCAGTCAGTTTGTGACAAAAAAGTGCAGGTCTTATACATTCAACTTATTTACACTAGGCAGGTCTTCTGTACAAAGCTTCTAAGTTCTGGTAGAAAATGTTAGCATTGCATCATGAACCAGTTCTTAATAATAATAAAGGATATTATTTTGATCATATTTGCATGGTGCGCTTAATATTATTTACAAACAGGAAAGTAAAATAAAAAGATTATTCAATTTCCCAATTTCTATTTTGCAGGCATCACAAATGTTCTTGTAGCATAACATTTTCCAGAAAATATTTATCCTTTTTGATTGTTAACTCTTCCTTATTCAAGAATATTTGTCAAAATATGTCTGGCTAAAGTCACAAGAGCCTGTGTATCAGTTTTCAAAAGTGCTGTGCTCTAGAGGCCTGCCAGTTTGTTTGGAAACCACTCAAGAATCTCTAATAGTGCACTGTATAACAAGGACAAAAACTCCAACCTAAAAGTGTTATGTCACTTTTTAAAATAGGACTAATCTCACTTGGCTGGTGCCACTAGAGCCTCTAGTGGATTTTATTTTACATTACAAAACTGCGGTGCAGATAGAGAATTCTGTGTTTGATAGACCTGTTATCCTCCTGGAGAAACAGTGAAATTTCACAGCTTCCAATATAACTGTCACAGTCTTAAGCGTATCATCATGACATGCTCTCCTGAGGACCTCAAATGTATTTCCCTACATGCAGGACTCTCCACCACTGCCACCTCCCCAAAAAGGCCAGAAGCTCCCCCATATCCCCCATCACATCTGCCATCAGAAGCAGTTGTCTCAAAAGCCCAGGGGCATCTCTGGTGGCAGCAGGCACTTACGTAAGGACAATTGGATCAAGCCCATAGAGTTTGTTTACTAATCCAGGTAATCCATAGGTGGCTGTACTGTAGACAACTCAATTTAGATGCCTGCATCTGAATTTGAATCTAAATCCCAAACGGAGTTTTTGACTTGGCATCTAATATTAAGCATAAATTTCCATAATTGGAAAGAAAGCATTTTCCAAGCCAGCATATTAACCACAATTCTATACAGAAAGCTTAAAGGAAGTCAGTGGTAAACCTCCTAACTTTTAACTATGTATGCAGAACTAGACATTTACAAGCTTTGCAAACTCCAGTTCTGCGTATCTATGCACTTCAGTACATTAAGTGATTACATCAAATGACCTAATATGTGAGCATTTGTAAGCACAGGACTTCAAAAAATCTTCTGCTTCTTATGAATAAAATGAATTTTACAGTAAATGCATTGTCCAGAGTAGACGGTTTTGGTGAAATACTTCAGAATTTATAAGCAAGAATACTGACATGATGATTGCACCGTACCATTACAATATTGCAATTACATGCAAAGCAGGGTTTGTGGATCTCAGTCATTATATAAAATTGACACATTTATCCTTAGATTGATTTAACATGTTTTTAAAAATTTATGAATGCTTTCTTATAGTATATTAAATTATCCCAGAAAAGGCATGTTCACATTTGGAAGCATCAAATTTATTTTGTAAAACTGCTTTCACATTTTAAGAAGAGATTTCATTTTTCTTATTGAATTTTAGAGAAATACATTGCTATAAGAAGAAAACTGGGATTCTTCTTCCCATGTCAATGTCTGGCCACACTTTTAGTTTGCAAAACAGCAAAGCTCTCATTAAGAAACAACTGTGCACTTATAAATAACACATAAAAGCTTGCAGGAAAACTGAAAAGGCAGGCCGCTGGGTTTCTTGGATTACTCTTAGCAGATTTCTTTGAGAATTTTTCATTTTGGAAGTTCATCACTTAATCTGTTTCTTCGTTGTACACATTTTAAAGAAAATCACATGATTTTCAACAGTCTATTTATTTGCTACACATCACAATTAGTAATTTAGAAAAATTAACAGTTTCTCTAGAACATGTTATCAAAGAACATGTATAACTCTTATTTACCAGAAGGACTTTTTCTCCCACAAAATCCACTGATACACATCCAAGAAAGCCCTGGACAGAGCCTGCTGAAGATCTTTTGCACTTAATGTATAAGACTACTCAATTCAAATAAAGTGTGCAACACTGAACCTAAGAGGCATTAATGCCAGAAACAACAACTGCACTATATCAAGCCCAGGAAAAAGTAATGGGACTAGAAAGGGAGATTTTCCAAAAATCAGAGTTTTTATTTCATCTGTAATATCATTGATAAATGGAAATGCTACCATGCAAAACCTCAGCACTTTTTTGGCCGGAAAGGCACTCATGCTAATATAATGAGCCTGGATTACAGAGGTTTGCCAAGCTTAGATCATGTATAGATTAGTAATGATGCCTTTTAATGTCTTAATGACCTCTTAATGAAATACATTTATAATGCTACAATTTGATGAGGACTCACTAAACGTTTTTCATATCAGAACACAATGTTCAAAGCAAAGTTCTTAATAATAATTAACACATGTATTATGCTATTACTCTTCAAAGTGCTTTAAGAACATTAGTAATTAGTGGAAAACCCGTGTGCTGGATGTATGCTATCTGTTCAGGCTTGAAGAGGCCCACAACAATCAAGTTGGAGCTAGCCATAAAGTCCAAGCAGAAAATAGTAATTTCTTCTTTGTTCTGAACGATTTTAGATCAAGGCAGGAAAGACATGTCACAAGATAAATTAAATGCAGGTGGCGACCACTTCAGACAAATAGTATTAGACAAATAATATAAACATAGACTACACTTTAAAAAAATGTACCCAGAATATTAAAGCTTAATTATTTTTTTTCTAAAAAGCAAGGAAAGAAAAGGCAACCTCTGAAACAGAAAACTCCCCCAAACCATCTGAAACCTTATTTTGCTAATTTCTGTTCTCCCATCCAGAGTGAGGATTTTAGCATAAGCAATGGGAGGCTTGTGGTGTTGGTTCAAAACTTGCTAATACTCACTACATGCAAGCTATAACAAACCCCATGTAAATCATACCCAGTTACTCCTGCAATTGATACGTGGCAGCACAGGGATTAACTGAACAAAGAAGAGACTGCAGCTGGCTAATCTGCAGGGGCTCATCATCTGCCAGACAAGTACAGATAGGAGAATAAATCAGAGATAGTTGTAGCTAAGCAAGACTCAGCTTGAGTACCCAGAGAACATGGTAGCTTGGGAAGAGAGGCTTCAGGTTCACAGTAATGTGTACCCCAACCCAGGGAAAAATTTATTCTGAGAAATTTCCTGCAGTGCTAGCAGAAAAGAATTGTTTCACACCATTGTACTGCTTTGGATGGAAGAATTAATTCTTTCCTGCAGTGCTAGCAGAAAAGAATTGTTTCACACCATTGTACTGCTTTGGATGGAAGAATTAATTCTTTCCTGCAGTGCTAGCAGAAAAGAATTGTTTCACACCATTGTACTGCTTTGGATGGAAGAATTAACTAATCATAATGTAAATTCAGAGACTTTGCTCTATGTCTATGAATATTATAGAATTTTGACTTTCACAAATAATTCAAATCAGAAAACTCATGTAAGAAGCCAGCTCTACATGAAAATCTGTCATTCTAGTCAGACTGGACTTTAAAGTTGTTTCAATACCTAATGTAATTGATGTGTTTGTTTTCTAAGGAGAAACAACACGAATTCCTACATTGACAGGGATATTGTGAAGATAAACATATAAAAGATTCATCAGCAACAGCATTATGTGCTTAAAATAAATCTGTAGCTAGATTTAGTCTGTTGAAGTTGTGAAAGATTTGGTTGTCTGCTTATGATTTCACTTTCAAGGAGAAAAAATGTTTATATTTAGTTGAATTTGAATTTCAGCCGTCAAAAAAAAGTGTGCTTTTTATCCCTTCTAATGTCCTTTGGCATTTTTAGCAATGTTAGATTTAAAATAAAGAGATACTCCGAGCTTAATTAGAGTGAAGCCTTATGAAAAAAAATCAAATATTAAACCCAGTATGTTTTAGGAAAACATACATATTTTTTCTATTTTATTTGAGAAAGGAAGAAAGTAGGGAGAGTGGAGAATTTAGTGATCAAAAGAATGGCATGAGATATTCAAATAATAAAGAACTGATTGTAGCAAAGGAAACACCTTTAGTAAAGGGCAGAAGCTGAAAGTCTGATTATTTACACATTGCACTCACTTGGATTTCTTCCAGCCATATGCTGGAATTTCACTTCACTTTATGTTAATTTTTTGGCAAATGGCAGCATGATCCTTGTGAGGTCTTCAAAAACATGACCTAGAAAAGGCTGATAGCAAATTCTTGAACACATTTGTTCTACTTAAATTATACAGACAGCACAAGAGAAATAGAAAGGAAGGGGAGAAGATTCAAGAATGTTACGGGATCTCAAGCTGCTGTCTTCTGAGTCTGAAGAAAAGTGACCAATTTCCATTCTTTTTCTTGGAAAGCATAGCGAGGCCAAGTTTCATGGAGCAAGCCTTGCCCTACCATAGCCACCTCCCTCCTGCCTGCTGAAGAATCAGTCTCCTCAGTAAAGCAATTCCAATAGACCTCTGAAATCTAAGGCAGGAAATTCCTTTCAGCACCGCTTTCAGCAATGAACAGGACTGTCAAAACACCTTCCCAGAGGATTACAGGGCTCCCGCCCAGGAATTAGAGGAGAAAGTTCGGCACTTACATGCGCACAATGCCCCCAGCTCCAGTTCATGTGTAACAAGAGCAGCTTTAATGCACATTTATGCTGAGGCCAGTTAACACTTTCAAACTCAGTGCAAGAATGTCACTTTTGTAACATAGGCTGTTAAGAATTTCTAAAAATACAACAAATGTAAGAAAATGCTTCTTCTTCTCTAAAGTACAATCTAGTGTATGTCCTTTCCAGCTTGCAAACGGACTTGTTTTCTTAATTACTCTTTTTTATTTCTGGGTATTACATAATTTTATTAAAGACCTTTTTATAATCTTCCCAAAGATCCCAACCCAATGCATATGCAATCACATTCCACATGTACAGGTGTCAGAATGCATACATGTTTCTTTTGCCCTCTTTCAGATACAGTAACTCAAAGAATTTATTGCCAAATTTGGAAATGTTGTTAATTTTAGAGGCTTTTTAAATTCAATTGGTAAAGTGGTGCGGTTCACTGGAATTCACTCAATGATGGCTGAATGCCAGGACGGGATTCAGTTGCACAAACACACGTGAAAGTCCCAGACAAGGTGTCCTAGGGGATGTCGCTGTGTCCTGAGATGTTCAGACACGAGTTGCCAGACCAGAAAATGCCTGATAGGTCCTGTCTCATCTGTGCCAGACCCCTGCATATGTTTTAGGTGCACAAAAACATCTCAAATAGCACTAGATTGCTGCTTGAGGCAGCTAAATCCAGTTTCCCATGACTTTGTAAATAGAGTGAACAGCATAACTGGCCACAATAGCAAATCAGCTGAAGCTCAGTGGTTGTGGTAACAGCCTAACCCCACCTCTGTGCTATTCAAAAATAATTGTATAGAAAACAGCAACTACTTGAAAAGTAACTCCCCAAAAGAACTCCAAGAAACTCAGGAAACCAAAACAATAGGTTCCCAAGACTGTAGTGGAAAATAGCTCTAGAATACTACAGAGTATTGCAGAAATGAAACTTTCTGGTTTTATTATTTCTGCATACCTCACAACTTAAGAGGAGTTTGTTATCAGTTGTAGAATCATTGAATCATACAGCAGTGTGGGTTGAAAGAACCTTTAAAGGTCATCTAGTACAAACCCCCGGGAATGTGCAGGGACACTTTAAACTAGATCAGGTTGCTCAAAGCTTGATTCAACCCTGAATGTTTCCAGGGATGGGGCATCCAGCATCTCTTCCAGCAACCTGTGCCAGTGTTTCACCATGCTCATTAATAATTTCTTCCTTAAATGTAATCTACCCTTTCTTTTTTTGTCATGTGCCACAGTCTAACATTTGTATCATTGCCATAGTTTTATATTTTAAAATAAGTAAGTATTCTAATGCAACAAACAAAGACCACAACATCAGACCTCCTCCCCACTCCTTCCCCAAATTATGTAGTAACTGCACCTGCCTTGGACCTGAATGATAAAACCAGCAGAAACTGGAGGGATGTGTCTGTCTATAATCCAGTAGGAAAGTGTGCCATCTTTTAGAAGCTTGCAGGGAAAAAGAGG
Source organism: Atrichornis clamosus (assembly GCA_013400975.1). NCBI lineage: Eukaryota > Metazoa > Chordata > Aves > Passeriformes > Menuridae > Atrichornis > Atrichornis clamosus. Next base: position 259,959 of record WBMZ01001507.1, read on the forward strand.
AGTAACGTTACAGAAAGAGAGATGGAGACTCTCTTTACAGTCTGTGCTCAGGCAGCATTCTGGAGGGAGGCACACAGGAAAAGCTTCTCCACTACCGCTAACTGACTGAAAATATAAATAAGCCAGAATGAGCTTCCCTTCTTCTGTAGAGGGGAAAAATATGTTCTGTGAAGTCAGAAACACAAGTACAATGAAAAGGCAGGAGAATTTATCAGAGAATAAAGGATGAGTCATTCTAGGCACTTTCATGCAAAATGTAAGAAAATCTGATGTGCTACAAATTGGAAACTGCCAGAAACCATGGCAAAATATCAACAACTGCTGGGTTCAAAGGGCTGTGATCAGTGACATCAAGGTCAGTTGAAGGCCACTCACTAACAGAGCACCCAGGGGTCGATACTGGGACCAGTACAGTCTAACCACTGCATTCATGGCCTGGACAACAAGGCAGACCCTCAGCAAAACTGGGAGGAGTGGGTGGAGGTGCTGCCATGCAGAGGAACTTCGGTGGGTTGTGAAGATGGGCATAGAGGAACATCACGCAGTTCCACATAGAAAAGTATGAAGAACTGCACCAGGAAAAGGAATCATCCCACACACCCAAGCAGGCTGGGGACCAACGAGCTGGAAAGCAGCTCTGCAGAGAAGGGCCTGGGGGCCCTGGTGGTCAATAGTTTCACTGTAGCAAGCAATGAGTCATTGCAACAAGGAAGGCCAACAGTATCCTGGGGCTGTGGTAGGAAAAGCATTGCCAGGAGGCTGACACCAGGGATCCCTGTGCAGTGCTGAGGCCCTATCTGGACTGCTGTGTCCAGTGATGGTTTCCCAGTGCAAGAGAGACACAGACTTACATGGGCAAATCTAGCAAAACGCCACAAACATGACTGAGGGATAGAAGCAACAGAAGGCTGAGAGAGCTGGGACTGTTCAACCTGGAGAAATCTCAGGGAACTCTTATCAACATGTGTAACTATCTAATGTAGGGGAGTAAAGAAGCTGCAGCCAGTGACATGGTAAGAGGCAGTGGGCACAAACAGAAATGCAGGAAATAACATTAAAAACTGAAACACCCCAAGCCAACTCTTTTACAGTGAGACTGGTCAACTGCTGAAAGGGGTTGCCCGGAAAACTTGTGGAGTCTCCATTTCTGGAGAGATTCCAACTCAACTGGTCACAAAACTGTGAGCAACCTGCTGCAGCTGACCATGCTTTGAGCACGGGAATTCATCTAGACAATCTTCAGTGTCCTTTCCTATGCCATCCTTCCTGTGAGTCTGTAAATCTGTAAGCATAGTTTAAAAGGGCAGATGAAAAAGCAGAAAAATATAATTTTGTTTTGTCTGTCCTATGCTCTACTTCCAGAGTGAAATTATAACTATGTACATACACTTGTTCATGTACTCCATTCACCATTTGTGCTAGACTCAGGAGAAGACAGCCTGACCTCTCTTTCATTTGATGTCTAAACTTCATGTTTGTTTTGGAACTACATTGCTTTACAAAATTACACAAAGAAATACAAAACCAAAGTTACCTACTCTGCCCTATAAAGTACTACACCAGTATATAATGGTGGCAGGGAAGGGGGACAAGGGTTCAAAAACGTTAAAACTTTCTTTCATGTAATGCTGACATACATTAAGTGAAAATTATAAGACATCACTAAATGAGAAGTCAGTCACAGATTTTATTTCACCAACAATACAGGATTAGAAAATGAAGAATATTGCATTTTTATCAAAGATACAGATAAAACATACATGACATTTTAGGGGATTTAATGTAGCTAAACTTATGCAAAATCTGTAGTAAAAGAGAACAATTTGATATATTTAAAACGGCTGAAGCAGAAATAATTTTAATTTACTATCTGCATTGGGACTAAAACCAAAACATTACCACAGCAGGGTTTTGCTGCATATTGACCTCAAGGGCAAAGTAGCTGGTCTCATCAATAACAAGCATGAAAAAGTGCAGAAAGGTGTTTGGAAAGTTCACCACTTTCTGGTGGTTTGTATTTCATTGTCTCCCTCTAACTCTGCATATAGGCCTATGATTGCTTAGAGGGAAACCACATATAAGTAATCATAAATAACAATTCAGAATAAAATTCAATATTCTGCAAAGGTTAAGCAAAAATGTGATCTGTGTTGCTTAGGCAACAGTTAGGGCTAGAGCTGACTTTTTACACGAGACTAAATTCTGTAACTGAGCTGAAGCGTGCACCCTCTGAAACACCAGAAAATCTCTGAATCTCTGATGAAGATCCTTGGCCAAACACTGCTATGGCTCATGACTAACAGTTCTCACAGTCAGCTTTAGATAGCAACAAGGGAAGGCAGATGAAAAAAGAATCAACAAATTATTTGACTAGTTCTCAAATGTACTTTTAAATTGAATTTATTTTTGTAAAATTCAATGTGTTATTTCATATTACAGTTTGCAGCTATTACATATGAGGCAGTTGATGTGTGAGTTGTTCCAGTACACACAGCTGCATTAACAGCTAGCTGCAAATACATTTTACGGTAGTGGGAACTTGCAAGATCCAAATGTCTCTTCAGGAAGTTTTACCAGCAACTTTTTTCATGTACTTACGCAGTTTCAGCGAATTCGTATGTTACTCTCCACATATATGCACTTATTTCTGTCTCTGTTGCCTTAGAACAAATTTCCACTCATCTGTAGGGCAACACTAACAAAGACACTTCCATCTGTTCCTTGACAGGATTTGCTATCCTGTAACTGTTGACATGTAAAGGGCATTTTATATTTTGATTGGACATTAATTGTGCTTTCTTTGGATTAGAGTATTTTAAACTGAACTATGAAAAGAGACTCAAATATATAGGTCATAGCAATTATCGTGTTATTTACATTACTAAACAAGTCTGCAGCAGATGGCCTCCAGGGCTCTGGCCAGAAGAATCTATCTCCTGCAGATTTATTTGGTGCTTGGAGATACTACCAACCAACTTCTCAAATCTGTTTGAATGCCATTGTGCCTCTCATTTGATGCCAGCAAAAATATTCCCGGCTTGTTTGTTTCAACATCAATATTCCTCAAGGCCTTCCTGGTACCTGACTGTATCAAATGTTCCTGCTTGGGCTTTGTCAGAAGCCCTGCCTCTGCCGTTAAATGAGTAGCACCAGGGACCCCTAACAAGCCAAGGGGCACAGCCTGCTCACACCTACGCTTGTTAGTACTTGGCCATAGTCTTCTCTTGGACTCAGGTGGTACCACTGTGGCCATTAGACAAAATTGTTGCATTTTGTAGGGTTTTTTCATTTGTAAGTGCCTGAAAAATACAAAGACTCTTCAGTCCTCCACTCTGATTTATCCATTTCACAAAGCCTGGGTTGAATGCAGCATAAGAGTATGTGCTGGGTGAGAGTGCAAAGACTGCTAGGACAGCTCTGGAAGACCACGTGAGGTGGGGACTATCACATTTGGCATGGGCTCGTTCAACCTGCCTACTGAGTACGTCCTCTGGTGGAAGTCCATGCCCTGGACTGCACCCAGAACTGTTCCCCAGAGTGTTCACAGAACAGGGTAATGTTGACCAATCTGAACAATCAGTGGTCCAGCACTCAAGGACACTCACTGGTGCTGTTTTACATAGCAGTAAAAACATTACCGTGGAAGTAATGCCAAATACTCACGAAAATTTGACCTTATAAAGCACTACCCTAAGCTTTCACAACATAAATTTTATTTTTCCCTATCCCTGAATTAAACTGGCCCTTAAATGTACTTACTGTATTCCACTCTGATTTAGCAAAATTTTTATGCACATAAGCCACTTTAAGAACACTGTTTTCCAGGGTGCTGTTTGTTTAGGCAAACCTATGCATGTCCAGAAACTCTGGAACCATTGCTCTATGTTAGACCATTCACATGCTCAAAGGTTTGTGTTCGCTGTACTGTGACTTTACATACTTTAAAAAAGAATCACATGAGAGAAATACTATATATATACAACCTCCAACCAACTTCCATCTCCAAAACTTGCAGTTGGCTTTTTTAGTCTTATAATACAGGAATACATACTAAAATATTTTTGCTGCCAATTATGATAGGAACATACTCAAAGGCACAACGTCTGCATGTACCCACACAATAGGGCACAATGAGACAATCAACACTATGTCAAGCCCATTTTTTTCCAGAGACATAAAAAATGACGTTTTCCTTCTTAAAGTTTCCCTTTGCCCACAGACCAAGACAAAGTGCCTCTTTTAGAAAGTGAAAGATATAATTTTTTGTGACTTCACTACAGGAACTTTACTAACTCCAGTTCGTATCAAATGAAATACACACAGTCATTATTTTAATGTCACACATGAGCAGACCTGCTGCTGACAACCAAGTTTTAGAAACAGTTTCATAAAATGTTGTACTTTGATCAACAGTACCTCAAGCACCTAGGTGGCCCTTTGATATATTAAACGCACGTTAGACAACCTGAGTTCTGGAATAAGAAATGACCTGCAGGATTTGATGTGAATCAGAAAAAAACAATGTCAGTTGCAAATAGGAACATAAAAACTGTATCAGATCAGGCCAACAGTCCATTCTGTGTTTGACAGCATCTGACAGTCGTGCCAAGAAAAGGGCAAGCACACTGGGCTACTTCCCCAGTACAACCTCCTGCAGAGTGACAGATCTCAGGGCTTCCTGAGCCTTTAAGCTGTATTCTCATGTTTAATAGTCCCTGATGGATTTACTTTCCATAAATCGGCCTTATCTTTTTGCAAGTTTCTGTGAAATTTTAGGAATCTGTGACATTTCCAGTGAAGTTTAAGACTACATTAAAATACTTTTTGTTTTGAAACTGCTGACTATTAGCTTAATTTGCTTTCCAAAGGTTTTGCATTAGAAATTGCAATGAGGAATCACTGTCCATTCACTTGGTTTCACAAATCACTGTCATTATTTTCCCAAGATACTTCTCTCATCAGCTTGTCTTCCAACTTCCATTTTATTTTGTACTCATTATGTGGAAGAATTTGAGATATGTGAAAAACTTTGTCACTTTTTCTATATCTTTTGTAGCTTTACTGTAACTTTTCTAAGAGGTGTGAACCTCTAGCCCTGCAGACCCCATTAAAGCAGAGAGCACATCACCATCACACAGAGTGAGAATCATGGTGTTCATTTCCTAATGGCTGCTAAATCTTACTTGATTTTGACCAGTGGAAGTACATGGCTTTATACTTCATCTAAATACTCAGCTTTATCTCACGCATCAACAGAAGTCTATCATTTTATTTCTCAGTAGGAATCAAGAGGTCCTTTTGCAACCTGACAATTACTTCTCTTAATCTAAATAACTCAATGTGAACAACAGATTTTACTGCTCTGCTATCCTTTTCCAGACTATTTACAACTCTGTTGAACACTACTGACCTTCACACAAGTTCCTGTACGATGCTATCTGTTATGCTATCCATTGAAAAAGATGGTAATCAATTCCTACCTCTTCTTTTCTATCCTATCTTTTCACCGAGTATCCATGCATCTGAAGGTTGTAATCTTTATCTCATTGAGCTTATTAACCAGTGTGCAGCACCAATTCACACAGTGAGGTGAAGTATTTCAATTTTTTATCCTGGTTTGTGCAAAGTAGTGAGCTCAGTGGTAAGCCACAAAAGCCTGGCTCCCTGATCATCAGAACTTTACACTATTTATACCTTTTAGCAAAAAAAGGCATCAGCATTACATAACTTTTTCATTCAGCAGCACTCAAACCCCTATTTGCTAGTTATAACTCTCACTTCTTATGCTAATCAGTCTGCATGCACAGTTCTTCCCTCCAATTGAGTCAGGGGTCTGTTTTGAGTAGGTGGTCAATGAGTTGGTGGTCATGATCTTCCATTGCTGGAGTTACCTTTCCCCCAGCCGCTGCTCAGTTCTGCTGACTTCACTTCTGGTGGCTGTCATCCAGACAGCCCATTCATCTTGGGATTGTCTTCCCTTTCCCTTAAAACAACAGATTAGCCAAGCATGCTACATTCACAATGCAATTTCTTAATCGTAACAGTCTAGTTATAGCTACTGATTAACAACTAAAAAAAATTGCAGCTTGATTCAAATCTTGAGGGGCTCAATAAATCATGACTGCTGAACCTGTAAGAACCTTTAATGGAAATTCGTGCCCAAACCAGGAGGGCCAACCATCCCCTGAGGCATGTGAGGCACAGTATCGCCAGCTGGTCAAGAGAGAGGATTGTCCCACTCTGCTTTGAACTGGGGTGGCCTCACCTCGAGTCCTGTGTGCAGTTTTGGACACCACAATATAAACAAGATACAAAGCTATTAAACAGTGTCCAAAGGACAGTTACATATATGGTGAAAGGTCTAGAGAGAAAGCCATACAAGAGCAGCTGAAGTCACTTGGCTTGTTCAGCTTGGAGGAGACTGAGGGGAGACCTCATTGCAGTCTTCAACATCATCACAAGGAGAAGCCAAGGGACAGGCACCAATCTGTTTTTCTCTGGTGAACAGTAACAGGACATGAGGAAATGGCAGGAAGCTGTGTCAGAGGAGGTTTAGGTTGGATATCAGGAAAAGGTTTTACACTCTGAGGATGGTTGGACACTGGAACAGGCTCCCCAGGGCAGTGGTCCAAGCACCAAGCCTGACAGAGTTCAAGAAGCGTTTGGACAACACTCTTAGGCACATGGAGTGATTCTTGGGGTGTCCTGAGGAGCACCAGAAGTTGGACTCGATGATGTGTTTCTTCCAACTCATGATATTCTATGATTCTATGATTCTGTGTTCTTTGACCTGGTTTGCCTTGGCCAGATGAGGTCACTGGGCTCCTCTAAAGATTTCTGGGGCACCATGTCCCTCCATAAAAAATTATGCTGATGGTTCTCCAGCGCATCACATCTCTTCTTATTCCCCTACCTCTTGTGTTTGTTATTCTTCCCACCAATTTGATCAACATGCACACCAACCTCAGGGGCTCCTTTTGGAACGGTTCAGGTTTCAGCTACAGGCAGTGCTTCCCAGTCCTCCAACGCTGCCTGTACCACATAACCACACAGTCCAACTGTTCCATGCCCAAATCTCTGTGTAGCTCCTGGATAAACATCACAAAAACTTGCCACATTCCTACTACTAAATTTATTTCTTTTTATGTTCTACCATGGCTTCAACTGGAAACAGCTCCTCCAACATTTTTATCCAAAAACCAGCATTTCAGCACAAAAACCTCCCTCAACTCCTCTTTGATAAGCATGAGGTTCAGCTTTTTTCATTACTTCTTCCCTGAGCTCCTTTCACACTTTACTTAGTAGGCATGAAGACTCCATGTCAGGATCCTGGTGCATAAGGAAAGGATTTACTGCTACTTTTTATATCTTCACAGAATCACAGAATCAATTAGGTTGGAAAAGACCTCTGAGATCATCAAGTCCAACCTATCACGTAACAGCACCACGTCAACTAGACCATGGCACTGAGTGCCACGTCCAGTCTTTCCTTAAACATCTCCAGGAATGGTGACTCCACCACCTCCACCATTGGGCAGCCCATTCCAATGTCTAATCACCCTTTCAGTGAAGAAATTCCTCGTAATGTCCAACCTAAATGTCCCATGACACAGCTTAAGACTATGTCCTCGTTGCCTATCTTTTGCAAGTTGAACCTCAAAACCTTTTTGTTTCTGGAGTGCAGAGGGATGTGTGTGCTTTAGTGCGGTGTTACACTCCAGGTACTCAGGTCCAGTTTCCTTATTTAGGTGCAACTGCAGGAAACATCCCTGGGGGTTCTGGTTGATAGCTGGCTCAATATGAGCCAGGAATGCGCCCAAGTGGCTAAGAAAGCCAATAGCATCTTGGCTCATGCCAAGAACAATGTAGCCAGCAGGACCAGGGAAGTGATTGTCCCCCTGTATTAGGCCCTGCTGAGGCCACACCTCGAGTATTGTGTTCAGTTCTGGGCCCTGCATTTTAAAAAGGGTATTGAGGGGCTGAAGCGTGTCCAGTGAAGGGCAACAAGTCTCATGAAAGGTCCAGAAAACATGTCTTATGAGGAATGGCTGAGGGAGCTGGGTTTGTTTAGTCTCGAGGAGGCTCAAGGGGGACGTCATCACTAAAACCACCTGACAGGAGGTGGTAGTGAGGAGGGGGATGGTTTCTTCTACCATGCCTATAGTGAGAAGACCATAGGAAATGGCCTTAAGCTGAGACAGGGGAGATACAGATTAGATACTAGTAAACAATTTTCAGTGTCAGAGTGGTCAGGCATTGGAATAGGCTGCCCAAGGTGATGGAGTCACCATCCCTGGAGGTGTTTAAGAGGCAATCTGGATCTGTTGCTGGGTGATGTGGTTTAGTGGTTATGGGGTTACTGTGGCAGTGCTGGGCTGATGGTTGGGACTGGATGATCTTGGAAGTCTCTTCCAACCTTGGTGATTCTATGATTCTATCCTTAAACATGTTCAAGGATGAGCCTGCACTTCCCTACCCCTTTCTCTGCCATTTTGTAGGCATCCCGGCTCATTTTGCTCTTTCAAAACTACCTTTTTTCTTTCTTTGCCAGAATTCCCAAAGAAACTGTGAGGTTTGGGCAAGCGTGAATGACAGGCTGAAGGAAATGCCAAGATGTGCGTCCCCGGGAGACCTCAGCTCTTACTCCCACCATTCCCAAGCGGGTGCCGCGCGGCTGGCCCGGGGCGAGAAGGGCTGTCCCTTCCCTCAGGTGCGTCGCAGCCACCGCCCTCACGGCGCGGCGCAGGCGGGGAGGGGCGGGCCGGGCCCGCCCTCAGCGCACCCCGCGGCCCCGGCGGAAGGAGCGGCCCGGCCGCCCCCGCCCCTCTTCGCCGGCTGCTTCCGCCCGGTCTCGGCAGAGACAGCGCCGGCCGCCGCCGTGCCGGGTGTCGGGGAGCCTGCGAACGGGGAAGGTACGTGCCGCAGCGGCCCTGTCCTGCCCTCCCCCGCCGTCCCCTGCCCCTGTGCCGGGTCCGAGAGCCTCCCCGAGCCTGCGGGCGGTCACCTCCCGCCGCCTCCCGTGCGGGGCTGACCCGGAGCCTCGCCCAGCAGGGAGTTGCCGCCAGCCCTTCTGTGTCGGGTGTCAGGTCTATATAGAGTCTTGTTCCGCCAAATAATGCTGGTGATCTCTAGGCGTGCGGTTGAGGATGGAGTAACACATACCATGAAGTAAGCAGCGCTTCGTACGCGCTCCCTTGACTTGTTTTGTCATGGAGGAGACTTCAAGAAACGAGTCCTAAGCGGTGTCTCCTTTTCCAGAAAACAACTGAGGCGATGCTATTTGTAGTGGTTTTTTATATGTGTCAGCACTTGTTCCTGTGAAACATATCTGGCAGCTAAGTGATGCTTGTTATCATGGTGGCATATTATAAGACAAGAAATAAAGGAAAGGTCTGTGACCTGAAGGGCCTATAAAAAGGAAAAGAGGAAAATAAGGTTATTAAGTCTCACAAGTTAGAAGAGAGATGAGATTTTCTTAAGTGGAAAGAAGCATCTTTTAGTAGAGGAGCTGTTGGTTTGGAAAAGCTGGGAGTCTCTCAGGCTCACACCTCCTTCAGGAACCCCTGTCTGTCAGGTTTGCTCTCAGTACTGGTCCTAGGGCATCATCACTGTCAGCACCCACCTTCAAGCCTGTAGTTACTACACAAGAGAAGAGATGCCTGTGCTAGATGGGGTGAGCAGCAAGTTCAGGCAGCAAGTAAATGCTGGTATGGAAGTGTATGGTGAAAGAAAGTAAGGTAATGATGAAGGGCTGCTTGAGGCATGACAGTTGTTGACAGCCTTCTTTCTAGTGAGTTTTTTGCTGTGTTGCAAAAATGATGAAACAGCTTCTTTTCTTGTACTTAACTATAATACTAAAACATTGAATGGGTTGGATGATGCAGATGCTTATTTTTTAAGATGTTGTATATTCCTGGCCCTCTGTAACTTTATGATACCCAGTTAAGGGCTGAGAGTCCGTCCACATAGGCCCATGACAGAATCTGGGTACGAATCTGTGTTCTGTGTGTCTCAAGGACTAGAAGCCTTCAATTATTAATTGGGATTATTGCAGTTTCGTATTTTCTTGTGGTACTTGCTTGTGATGTCAGTGAGGGAAGTGGTCACACATTTACAGACCTGGGTAAGCGACAGCATTAACACTTAATCCTTTCCATCATGGAATTACTACATGCATTGTATCAAAGCAATCAAAGTCAGTGATTTTTCATGAATCTTGTACAGTACCCTAAGCAGATGCCTGTGAAAAGGCAAGGATGTTTGATTCTACTTTACCTGTTCCCACTCTGTAAGTATCCACTCAGCTTGTAACCAAGTACAGTCCAGGAACTTTCTGGAACAGATGTGCTGAGGTCTGAAAGATTCACTGTGGATTTCTCCATCAACTCATCCTTGCCTTTGACCCATGTGTAGCTCTAGTTTGCCAGACATCCAGCCTCAAGTAGTTCTGTGGGTCAAAATCCACAAACTCACTAACCTCTGTTGTTTTCCAACACACTTTCTGCTACTTCTATTTAGTATTTCCTACTTTTTAAATTGGAATTGACAGTGATGGGTTATTACCTATTTATCTGCTTCATTTGATTCACAAGGACAATTACAATAAATTGTGTATGGATAATGGTAAAACAGAATTTTCAATATGACTGCCAAGTCAAAAGCTTACCAGTAAATTTGACAAGATTTACTCTAAAGCTTCCTAATTGCACTGTTTTCAATGTTGGGGTTTTTTTAATTGATTGCTTTGATTTCTTCTAAATGACTCTTTTTTCATTCAATTGGTTTATTATAATGAGGGCACCTTGCCTGGAAAAAGGGATGGTCCCCATATTGGGTGATGTCTGGGTTATTTTTACCAAGTATTAGAAGCAGAATTTCAAGGTTTCAGCTTTAGTGGTGCTGTGCATGCATTTGTACAGAAAACATGTTTGCAGGATATGAAGGACAGGTAGTTTTCACTTAAATCAGGCATGCTCCTAATATCTTTTTTCTGCTCTTGCCAAACCACTGTGTGACACTGTGAATTCTCAGTGAAGTGTTTGGCAATGTTGGATTCCAGCTTATGCACTGAATGATGACATTTAGATGTCCAGCAAGGTTTGTAAACAGGTTATACTGGGGGAAGTAAATTATTCTAGTAAAAGAATATTCATAATAGGGAAAAACCCGTGTAATATGAAAGGTCTGAGCTTAAAGAAGAATTAAGCGTGAAAAAAAAATTTGAGTTTTCACACCGAATACAAGCCTGAGTACATAATCAGTAGTAAAATGAATGAGAGAACTGTTTGTTTACCTCACTGGGGTTGCACAACCACCTCATGTACTGTGTGACAGTGCCTTGTTACCATATGTTAGGTAATCCTGATGTGCCAGAACAACATCTAACCAGAGATGCTACAACTTCAAGTTTGGCAGGGTTACTTTCATCATTATCTTCATTTCTTTCCTCAGTATCCTTGCTTCCTCCTGCTGTTGCCAGTAACTCTGCTTGGTTCTTTTCTTCCAGTTCACTTGGTTCTTTCCTTTTTCCATCTCATTTCCTGCTTCTGTTTAGATTCTGTTCCTGTTGTCCTGTGTTCAGACCAATTCTTTACTCAAATTTTTTAACTTTTTTTAATAAAAAACCACTTGTGATACAGACTTTTTGCAGAAGTCTGACTCCTCAAATTTTACCTCCTGAAAGAAATTGTAGCACCAATTGGGAATGGTTATTGGTTGATAACTGGATGCTTATTTGCACCTGTGGTGAGCACAGGCTTTGTTCCTGTATGTACTTGTATGTATTCATGGGTTGTTAGGACTTAGCAGGGTTATCTTGATGGGAGGAGCTGGGCTCTTGTGCAAAATGCTGTAATAGAGTAATTTCAAGAGCTGCTGGTGTTGTGAGGAATAAGCTACAGTTTTCCCAGCATGGTGAATTGACTTGGATCCTCTCGTGGTTAGAACTGTAGGTCTGTATGTCAGAGAACTGGCATGTGCAGACCTTCCTGCAGCACTGTTTCTGGGAGGAAACATTTGGACTACTGCACCACTGTGTCCAGCCTGGTTGTTAACTCTCTGTCCTTGTCCCCCTGATCTGCAGAATGGGAAATATCACCAGTGCTTCTTGCTGGGAACGACTTGGACTCCAGGCCTCGTGTCAGTAGTATAGACAATTACTTTGCTGTAGTGACTCAGAAAGGAATCTCATGCTACCTGGTGTTATTCATGTCTCCTGTTCATTGATTCTGCTGTTTGATTTCCTTTGTCCTTTGCTCAGAGCTCCATACAGTCTGCTTCTCTTTGTTTTCATGTCTCTGCTCGCAGTGCCTCCCTAACCTATTTAGGTGAGTAGATTTATATCAGAATGTGCAGCTGCTGCAGGAAACATATGGAGGAGGTGGTAAGCAGCAAACACAGGTTGAAGTGTTACTGGAGAATGCTGTCGTGAGTAGTAAGTTGGTCTACTGTGAGTAGGTGGGATTTTGACTAATTTTTTTATGCCCTTGTTAGAAAGCAAGAAAACCCGGAGCAGTTGGAGAGCTGAAGGTAGATAACCATTTGATCTAAGAACACATGCAAGTTAAAATAATAAAATGAGAAGAAAAAAGTGTTTTGAATTCAGAACATATTTTAAGTTAAAGGAGAATAACTAACATGGAAATATGGAAGAAACAAAGAAATAAGCGATAATTCCATAGGGAGATTTATGCTGAAGTGCAAAGGAAGGTATGGGGGAAGCCAAATCAAGGGATCAAGGGCAGTGTGAAGCTAATTATATTTGTGTCCTTTTTTTTAAAAATTTGATAATCTGCTCCTTGCTGGTATTCATTATGCTCTTTGAGCTTTGCATTACTTGACAAGACGAAAGAATAGTGCTCTCCATGGAGTAGTGAATCTTATTCTGATAGGAGGTGGAAAAGGAGATATTGAACATAAGATGAAATAGCAATTGCTTTTTACTGCTTTTGCCTGTTATTACTGCTGCTGAAAGATGGAAACTTCTTATGCTTAACTTCTGGGTGCTGTGGTTTGAGTGAATATGTAGGTTGCCATTACTTTAAATTATTGAAGTTTTGTGTTTCATTGAATGTTGTGCAGATTACCTGCATGACTTAAACAGTTGTCCAACAGATATGTGGGGCTTGTAGTTTTTTTGATGTAGGAGAAAAAGTAAGAGTATAGAACATATGGTTGGAGAGCCAAATAGTTCTTTGGCTTTTTCTTCATTTTGAAAAGTTCTCATTTTCCTTAGAGATAGTAGGAACCAAATGGCAAAGAAATACCATCTTTATTTAGTGAGCAAGCATTTTTTCCAAACCCTAAGACGACAAGCAAACTTACTTGCATGTGTGTGTTCCCTCTCTCTCAATACTATTTTCAGTTTCTTCTCATGCGTGTGCTTCATTACCTGTTCCATCACTCTTCTTTTTTTTCCAGTATGTTTTGATATTTCTGTCTCTCCTTTGAAGCAATGCCCTGTGAAAGGCCATGTCTTTTGCCCCATAATTCACATAACTGTTCACTTTTGAACATACTCTGTTGTGTGGTCATGTGTGCTGAAGTTTGGAGGCCACCAATGTTTCTTTTCTCTGTATCCATACATAAGCGTAACGGATTCTTGTTCATGAAGTATAACATTCCCACCTCTAACTTCAGCCAGATTTTAACCCAGTCTGTAGTCATGGTGTTACATTTCAGTTTCGCCTAGTGGCTCCCAAAATACTGTTGTTCAACACAATCCAAATAAACAAATTGCATACTTTGTAAACTTTACTGTATCTGTGACAATTTTCTTATGCTCTTTATTCCAGACTGATTTATCTCCCTTTGACTATCTAATATAACAGGCAGCTGGGAAAGTTTATTTACAAGAGTCTCTTGACATGAGTCTGCTGTGTCTTTGAAATTTATTGGTCAGAAGAGACCTGCCATCGTTTTTTTTCCCCTGGAAACCTTTCTTACCATATAGACATTGTACTTCAGCAGCAGCTTTCTATGTTCTTTCACATAGATATTCTATCTTTATTTAACTGAGGTTTTGCTAACATTGCAGTTTAGTCTCAGAACATAAAGTATATTTATTATACCCACATGTTATTCATGCCTACCACCTTCTGTTTATTCCTCTGTGAGATTTCAGTTATAAAATCCCCAATTTTTTTCTCTGAGTCCAGTACTTTAATGCAGTATTTGGAGGAAAAGCTTCATTTGAAAGTACTTAATTTCTCCAGATTTCAACACTATGTGCAAATGAATAACTTTTTCTTCCTTTGGAACTAAAAGGTTTCCCAAAATCCCACTTTCTGTTCTGGAAAATGATATTGCATCAAATTAAGCCATCCTATTTGCTCTCATGCAAATGAAACCATCATTACTTCCTTGATTGGATTTGTTTCTTTAGGCAACAATTTTCTTGCTCATTTATTTTTAGGTCATGAACATTGTTAGCTTTATCATCAGGCCTGTGTATTGACTGGAAAACTGGGAATTTTCTGGGAGCATAGCTACCACTTTCTTGTAATCTGTGGGATTCCCAGCCTTAATCATGCTTATGAAGTTACTTTAAGAAAAAGCAAACCAAGACAACAAACTTGAACTCTTTTGGGGTCATTTTCATGTTGGTAGCTCTCAACAGTTTACAATCAGTTTGTGATGCTTCAGCTCTTTTGAAAAAGTAGAATGGCAGGACATGATATGTAGGACCTCTTCCATTGTATCCTGAAATTTATTTGATAAAACATATTCTGCTTTTAGAATGTCATATCTTTATTCCTTCGGATACATTTGTAGTGGCTGGTATTGTAGGAAGCCTCAGGGACCCTCAGCCACACCAGGGTGACTTCTCAGGGTTTCCTTATGTTTGCTCTGAGTCTGGTGCTGCCCGTTTCTAACCAGGTGTTAACTTGCAGTGGCAAATGGAGGAGCTTTGATCCAGCTGGCAACATAGGACATGTACTCTGCTTTTTGAACGCTGGGCAAGCATAACTGGGGGTTTTGAGATCTTTGTTAAACTGAGGTCTGTGTTTGCCGAAGGAGAAAGAGACCAGGCATCAAACTTAGAGTCTTGTTGCCAGAACTGCAGTGAAAATGTGACATCTGCTTGTGCACTGTTGAGTGCTGTAGACCAGCAGTTGATGCTTTCAGAGGTGTGACTGCTTTAAGAAAAGTTGCCATTGTGCCTGATCCCCATGGAAGTCTTTCATTTGCTGTTTCATCCTCTTGAGAGTAGTGTGGAAATAAAGTCCAAGAGTGCTGTAGTAATTCTATTAGGATAATTAACAAGAGTTCAGTTTATTTTCTTTTTTAGTCATTAGTTCACACTGAACTTCTTAAAGCTGAAACTTTCAGTGAGATATAAAGATTGGTTAAAAGTTATGATGGGCCTTTCTAATATATTTCCCCAGAATTTTGATCACAGTCTCTGTTTAATAATTTTGTACCAGACCTGATGTATTATTGTGGGAGCTGAAAATGTTTTCTGATTTCTTGATTCCTTAACTCCAAAACTCTTTCAGATTGTTCATATCAGAGGAATGCACCTTTTTGGAACAAGGTTGGTGGGAGATCCATATGTTTCAGATTTGAATCCTTAAATGGACCTCTCCAAGCTAACAATTGTTTTATTTGTGAGTCCTGTGCTGCTTTGCTGTCTCAGTAATTGGTTTTATAATGTTTGGCAGTGATAAGGGACCACTTGTCCAGCACAAGATGGGTACTCAGAAGTTATTTTCCCTGCTTCCCTTCCATCAGGACAGTATGCACTTTCTTGGTCATGCTACAAGATTATTAGTGGTAATAAAATTGAAATATTCTGATGCTACAAAGGTCTTGCAGGTAGGTAGGTCCAGTTCTTAAAACTAGGTTTCTCTCTTTGCACAGTCCCCTGTATGTTGTTGCTGAACAAGGTTCAGAAATGAAAAGTGATTACAGTTTTCAGTCTGCTTTTCACTTCAGCTTTTTATCATTACAGCCCTGAATATGAGTAAGCTGTACCCCATTTCCATGTGTTTCACTGATATTTTTTATGGTCATCAGTGAAATTCTCCCAGCTGTTTTACTCCTTGAGGGAGAGGCATGGAGGGAATGACAAAGGAAGAAAACAAATTGTAGGCATTGGATTGCTAGGTCATCAAGTGATCCCTAAAAACCAGGCCTGTTAATTACTTCATTTGTTTTAGAGGAAAGCAGCCTTGAACTAGCATAGGCATAGATGTTAGGGTTTTACTGGATTATTTTGTATAACTTAATTGCTTTGTTTAATGTGTCCATAGTTTTAACCTTTTAGCTTTGTTAATTTTTACAAATAACACCTAACAGTTTTTATTTACTTATTCAGAACTAGTGTGAGAGGGCCTCGTGTATGACTTTGACAGAGAATTGTACTAGAAAGTACAGTGAAGAAATGTTTCATTTTTATGTGCTACTGGCTGCTGCTGCTGCTTTTGTTACACAGAATTGGTCAAGATTTGTGACTGATGTCACAACAGCTTACAGAGTCTTTGGCCTATGTTTATTGTTTTTCCTTAGAAAATCTGGCATCCATTGTTTGTGGTTTGTCCAAATAAATCTTTGATGAGATCTGGGTATCCTGTGTTGTGTCGTACATCATCTGTCACGTCATGTGGTTCCTCCTTCCCGTGTTCCTCTTCGCAGTTTTTTTACCAGGTCGGTCAGTCTGTCCCTTTCTAATTTTTTGCTATGAGCATGTATGTTCCAGCCTGCAAATCAAGGAGTTTTTGTCAGGTCTGGCTGAGTCTCTTCTGGGAATAATGTCGCAGAAATTTTCAGAGCCTTAGCATAGCAGGCAGCTGAAGGAATCTTGCTGTTTTTGCAGTTACTCTTTTGTATTGTAATGTTGAATTCAGTCATGTAAAATCACCTATTAGGGCAGGGTTTCTTTTTTTTTAAGCTGGTGCAGCTAATCCGTAGAACACATCTATTTCAGTTTCCTATGTTTTCGGGGGACTAGTTTTAGATTCCTTTTCTCTGACCTATATTAGTTACTGTCATGTACTGTGTTCATGAAACTCTGCTAAGGTACGAGAAGAATTGCCTGAGATTCTTGTTATACCTCACACTTTATCCTTTTCTGGTGTTTAGAGTCATAGGAATTGTAAACTGTTGATTTCTAGAAAACTCTGGAGAAAACTTAGTCCATCTCTTCAGATCAAAATTACTGTTTTGGCCATCTGGGTTGTAAAAACCTCCAACAGAGGTTCCGCTGCCTTCCTAGCAGTGTTCCATTGCCTTCTTAGCAACTTAGGTTTTTGTGATACCTTAAACTATCAAGATACAACTTGTGGCTTTTGCCTCTTGTTTTACCATCTTCATTGCAAAGAAAAGTTTGACTGTGCTGCTTTTTCAGGTCTCTTTCAAAGGCTCAAGGTTGCTGTTTCATTGTTGCTTGGGAGACTGAAAAAGCACAGTTCATAAAGCTTTTCCTTTAAGGCTCTAACTTAGGTATTTACTTGACCCTCTCAAGTTTCCCCGTGTTCTTGACCTGATAGGGTGAACACAGCTGGGCTCAGTGTTGCAGGTATGTTTCTGATGAAAATGAGTTTCATAGGCTCCAGTATTGACCCAAGATTACTTGACAGCTGACAGACAGTAGCTGACTGTCTTTTAAGCTTGCTCAGTTAGTTTTCAAACTATGCAAGCCAGTTTATTCAACCTGTATTTCCTTGGCCTAGAAAGGAGAATGCAATGCGAGACAGTGCCAAAATTCTTAATCAGGCAGTGTACATTACATTTACATATTTTCTTTCATTCTTGTACCCAGGTATTTTATCATTGAGGGCAATTGCCTTGCTTGAGCATGATTTGCTGTTGGCAAATTGGTCTCTTATTTTGGATTAACATCTTTTCCTTTATGTGATTAGAGGAACATACACAGTACATGCTCCTGTGATTTTTCTGTAGTCTCAGCTGAGCCAGATCAGCGTATAGTGCCTTGGGTGCTCCCTCTTGCGTTTTTTGATGAATGGCTATGATTTTAGATACTTTTTTTCCCCTAGCCATCAAGACCTTCCCTGATTTACAGTTATTTTTGTTAAACAGCAGCCTTGCAATTGGCACCTTATGGTATATCTAGTCCAGTGCCATGAATTTACATACATCCAACTTCTGTAGGTTTTCCCTAAGCTGTAGTTGAGCTCCTTTCTCAGATAGGGCAAAGTAGGTTAGGTTGCTGAAAGCATTGTCTAGTTGGAGATTCTCCTGCCTTCCTGGACAACTTCTTTAATTATTTCATAGTCCTAATTGTGCATGTGGGGGAAATCTTTGTTATTGGAATTTCCATCATTGCAACTTCTGACTGTTTTTGTTTGTCCTGTGGACGTATGTTATGTGCTTCAGCATCCGTATCTTCTAATTGACTCTCCCCAGTATATTGGTGTCTTGCTTGTGTGAGGAGTCCAAACATGGATACAGTATTCCAGATGCAGTCTTTCCAGTGCCAAGCAGCAGAAGATAATCACATGCCAAGACTTGCTAGCTGCAGTTTATGAAGCCTTGTATACACTTGAGCTTGATGGTTACAAGGGCTTACTACTGACTCATTTCCAGCTTGTTAATCATTATTCTCTTTTTTGGAAAGTCACTTCCTAGCCTTTGAGCCCTCAGCCTGTGTTGCTGCATTGAGTTACTGAACCCTCAGTGCAGGACTTTCCAATTGCCCTTGCCATCCTGTTAAGGTCCATTTGAATAGCAGCTCTGCCCTCCAGTGTTTGTGGGTGTGTCTTCCTCCCCTGATTTTTTGCACGAACCTGCTCGGAGTGCCACCTGTCCCATTGTGCAGGTGTTCAGTGAAGACATTGAACATTATTGCCCGATACTGATCCTTGAAGGACATTGTTCGTAAGTTGATGGTTGTTCCATGTTCTTGGGTACAACTTTGAGGGAGAAGTTTTTGGATAACTTTATGTGAACTGTGTTGAGGCTGACTAGCCTAGAGCTCCCTGCACACTCCAACATGGGCATGGTGGTTGCCTTTTTTTGCAGTTTCCAGGCATGTTTCTCAATCGTAGAATCATTAAGGTTGAAAAAGAGCTCTAAGATCATCAAGTCTGACTGTTAGCGTGGCACTACTGTGTTCATCACTAAACCATGTCCCCAGGTGCCACATCTACACATTTTTTGAACACTTTCAGGAACAGTGATTCTACCACTTTCCTGGGTAGCTTGTTCCCATGTCATTGCGACCTACCAGAAGGGATAGAGAGTGGCCTCACAGTAACCTTGGCCATGGACACTCTGGGGTGTATTTCTTATGATTTGGTGGAATCTTGTATGTCAAATCTGCAGTGGTCCTTTCTCCTTTATTTTGTTTCACGATTGTTTTATGCATCTTACCTTTGCCGTTGTGGTTACCATTACACCTCTCGCTTCAGCATCATGCTTTGGATTAGGTACACCAACGTGTTTGTCCCATTTTGTGATTGGATAGTTTATATACCAGACATCAATTTACTTACTCTGATTGCATTACGTGGTGCTAGTCTGAGTTTGTAACATTTTTTTCATTAAGCACTCTTTTGAATGCAGATCAAATTTTGTTATTCCCAACTTATCTTTGAAGTAAAATGTCAAGTCCAAGTAATAGTGTAGGATAGAGCAGTTAAAATATGCTATCAGGAAAGTTACATAAATAATTAGCACAATGTTTGCAAAATATACTTAGCTTTACTATCAGTATTTTACTTTGGGATCAGTTGAACCAAAGATGAAAAGATTTAGTCATAAAGCAGAAGTAATCTGCTCTTTGTGGATAACTGTTTCCAAATACTCCTGTCTGAAGAAAAGGCTGTAGGTGCCTTCCAGATCAGTAGTGAGACACCTAAATATATGTGTTGGTTTGCAAGTGCAAGTATATATCCTCCTATGTTTTTGTTACAGGCTTTGCTAGCCAGGAGAGGATTTGTCTTATCCCAAAGTGGCAACCAAAAAGATGGTCCGGTCCCATGATTAATCCCTAATGGGGCCATATATTGACACCTGAATCTTTGTATCCTGTAATAGGAGTTTGCTTTCTGGTAGAGTCCTACATTAGGGGTGTGTTAATCTAGTGCTAAAGCCCTGAGAATTGAAGCTCCTATTTCTGTATTCTAACAGAAGTTTTGATCCTAGATTAAGCACTCTTGACAGAAGCTATATTTCTTGTAATACATTTCCCACATATGTTTAGGGAATTTATGTGCAGGAGTTGCAGAGAAGGATGAAAATACTGTATGAGATGTAATAAGGCCTGAATTTCCTATGTAGTTGCATCTCTTTGACTCTTGTTACTTTTCTCTGTGATAACTCGTGAAACTCCCACTGGTCACATTTGTGCTTCTGTCTCCTCCCCAACATTCCTGGAGCTGCTGTGGCACAAACTGTGCCCTCTCTGCCAGCTGACAGAGCTGATAGGAACCTCATCCCTTGAGACTTCTGCCTGTTAAATCTGTTTGGAAACTGATAGACCATCTTAAGATACTTCTAGGGGAAATGCAGGCAATTCGTGCCAAAGATAGATGCCTGTAATGGAAGTACTGTTCTTCAAAGTTTCATTTATGAAGAGGGAAGGAGATCCAGAGGTATTTTTGGCTATTACTGATTTAATCTTAGACCAGGTCTGAGTACTATGCTGGGAATACACCCACTATTTTTTCTCTTGTTTTTCTCTTCTGTCCATTTCTATTACCAAAGGCCATAAAGTCACAATTTAAAACCCCAACAATAAATAGAAATAGAAATCCCTCAGATATTACAGAGACGTAGTACAAACAAGCCAATTGGGATTGCCTCAGATAGGCAGTTGTTCTGATAACCTTTTCTTCTCTAGTGTGCAGTCTTCCTTTCAGGTACTGCAACACTGGGTGTTTCTGAAATTAGAAGTTAAGTTAAAAACTGGATCAAAGCTATTACAAGAAGTCTGTGTGAACCTGAAAATCCTAGCACTCCAGTCCAAAATGTATTGCTGAGTTTTCTTTTCTCATTGCTTAACTTCTGATCTTAACGTTGCAAATACTTCTTGTGAATGAACACTTGTCAGTGGAATTTCCATTTAGATCTGTTCTGTGAAATCAATTCAGAATGAAACTGTGCAACAGATTGGTTTAGTTCATGACCAGACACTTCGTACAAAACCTACTTTCTTGTGTAAGAACTAATTACTTTTGCTTCTTGGATTGTGAACACCTCAGAAAAGGGGAAGGAAATAGACTTTTTATCCTTACACTCAAAATTGAATGATCCTTTTTCACTAAGCAAAAATAGTTGAATGGCCTAATGTTATCCTTAACTGGATGCTTTCGGTGATTAAAGATCATGGTGGTACGCTACAATATCTAGTTTTATTATGAGGTACACAGAACTTTAAAAGACATTCATGCAGTAGTTCTTCTTGTTTGGTATTTTTTCATTTGTTTGCCTTCAGATAGGTTTCAGATGATTTTTTTCAGTGGACAGCATGAATAAGAAATTTAAATTACTTGCCTTTAAGGTAGAATAGATCGTACTGTCCAGTTCGTCACTGAGTCTTTCTGTGACAAAAACTGAAAGATGCTTTCTCTCATATAGTAGTAACATGGATCAACTTCTACAGGCTCTTCAAACATTAAATACTGAACTGTGCCTCAGTTTACTGGGTACGACACCTGTTTGGGGGTGAGGTGGTTTGGGTCGGGTTTTCTGCAGTTATTCTGTGGGAAGGTATAATAGCAAAGAGCCAGCTACGGAAATATTTGTTGACCTGTTATAACAATACCTTATTTTGCCCAACAGCAAACATGAGGTCGGGGTCAGAAGAGCCAGTCCCATTACATGAAGAATTTATCTACTGTTGTGGTGCTGCTACCCATGTCTTGAAGTGCGGGCCCTGGAAAGACCTCTCAAAAGATGAAAGTAAAAATCTACCCAGGCTCTTGTTCATGATTATTCCCGGTAAGGGTCTTTTTATAAATCTAGAAGTTTGCTCATTGAAAAGGGTATGTCCAGTTTCATTTTCAAAAATCTCACTACCTAAGTGATAGATTTTGGCTCATGCACATGGCTAAAATATAATAATATTGCAATGGTGACATTTCTTTGTTACATTCGATTACTACTGCTACCTATATTTGTAACAGTGCCAGAAGGCATTGAGAAATTAGGATGTCTTATTCATTTTCTTGGTAGTGGTGGTTTGCTGAGAGCATTGCTGTTTTTTCTTTGTTTCTTTTCACTGCTCTCCTTCCATTTATTTCTTGCACATTGAAGTGTTATTCCAACGTCAGCTCCGTGCCAAGTAAAAGTGACAGTATTTGAGGAAAAATTCTGGATCCAGTAGCTTTCTTTAAATTGGGTTTTTTAATAGTAAATGTTTCTTAATGTAGATTTTTGCTCATTAATTTTTATGCTAACCCTCTTGAATTCAGTGAGTATCGTAGAGTTCTGAGTTACATTAAATGTGGCTGTCTTAAAATGATTAGAATTTAGAATATGTTAAAATTAGTGGAGAAGTCATAAATTCATTGAAGTCTACCAATGTACTGTAGGAGTTCTGTCTTTAGCAAAAGCAGAGCTTGAGCCCACTCAAGCACAGATTTTGACTCTTTCACTGTCTTACAGTTTGCAGATTTCTGATGCTTTCTACAGTTTATTTGAGTGTACTGGATACTATTGTTTTTTCCCCCAGAATGAGTGGTGCGAATAATGACTTTTCTGATAACTTTGGCACACTGTTAGTGTACCTAGTTGCTGTTTATGGGACTGTGTGTGGCTTGGTCTTTAGTGGTGAAAGAGAACACAGATTAAACTTTTCAGAGTTTTTTGGTTTGGGTTTTTTTTTTTTTTGGGTTGTTTTTTTTTTGGTTTTTTTTTTTTGGTTTTTTTTTTTTGCAAGGTTTTGGAAGGTCCATGGAATATTTTATGTTAGTTTCCTTGGGCACAGTGATTTTATGCCTTTACCTCCTGGAGTTGAATAATAACTTTCAAACCAGTGACAGTGAAGTTTAAATTCTTTCCTTAGCTGAAAAGAAGAAATAAGCCTCCTAGGAGTACATCTTGTTCCTGTTTTATGGGAATTAGCTTTTAAACCAGATACTGCAGTGTATCTCTGTAGTACCTCCCTGGAGTTACAAACTTGATTTGAAGCTTTTCAATTGCTTTCTTCCAGTTAAGGCATTTCTGGAAGGTTTAATGGAAGAGCTAAGTTAAGAGTTTCTCTTTTCCACGAGTTCTGGAGCTTTCACCAGTCTTCAGGTTGTGATACCCTTCTGTTTGGGTTGGTAGTAGAGGCTGTAACAAGGGTAAATCTGTAAAGCTAACTTATATTGTAGAAAGATGGGTAGGGGAAGAGCGGAAAAGTCAAACATTAGCATCCAAGGCATGGTACCTCTACAAGGCATGTGAGTTATTGTGCTCAAAATATATCAAGTCACACATATTGTATGGTCTCCATAATTATCATTGGACACTTTTCATGCAAGCAAATGTAGTGGTAGGGCTTCATGGAGCCTACTTCCTGCAGAACAGTTCTGTGAGGACTCCTTAATAACATCTTAACTAGATAGGTATTCAGAAATAGACATCAGTGAAATACTCAGTGTGCTTCTATCATGGTCTGCAAGCTTTTGCAAGCAGCTGATTTATGGTTTTGCTCTTATTTCAGAATTATGTTGGTAACAAACTGGAAGTTCTCTCACTGAGAAAACAATTTAAAACCACAGCAACCATAATAATGCTATCTTCACTTTAGGTGCCCAAATTCAGTAGTGAATTAAGTTACACAGCTTCTTGCTGTGGCTGGCAGGGAGGTGAGTAGGATCTGGCATAACAAAGTACGGTTTTGCTTTTCGTAAAACAAATGGGTTTTTTTCCTACTGTTACGTGCCTCATTTTTAGCCTTCAAGGGAACTGTATCTGCCAACACAAAAAACACAGCCTTAGGAGAGATCCGGACATTTGGCTCATCTGGCAACGTGTTCATGTACCTAAACAGTTGGATTAGATAGCATTCCCCGTGTGCTTTTGTAACGTCCCGAGTATGAAATGTGGAGCCCTTCTGGAGTCCAGCAATTTCCACACTTAAAAGGCATGTATCCCTGGTAGAGATTCTTTATGGAATGAAGGAAAGAGGGGCAAAAGGGCAGCTTGGTATACAAGTGAACTAAAGAAATACCCAGACAACGACAACTCTGGCTCAAAGAAATAGAGTATGCACAGCCAAAGGTTGAGTGGTCTGAACTGAAGGTGGTTAGTCCTGCTGCATGTGTTATCCTGTTCTGTGTATTAAACTGCTGTGGTACACACTTTTCCTAATGAAATTCATGCATATGGTTTTGTTAATATGTAGTCAAACCAAATAGGGTTGTGGGTGGGTATTGAGAAAGATGACAAAATTCTCAGCTTCTGCTGGAATCGAATTGTTGGAGGACATTTAAGAATAAATCCTGTATATTTATTTTCCTTTTGTGTTTTAGGCATGTTACTTCAGAACAGGGTGGATTCCTCTCTGGTCTGACTTACTTAAAAAAAATAAATTGGGGAGAGGGAGAAAGCTAACTCCAAAACATCCTTCTACTCTGAATTCAATGGCAAAATTCCCGTTGACTTGAAATGAGGCAGGATTTTGCCTCCTGAGGACTGATAGCTCACTGTGCTTGGAGCAGTTGGAATACAGAACATGCAGCAGAGTTCAATCTCATTTAACTGCAACAAGCTAATGTTTTTTATTAATGGCAGTCTGTGTGAACTTACGATTTTAATAAAGCTTTACTATATTAGTTGAAACGTTTAATATGAACTTCTTTGTTTCATGACAGTTTTTCCTTCTGTACACAAAACCTCTGAATAGGAGTAATAATGTGTTTACTAAAGTAATTACTATGTAGAAGGACCAATTTTTCTCAGTCCAGAATATATGTGTGTACTTGTTTGACTTTCTTAATATGAATTCTTTTCTGTTAAAATTGATGACATTTACTCATGAGAATAATATAAATGTGTACAGTTGAACGATCAGGTCCATGATTTTCTGGAAATACAGACATTAGAGAAGGGACAGGAATTACTTTTTCCTCTAGTGTCCTAAAGGACTATTTTCCCTTTTGCAGTGTTTGTTTAGTGTAAAATTAGTAGTGAAGTACAAAATCTACTACAGCAATATTTAACATTGCTTGTGTTTGTTGAAAACCAGAATCCACAAAGTGTATTTTTTTTTCTGTTTTAAGAGTATCTGTCTATTTGTGTCTGTATATTTATGAAACATTTAGCCTTGTAAATAAATACTGTACAGATTTTAAAACCCGTGTGCTGTTTAGCACATGACATTTTGCTTTTCATCAAAGTTTTTCTTACATTTCGTTGCAGGACTGCATTGGAATACCTTTGTTCCAGACTTCCTAATTTGTGTTACCATTGCTGTAAACAAGGCAGTTTTGCTATTTACAATTTTGTACTTGGGAAACTTAGTTCACATTTGATAATGTACAACGTAAATAACATCTTTTTTGTGGGAAAGCATGTTATACAAGTTTTCATTCATTAATATACAGAAATAATTTTAGAATCTCGTTCTTTGGCCTGCATGCAGAGTACTCCCTATGCTTGCCAAGTTTCTTGATCTGCCTGTTTGCAGTTGATCGCTGCTGGGTTATTGGATCATCTTATTGTTTTACCAACTCACATGGTCAGTTGGTGATGTTTAAGGGCTATGGGGACTTTAAACAGACCTTTTTTTTTGGTATAAAGACCTTATCTTCTGAGCTTTTGTTCTGAATCAAAAATTGCTTATGCACAACAGAAAGTGAGGACTTGGATTCCTAGTAGTTACATATACTTACATCAACAGCACTGTTTCACTTGAACACTACTTAACTATTTTTCAGCAGTGAAAACAGTGCAAACAATTTGCCTGGATTATGACAAGTTTTTCATGTTTTCTCCCTTGAGATGAAACTTCCTGTTAGCTTTAAAGTCTTTGAAGTTCTATTTTTGACTGCAATATAGGCACTCTGAAAAGGTTTCAGTACATCATCTGGCTTTGTCTTCACCTGCTGTTTTGTTACTTAGCGGTCATCACCCTCGACATTTGCATAAGAAAAGTTATAATATAGTAATACTTTGCAATAAAACTAATTGTATAGCCCTGAAGCTAAGTTCCTTTGTATTTTGGTTTCTTGGCTCTCACTAAACCAGCTTTTTGAAAGTTAATCATTCACTCTGCTCAGCAGTTGCTGGAATTAATAATTCTTCAGAGGGTCTACTGTCACCCGCAAGACCAAGGGGTAAAAGAATGTGTTTCCTCATTCTGCAAACTGCGTAAAGCATATTTAATTCTCTTCGATTTAGTTTTAGAATGTGTTTCGATTTGTTCCGATTTTATGTGACTAAGTGTGCTTGTTGGTACACAATCTTTGTGTTATATAACTGTCTGCAAGAACTGAGTTGGATCTAATAAGGACTCTCACTATCAGCAGATGAGGTTGCAGTGTGTAGCTTCTGGCAACCTTAGCCAGGATGTAATCTGGAATCCTGTATGCAATCTTGGCTACTCACGTGGATGGATCTGAACTGTTCACATGAAGCAAAATCTGATTTTGGAGTCAAGACCACTGAGTTACTCGAGTAAGGTACTTTATCTTCTCAGACACTACTTTCTAAGTCAGCAGCCAGGGTCTCCTCCCCTAGGACATAGCAGTGTTCACGATTTGTCTTTGAAATGCAGCTGGAGGAAAGGGGAATGTTGCTGGCAATGGACAGCTAAGAGGAAAAATTATTGCTTATCTCCTGAGCAAGAGGAACTTGCGGGTCATGTATGCTTTGTGCCTACAGTCGCTGAATGAGCTCCAGCAATAATTCTGTAAACAAAGTTGAGAACCTGTTCTGTCGGGGTGCATTAGGCAGTAAAAACTGCTTTTCCTCTTTCTAGTTTTGTGGGTTTGTGGTGTTTGGCTTTTTTTTTGAATGAATAGTACCAGAACATCATCAGTAGGAAAAAAGTCCTCATCTGTTACCTCTGCAGTTTTGTCACTAACAGCGGAATTATGAGAGCTCTCATGCGGTTTGGTTTGGGTTTTTTGTTTGTTTGTTTGCTTTTTGCTTGGTGGTTTGTTGGTTTGGTTTTTTGTTGGGGTTTTTTTGAGGGGAGGTGTCAAGCTGAGTCCATGTCATGTGGTTCAGAAAGGCTGGATGAAACCGGGCCTTAGAGCCCCTAACATTAAACAATTAAAATGCTAAAGTGAGGAGCAAACATTTCTGTGTAGTTTGTGGAACGATCAGGTAGGGATGGCACTGCCATGAACATTTCTGCCTACTCAGGGCTCAGGTTACCCTAAGGCGTTGTGAAATCTTCAGCTGTGGAGGTATTTAAAACTTTGACTGTGTGTGCAGCCTGCTCTGACTCTGCATGAGCAGAGGGTGGGCTCAGAAATTTCAGGTGATCCCTTCCAAGTTCAGTGATCCTGCAAATGTGTCCTCTGAACTGGACATCCAAGCTCCTTGTCCAGATGTGGATTCTGATCTTGGTTGATTTTTGGGGTGCTTTCAAAAGGTAGTGAATATAAGTCTGTGTATAATCTTAGATAAATACTTGATTAGAATTAATCACCCTTTCGAAAGCTGGAAGTTGTCTTCACAGCTGTACTGCACAGTGAGGGCCTTAACAATGAAATTGGGTTTTTTAAGTGTTGGGAACCAAATAGAATTAAAAGTTGGTAAGGAGTGAAGCACGGTAATTAAACATAGTATGGACAGAGTACGCCAGAAGAGGGAGCTGTTCTAAAGAGTAGAAAAAAAATAGTGGATTTTGGCAAGCTTGTTGCTGTAATAGCCAGCTGTACCATGTATCTACAGGCTTCAGGCTCTCATCTGAATGCACAGGTAAGCACTCACTGTTTCTCTACTGTATGCTTACCAGAAAAAAAAAAAATAGCAGCTTTATAAGACCATGTGACAGCAATTAATCAGTTATGTTAGTTATGGAGGGTCTTACAAATGCCTTTTATTTGCATTAGGAGCCGTGAGATAAAGGAAGTCCAGTTAGAGCAGAGAACATAAGAATTGAAAGTGATGGGGCTTCTGTTCCTGACCTTTCCACTGGGTTGCTTTTTAGTAGATGACCACTCATCCTCACAAAGTGTGTTCCAAACCACCAAAAAAATCTTCATTCACATTTGCAATATTTGTAATTATACAGTCACCTAAGTTTCTAAGCTAGCATTCAGTAACAATCAGCTAATACTAAGTAAATAAATTAAAAATAGAAGCACAGCTACGTAGAGTGAGACAACTACTTCCTCTCCTGGAATGTTTAAATCATTGACCAGCTCCATGGGCAGCTCCACTCCTACTCACTCTGAGAAATTTTTGTGCCAGGGCATCACCTTCCAATGTACAGCAGTAAATACCCAAAGGACATCAAGGAAAATAGCTCATCACATAAAAGTACTTCAAGTCTATTTTAATAGGAATCAGTCATTTAACTTTGGATTTTGGTGTTTTGAATTAAATAATGGTTCTACATGCAATGAGAATTTTTGGTGAAAGTCATAAAGTGTAACTACACTTGTACTAATGATGAAATAAGCTACATAGTACCCCTGTTCACACACTAATTTGCACTTTATTTTTCTTAATCCTGTATCACATAGTTCTGATGACCTAAAGCTGAGTCTGCTTTCCATGTGGATGTGTATTTTCATCATACTAACATCATATTAATACGGTGCTTTATGTGTTTATCTTCACATACCTCTGGTAGTGTAAAACACATATTTTCACAGGTCCTGTTAGCTTTGCTTATTTTGACCATACCATCCCAAGTAGAGCAGAGCTGCTGTTGTTCATCCTCAGCTGAAGCAATGGAACGGAGGAGTTTAGGTGATCAAAAGTCAAGATGATGTTATTTAACACATCTGGTCCAGGGAATCAACTTAAAGATCTTGTTTGATTGGAGTCTTGGCTCCGTTGACAAAGCATGTGGAGGGTTGTGGAGCTCAGAATGGCATCTAGTCCAGCTGGCGCACTTGCATCACATGTGGCTAATCAGCAGGAAACAAAAAAAGTCTGAGTTTTGCATCTGAAATTCTGTCCTGATTACATGCTGTTCGTATCCAAACAGCTGAGCAGAATTCCCTCTGTGTGTACACAGATACTTGCTCTATTTATTTAGGAAAGATTTCTCTTTTACAATTTAGCTTAGCAGCAGCATTCATCTGTTCTGTGATACTTGCAATGCTTGAAACTAAACTTAGTTCTGAAGATACTAAGTTTGAGCAGAGTATTCACTGTAAAACATCGTGCCTGACTGCATGGAGAGCATGGCAGTGAATCTGCCGTCCTTTCCCAGAGAGAGGAAGAGAAATGCTCTTTTATCATGGCTTCACCTGCAGCACAGGAATTGAAGCAACCACTTGATCTTTGAGTGTATTCCTTGCCTGCTGGGCTGCTCATCAGACTGGCTCAGAGAAACCTGGTGTTCCTAAAGTTTTCAAGAGCATCCTTCCCTGTATCCCACCTGTCTGTGTTATGATCTTATGTGATCTGCATCACAATAATCGGAGTTTTCCTGGAAAGCCTCTACCATTCTCTGCTTTTATTAGGAGGTGACACTTAAGTAACTGAACTTTTTATATGTGCAGCCAGTGAAGAGACTGAGTAGCAGGACTGGGCCATTTATAGAGCTCTTTCTTTCAGACAGCTGTTAGAACCATGATGCTAGGTGTAAAGCAGATGTTCCTGAGTCTAAAGTGTGGAAGTTAGAAACTTTCTTTAGAGTGTTCATTAAGATCCATTAGATACTGAAAATCTAAGAGATCAGTGCTTGGAGCACTCAAAAAACTTCCTAAGGCCACCATTTCACAATCCAAAATGCTTGTCAACAATAATGACATAAGGTATTCCTCTTCTCACCACACTGTGCCATTCCACCCCTCAGTTATGCCAGAACAATAGTTTGAGAGATCGTGCTGTGAATTAAATAAATACATACATTTATTTCTGAGGTCTTTTTACAGCTGGAACAGTGCCCTGTTTGGGTTCACAGCAAGGCCCCCACAGAGTTATGCCAGTATAATTCAGGGGCTGGTGAGCCATGGCAGGAGGGTGGGAATGATAGTCATGTGAGAGCGGGGGAGTTCTTCAGCTGGATTTGTCACAGAACTGTCTGTGACAGTCCACAGCATTCAGCACATACATGTGAGTTCGCATGCTCTGTCTGGAGACTTCTTTGGAAGGAGCTGGTGCCCTACCAGCCTTGCCAGGTGGTAGTGATTCACTGAGAATGCCTCTCCCTTGAGGCTTCTGCTTTTGTTCCCACTGCAGCTCCAGCTGAAGCTGCCAACTCTTTGCATTTGACCCTTAGTTCTCAGATTCTGACATGGACAATTTGTATTTTACATTCCTTGGAATACTTTTTCCCTGAATAAAAAATTTGAGCTTTTGTACTTTCCAGTACCTGGTATGTGGGATGCAGAAACAATCAATGAGAAAAGACTACATTGTAGAGTTGAAAGTTTGTGCAGCATACCAATCCAGGTAGAAAGGTTTATGGAGAGTAAGAAGACATTTTTTTCCCTTTCCCTACAACTGATCTTCTTATCAGCAGGTAAGGAAGTAAGAGTACGGTTTTCCATTTCAGTGAGACATAAATGCAGCAGAATACTTCTTATTCTCATGCTTGTATGGGATGTGTATTACCATATTTTGTATATTTGCACTTTGAACAGGACCAAAAGCACTTACACACACACAAAACCAAACCAAAAAAACAACAAAACCTCTTCTTCCTGATATTTCCAAAGTCACTTCTCCCAACTTTTCTAGCCATTTCTTAATCTCTAGCACCAATATTCATGACTTGATTACGAGATTAGCCTTGTTTTCTCAGATGGCTGTGCTTATAAGGTGCTGTAAGCTGATGGAGCTCCTGGTGGCTAGTAATACTTTAATTTTCATGCATGTATTATTTAGTCTGTTTCTTATTTATAAAATGGGAATAAATATAAAACTACCTTCTCCTTCATTTGCAGAGTGAAATAGTTTGACTTCCTGAGAACATTATTTGTAGAGGATAATTCTAATTTGTCTGTACCTATTTGACTTCTATTTTTAATCAACATAAAATGTTGAATATGTTGGTGATTTTTGGCAGTTTTTTTCTGAGACACAGTGGACTCAAAAGGATACCAAAATAAGAAGAGTTTGGGTAGAAGACATGCATGCTGGTAAAGTACCCCCTGAAGGAAAGGTGTGTGTTCTATCCCATAGTATATATCTAAAAATTCAGTTCTTCGTTATGCTGTTCTTCATTATTTTTGCTGCTTATGGACTTCTTGTTTGTGACTAATATTTTAAAATATGCTGACAGTTGAGCTTTGTTTACTGGGTCACCCCACAAGCTTCCATTGTCTTTAGAAAAGAAAAAAACATAATCTTTCATTAAAAATAAAAACTTCCTCATGCAAAGAGGAGCCTGTATGTCAGATCTAGGCTTGAAATATGCCATTTTAGTTGAATTTCCCAGTGCTCCAGAAGCACCTCTGATGGAGGCTTGGCACAGTTGAGTTTGTTAAGTTTGAGGAGGCATGGTAATGACAGGATGGTTGAACATCCAACTGTGCTTGACAGTATTTCCCTCTACTAAATCTGGGTGGCAGATGTGACTTACTGAAATGTCTCAATCCATAGTCTTCTCTCAGTGTCCTCCTCCTGCTAATGAGGCCTTTTCAGCATGGATCCTTCCTGCCTGGCTGTGTGAGCAGCATCAGGGGAGGAAGTGATCCCTCTCCTGCACCATGCAGTGGCTTGAATTGGCCAGAGTTATGGAAAAGTTGTGTTCTAGGATATTTTGCTTGATTTGACAATTTTAAAAAGGATCTGCTTCTCTTCATGGGATGTCTGAGGCAGGAGGGAAGAAGAAATTGCTTCCTGAATGATCTACCTGTGAAAGAAATCCAGTGTTTCCATGTGCATTGTGTACAAATAAAGCAATTAAAATGTTTAAAGCTGCAGCAGCAACGTAGCAGTGCACTTCCTTTCTGGGAGCTGGTACCAGAAATACCTGAGCTAATACGGATTTGCCTTGATATTAAATATTTTGACTTAGTTATATCTGAAAATAATAAAAAATAAAAATCCTTTTTCAGATTCTGGTTAACACATGGCCTCATTTCTGTTCTGATAGTAACTCTTATGCATCACTGAATCTATATTAGAAATAAACGTGACCCATTATGTTCAGTATCCAGTATCTGGATTATGGAAATATTTTCTGGTAGAACCAGAAATTCAGTAAGTCATAGCTCTTGCTCTTGTTTTCCTGTTACAGGCATGGTGGATGATTTTGATCATTGTCCTGATTTACATTTTTGAAAACAAGTCTTGATTATTCTTGTTAGATTTAAAAAACTCATAGGAATAAGTAAATACATAGTGATACGTAAATACTGCCTTCCACCTTTAAGTTTTAGATATTTTATATCTCTTGTCGCAGCCTTCTCTTAAGGGGCAGAAACTCTTCACAATAGATCTTAAATGAGTGAACAGATATGCTTGTGAAGTGACCTGTGTTTTGTGTTTTCCTCAATGAAGTGTTTTGGCTGAAGTCTTCCTGGAGCATCCGCTTCAGACCAGTACAAATACCCCAAATACAACTGATTTTTCCTCAATCAGAAATACGGTGGTGTCAATGCAAAGAATTTTTTCCTAAGGATGTGGATTGGTAAATCTTGGTTTATCCATCCATGTTCAGAACAGTCAGTTCTTTTATCTTGCATTTCTGAAGACTCACAACAGATGCAAATACAAAATTTGTTTACAAAATCAGTTTAGAGTGTTGGTTTCAAATATGACATTCTCTTGAAGTCTCAATACACACAAATTGGAGAAAACACATTTTCAGTCTTTTTTTCTGAAATTAACCATCTTGGTGTTCTCGGTTGCTGTTTGTTTCCTGTTTCTTACTATCTTGGTGAAACAAAACAAACAATACCCAAACCTAAGAACCCCAAAGCACCCAAACTTATGCTTTGTTTGTTTTTTTTAAATAATTCTTACCAGTGGTACAGCATAGGAAAATCTCTGATACAGAACTGAAAATATTCTTACTGGTGCCTTTTGAGTTTATTGTTTGCTTCCTCCCTGTATATTACTCAAAAGTGATCACATTTTCAGAGCTGTATATCTGCACAAAACAAATAATTTGTGGTTATCTTGGGTTTGAATTATTTATTTTTCCTGTCTTTGTTTTTTTCCCACTCCTGTTGTCCCATCAGGATTGTGTTATTCAGATGTTTCATAGGCTTTCTTATGAACCCATTTGACATCAAGTCTCGTGTTCCTCTTTGCACACTTCCTTTGTTCCCCCTCCTTTTTTCTTTCAGAAAGAGGTTTGTTTTCTTCTGGTCTAATACTGCTTCAGACCATGAAGCTGGCACCCACTGGAAATTCCTCCTACTGGGAGTAACCTCTCTGCAGCACTGGTTGTAGGATGGTTTGGATCAGACCAACCACCTCTGGGTTTTTTTAAGTAGTTACATCTGTCTTCATCTGCTTAAGAGACTGTGTAGGTGTGTACTAGGAGATCTGACTAAATGTTTTAATTTTTCATTTGCTATGGAGAAGATGGAGCAAAAATTATTTAATTGTGAGCACTAGAAAATCCTGGGTTCTACCCTTGAAAAATGTGGAAAATAGGCTATTCCATTAGAAACTCAATTACTTCAGTTTTATATCTTAATCTTCATTCCCTTCCAAAAAATACTAGTTTACAGACAAATTTTTAAAAATTAGTATCAAGTCTTCTTTTGTATTTCTGTACCTATTTTGGTTGAGATGTTAGAGGTAACTATTGAAATACATCTGTGGACTTTATAACCCTTCCAATATTGCTTAATCATAAAGTCCAGTAGGTTTGCAGTGGATGAAATCAGCATTTTGGACTTCATATCTTATCTGCCTGGATAGATGCTGTTAATCGTTCTTTTGGGAAAACTGGCATGTACTGTCACAATTTTTAGGTGGGAATTTTTATTCACAGGCTTCAGGCACACTTGCCGCTTGGGCAAAACCAGCTGTGTTAGGTTAATTCAGGTTTATCAGACTGTCTGTGGGATTTCTTTAGAGGTGAATGAACCCACATTTATCCTAAAGGTGAAACAGCATTAGGGAACAGCAGACAAGCTTATTGGCTTTGCAAAATGTATCTAAAGAATGTGTATTATAAAATCCTATATGTAAGTTTTATAACAGTATCAAACTAATAATAGTTTATATGTATATGTATATATAGGGAAAAGTGTGAAATGTTCTTGAAAACCCTCTCTAATAAGCTATGTTACAGACACCTGGCAGAATCCTTCTGAGATTCCCTATTTTCACAACCCAAGCAAATATATTAAGGTGCTTTCCAGCCAATTTCATGATTCCAGAGTTAGAGAGGATCAAACAGAGTTTTCACATGTGTTTCTGTGTAACATCCCTGTAATGGTTTGCTTGTTGGCTTGTGCTGCTCCCCTCGAGTGGGGACTGTAAACGGATGCAGGACGAAGAAGGCCAGACCTCTAGACATGCAAGCAGGTGAAAGCTTAATTAATGTGAGTTTATGATGGTCATTCAAATGTTTTTTGACATGTTTTATTTGAAGTCCCTTGACCTTGCACGTCACAGAGACCTGTGGGTTGCCTTTTAAGGCCTGATCATCAGCCACAGTGTCAGATTCTGCAGTTTTTTCCCAAGTGTGAGAACATCATTGTGTGTTTTACATGCTCCATTTAAATCCTTCTGACATCTGCATGGGCTGCTTTCCATTCATTAACATAGGGGAGTTGCATCTTCTTCCATGGTGGTTGGTCAGATGCCAAAGGCAGATTAAGTTTCCTTGAGCAAGGAACTTGTCATTTAGGCTGCTCGAGCTGGAGCTGGGAGCTTTGGCAGCTCTGCGAAGAGGCAGTGAGGATCATTGCCACAGAAATGATTTTTTGTGTGTCCTGCTGTGCACCCCTGGATTTCAAATTTGATTTATGGCTGCTCTTTTTTTTTTTCTTTTTGGAAGCCTGCATTTGCTTTTTCTTGCAGGAGACTATAATGTAAATACTGCAGCATACACTTAATTCTGAAACTGTGGATTATTTCTAAATTTATACTCATGGTAATTGCTGGCATACTTTCCAATTCCTCAAAGTTCTCTGTAAACCCACTGCTGACTGCATGTTTCCCTTCTTGTATTCTTGTAGCTGCCTTTATTCTTTATGGTTCTGCTGAGGTCCCAGAGCAAGCAGAAAGCAACTGCTGGAGAAGTGCATAAAGCACCACGGCTAAGTGCCAGCTACTGCTCCCGCCGATGGTCAGGCTCCTGGAGACACAACTGGAAACACTGGGGAATGTCTCCCAGGAGAGTGCGTAGAACCCAAACACTTATTTCAAAGCAAGGTGCAAGAAACCTTGATGCTAGTTGGGATGACTTCGCTACATGAAATTTCTCCTTCACTCCCCACCACTCTTGGCTTTTATGTAAATAAATCTTTTTCAATTTAGTTATCCCTTCCAAAACTGTTAATAATTATTTAAATTTTATGTTTTAATCTCAGTTTATTTTTAATAAGTTGTGTACATTTTTGACCTACCGTTTTCTGGACAGAAGACTTCTCTTTTGTGTTTTGGTGATACGGTTTCTAACCTGAAACATTTTTGCACAGAGTTATCTAATGCTAATGTTCTCTTAATTATAGTTCACATTTTACATGAACATATTCTGTTGATGAAGAATTCAAAATACTTGACAATTTGTAAGCCTTAAAAGCTATCATTGCTTGTGAGGAGTAGCTATGGTCTGTGACTTTTTAAATGGGCATGATGTGTTTGTTGTTCCCCAGTCAGAATTAAGCTGATGGAATTGCACTGATAGTGCACTGTATAGAACTTTAAATTTATCAAGTCTGAATAGTTTTTAAGTGCAGCATCTCAAATATTAGTATGTATTTCATTTTAAGACAGGCCAAGTTTGACTTTATGATGTGTTGTATGGGAAGTCATGTGAAATCAGGATAAAGGTTATTCTTTAGCAGTGATATCCTGGGGTAGATACTCCATTTTACAAGTTGTTCTCTCTTCACTGCCTAGCTGTCTTCTTATGAAGGAAGCAGATGGCATTTAAAATCTTGATTTGATGGAAAAAGCATTAACAGGAAAATGTTTGAAAGTGAAAGGTAGGCAAATGCATGTTTATAAGTAAAGTTCATATTTTTACTTATGTAGATGATTAAAGAGTAGTAGTTCCAGTTCTTGGAAGCCTGTATCTACACTATATAGAAGTTGAGAATATTTACCTCCTAAAATAGCTCAGTTACACCTCTTCACTCTCAGTTGTTCTGCACTGTTTTGTGTTAGCTCTGGGTGGAACAGATTGGAAAAGGAAGCAGTGGATCCGCATCTTCAAATTAGAAATGGAAAGATTTTGAGCTTAATGTGTAATAGCTGGGTGGAATGTCTTGTGTTACAGAGAAGAACAGGGAACGTGGCAGGAGTTCTTTGTTGCTGCTTATGAGTACAGTAAAGTGGCCCCACTGTTCTCATTCACTGTATTAATTGTCCATTTGACGCACTCTTTCCATGAAAGACTTAGAAATGTCTTACAAATCAGACAAATAGTGTATTGCAGCCTTGTGTCTTTCTCTGTTATGGTCACCATTTACAGCTGTTGTTCAGAAGACTTCTGAAACAACATAAATGCTGTTGAAAATTAAGCACAGTTGAGAGTAACTGCTTGAGATGTGCTTCTTGGTTCAGATGACTGCAATTTGAGATTTACTGGCATGCATGAATGATTCAGCTGCCCTGAGGTGTCTAAGGATTGATGTGGTACTCAAATAACTGGAGTTACCTTCAAATCATGGAGGTTAACACTGCATTTACTTATGGTTTCCATTTTTTCACACTTGATTGCTGAGTGATAGAGCATAGGCAGTTTTGGTTTGCTGTACTG
The DNA here is from genome assembly GCA_013400975.1 of Atrichornis clamosus. Classification (NCBI taxonomy): domain Eukaryota; kingdom Metazoa; phylum Chordata; class Aves; order Passeriformes; family Menuridae; genus Atrichornis; species Atrichornis clamosus. The sequence goes on from WBMZ01001507.1 coordinate 296,881, forward strand.
GGAAATCCTTAAAAAGCATAAATGAGCACTGTGTTGCCTGGGTGCCTTAGTGATTAACTTGGTAGTTCTTTTTCTATAAAATAAAATATTTCAATTGAACACATTTGAATTGCAGTAGATGAGCCTGAAATATTACTGATCGCAGACTGCTGTGCATATTAAGCCCCAGTTACTTCCATTAGCTGTTACTATTACTCTGTTGTAAAAAAAAAATCTTAATCTGTTTAGGTTTTTTTGTTTCCTCCCCATAAAGTATTTTGACAGATAGCAGCTCAAGTAAAAACATACAAAATTACTTTGAAGACATGTGAGATAAACATTCTTCACTCATAAATGCTGTAGATGCCAACTTTCAAGAGCAGGGACTATTAATCTTCATTTACTTAGGTCAGTGCAAATCTGGAGTAACTCCACTGGAATTGCAAGTTCAATAAAGAATAAATTTCTAGCTGCTTTACACGTGGTGATTTCTCTATAGAAATCTTTGCTGTTAAAATTCTTTTTGGTTTTCTTTCCACTTGTGCCAGCAGTTCTCATTCATACCCCTTCAAGGCGTTTTGAAGTGCCAGTAGCAGTTCTAATAGCTCAGACCCCTCAGAATATCTTTTACCATGAGCAGATGCTTATGAGAACTGGGGAAATGGGTTTTCTTTTGCATTTATGCATTTTCTCTTTTATCTGCCTAAAATACACATCACATTTATCACAGAAGTTCCCTTTCCCTTACAAAAGTATTAGAGTGTCTTGAGCTTTGTATAGTATTTGATGCCAAGCCTCACTGTCCTTAAGCAGTTCTTACTTGACCATTCTTCAGCTGATGACCAAATCCTGAGAAGATTTTACATACTAGGTTCACCTGGCTGATTATGGGAAAGAGCACTGTCTTAAGACAGCTGCTGCCATTTTCCGTATCCTGGTTCTCCGTTACTAAAGGAGAGGATACTGGAAAGAAAAAAGGCTGTGATTGAGATTAATTTTTTTGATTTCTTGATCTCAAAATTACTAATGGCATTATATTACAGGATTAAACATAGTGCCAGAACATCATGATCATTTGTACTACAAAAGACACCATTTATTTGGGATTGCTGCTACTTTTATCTTCAGCCTTGCTGAAAGACAGGTTTCCTGTGTGTAACATCAATCCAAGGAACTTGACAGATGATGTCTAGATTTTATTTTATTGTCTCTGGGGCCCTTTATGCTATATATTTTTGACATATGAAAGCATGATGCAATTTTATGAATGTGTGACCCTCGTGAATTTTAAATCTTTCTTCTGGAAATCAACTTGCAAAGTTTTAGTCATGTATTCTGGAGTTTATGTAATACAACAGCTCCTTTTTAAAAGTCTGCTTTAATGTCAAGGTTACAAAAGAGATGCTTAGAAATATGTCATAACTGATACTAATAGTTTGGATTTTGGTTTTTTTCCCCCCAATCTGTGTACTCCAGTAAAAATAATGTTTTTCTAAGGTCAGTAATTTTATTAAGGTTTAGAACCCACCAGAGACAGTTTTAACATGTAAGTGAGGAGTGGGCTGTGTGAGATACATTACCTAGAGGGGAAGCCTCCGCTCCTGTGCACTGTGATCTGTGGCATCGCCTCCTGCACACGTGGCTCTGCTCGGGGTGGCTGTGGGTGCCTGGAGCATCCTGCTCGGTGTGAGCAGGGCTTCCAGGCTGTGTTCTGGAACTCCTGGGCTCAGGGAACCACCTGGGAGGGCAGTGAACTTACTGTGTGCTAGCTGAAGAGGAAAAGGATGGCAGTAAAAGAAGAAAATATGAAAATACCCACTACAGAAAGAGAAGTAGTGGAATAAGGCTCGTTTTTATCTCCACACACTGTTTCCACAAGTACTGATGTGATTACAGCTGTTTACTCTTCTCTGTAACGATCAATACTTGCACAGCTCAGCTTCTGTTATTACAATCAGACTGATATAAAGCAGTTGACACAATTTTAATGAAGGCTTTTTTGTTTTGTAATACACTGGTGTTATTTTGGAATGTCTTTGTCTTAAAAAATGACAGCCTATTGACACAGTACTGTCCTTGCTGCCTTATGCTGTTGATGATACCCAAACTAAGAATTGCCTGATATGTGAGTGAAAGAGACGTACCTGAGCAATCCTAACCATGATGATGAGCTTTCTTGGTGCCTAAACGATAATAGTAAATCTGTGGAAGTACTCTGGAAAATCAATAACTAAATAGAAATTATATGTTTTTATATCTGTGTGGAACTTCTGTGCATCCTATGGAAACTAGAAAAGCTGTGCTTGGTCTTCATATGGATTTACTCTCTAACTTACATCATTACTGATATCCAAAAGAGAAAAAAAAAAGGAGCAGAGATTAGAGTTTCGTTTGTCTATCCTGAGATCCCTCCTATATATATATATATATTTTTTTTTTTTTTAATATTTGGGGCAGTATTTCAGTTTCCACTTCAGCAGTGGTATCTGTGTTAAACAGTAGGTTTTAGAGCAAGGTGCTCTGCTCTCCCAGGGCAAGCTGTGTCCATCCAGACACCAGCCTCTTCCAAAAAATGCTCTAAAGCTGCTGGGATGCAGGAGGAAGGGCAGATTCTCCTGTGGTTCTAGACCATGAGAGTTGAAAAGGAAACTTCTCCAGTGGTGTAGAAGGGGACAGAGAGAATATAAAGTTGCAAACAGAAAAAGATTAATTTGGTCCAATGAGTTTAAAATAGAGTCATCCTTTCTTTTACAGTCAGGACAGCCCTTTGTGTAGTCAGAATGCCACATACCTATTTTGAAGTGGTAACACAGATATTTGGAGAGCAGACATCTCGATCAGGTGAAACATGCTATAGTCTTTGTGATGTTTTAATTTCACATTCCTGTAACTTGATGGGATAGATAAGCAAGCTGGTTGACCTCTGATGGAAAAAGATATTTTCATGTGTGTCAGACTTCAATTTTAGGTTTTGCAATTTTGAAGTAATTCTGTAAAATGCTTCCCCTGAGTGCCATTGATTAGTGGAATTAAACTAGTTGAATAATGTAGCCCATAACTTTGGGGAAATAAAAACTGGAAATGTACTAGAGAAAATAAATTAACAAATTGCCGTATAATTCTGTTTAGTTTGTTTTGAAGCAGATCACTTGCTGTTGGAAGGTTCATATTGACTGTGCTTGTATGTTTTGTTTTTTGGCAGGTAACCCTGGCCTGGCAGGTTATTACCGGACTTTTATACAGGCCTTATATTGTGGACTGAACCAGCAGTATCCTGTCTGGGTTGTGAGCCATGCCGGACATTGTAAACCTCCAAGTGGGATGGAAATGATAGAAGGTACAATACTGTAACTCATGCATACAAATAGTTGTACCCCTCCAATTTCACTGGCAAAACTTCTGCCTATTAAAAACAGATTGACATGAGTTTTAAATGTCTCCATTGTATTTCCACAGAACAGTTGTATGAGAAGTTACCGTGTTAAAAAAGTATTCTGAGTAAATTAGATTTGCCAGACAAATATGTGCTATTAAGAGAATAAGAGAGTTTGCTGTTGGCAGTGTTTAGAGACAAGTTACAGTGAAGAAGGTCTAGAATGTGTTTATGTTGGGAAGAGTAGATTAGAAAAGTACATTTTTAAATTAAATGTCCAATTCAGACATTGAGTATGTTAGGAGAGATTTAATTATCTCTGAACTTAAAACAAACTGTATGAAATCGATGAATTTCCTGGAAGCAAGTACATCTTTCTGAGACTGGAGTATGGGATGTTTGCAGGGGAGAGGTTGCTTGTGTATCTGGTAAGATTTTTTGGATACACAGATCTCTAGCAAGACATGGTAGCCAACTCAGAGCAGATATTGTTAATGTACAGCATTGTAAGAGTGGGGGAGCCAGCAGCGAATCCTGTCCTCAAAGCTGATTAGTGCTGCAAGACCTCTGGACTTGGTCAGGATGCAGTGATGTAGCAGTAAATCAGTTTGATTGCTGAAGACCAAAAGTTTCAGCAATGCGAATTAACCTGAAAAATTTGAAGAAACTGTTTTAGCTGATAGCATAACTTTCCCTCATTAACCTTTGCACCTGAGCTTCTAAGATTTTTTTATTGGTTTATTTAATCTCAAGTTTGAAAGTTAAACATGAAACCTGTGTTTCTTTGGTAAATATTCACCCCTGACCTGCAAAATGAGAGTAAACAGTGAAATTTTTTAGTTTGTGGATAATATTTCATAGCATTTAAATACTGGGAAGACACCGGATGTGAGGGAACTGCAGAAACATCTTACTAAGTGTACTTAGTGGGCAAAGAGAGGGCAGACAAGTGTCAGGGCAGATAAATATAAGTTAATTCATCTGACGAAAAAGATCTTATTTAACTCTACCTGGGCAATCCTGAACTTGGAATTCATTTGTAAAAGTCCGGAAAGATACTGGTGTCATCACTGACAGTTTCTCTAATATTAATCATCTCTCATTGCACAGTTGCAGACAAAATTTAAGTCTACAAAGCATTGGCCATAAGGAGTGCTCCAGACAAGGCAGGAGGCATTGGTTTGTCACTGTATGTGACCGTAGTGGACCCACATCTTGAATATTAGGGTGCAGTTCTGGTGGGGATCTCAAGGACAACTTTTCAAAAGTGGAGTTGTTCAGTGTATGCAGGAAGTCAACTAAAACAACAGGGAGGAAGCAGCTTCCTTGTTATGAGAGATGAAATGGCTCTGATTTGGGGAGCAGAATACTTCTGAGGAGCATGGATATATACCAGTTTCGATAGGAGAACTAACAGTCACTTAATGGTACAAGCTGATTTAAAACAGGTAAGAGAAAGTATTTATTTATTTATGCAACAGGTTAAAAAATTAGAGAATTAGCAGGCAAACACTATATTGTGGGCAGACTTATATGAGCAGACTTAAAATGATAAAACAACCTGATGGACAAGTGGTTCATAAACAGCTGTTGAAAGAGGAAAGTTCTTTGTAGTGCAGGTGCACTCCTGTCCTTGCCTTGGACTCTGACCTTGACACTTCTGTGCTGGTCCTGGTCCCAGTGCCATCCTGGGTCAGGGTTGTGAGCCTCAGAGATTCACCCCAAGGGGAGGGGATTTAGAAAGTAGCCAAGCTTGGTGATGCCCAAATAGCATCTCCTCTTGCCCCTGCTGAGCTTAGGGAATTAGCATTCCTGATCCAGTAAGGTGTACTGTAAAACTCAAGGTGTTTTGTAGAAATTCAGTGTATTCCTATGTGGTTCCTATGAACATTTCTTAAAGTTTCATCTAAAATATCTTCATGCAGAGCCTCTGATGAAGTTCGGTATTTCTTGATAACAAGGAGGAAGGCATGCATTTATGAAGAAAGCATTTTAATGTTTGACACCATTGATGATTAAGATTTTTCCGATCAGAATCTAGGAAAGCAAAAATTAAAAAAAAAAGGTGGGAGGAGAGTGCAAGCTATCAGAAAAAACCCAGTTCATAGTGATGCATTTACAGTTGTGGTCTGCAAACTGTATTGCTCATGCACTACTGTCAGTAAAAAAAATATCTTAGCACACCTCCCACAACATATCTGTTTTTTAAAAAATATGAATTATATACATGTACACTTGCATTTCTGGTATTTTCTTCCTATACACCACTATGCTCACACCCCGCTTTGGAGACCACTGATTTAGAATGTGCAAGTACTTAAATAGTGCACTTAACTTATGAATGATGCTGCCTGTAAAGGGCTCTAAAATGAAGCAAACTGCATGAGAATAATATGCCTGATCATATTTAGATCAAGTAGATTTTAAAAGTTTCATAAAGACTAAAGCAAGTTTTCCAACAGCAGCCATCAATCACAGACTAGTTCCTAATTGACCAAATGCATATCACTTAGCAATTTGGAAACTGAACAAAGCTACACACCCCTCATTTCTACTTCTGTGTGATATCCTTCTATCCAGAGAGCTCTTGCAAGCTCTGCTCCACAGAGACATACACCATTAATTGAACATTTCATTGCTGTAATTCTGCTCCCAGCAATCAATCCACTGTGCAAAACGATTTGGAACGTAATTGTACTCAGTGACTGCAATGCATAAGTTATACCTCAATTTCAATGTCCTTATCCTCCTCCTTACCTTTTAAAAAAGCCTTTGTTTTGAACACTACTGTGACTGTAAAACAAGCCAACATCAATCCTTTGGTGTAGGCAAAATTACAAAAAGGAAAACAGTTTTCCAATTCTGTTGTTTTGTTTTAAATTAGCATAATACGTATGAATAGACAGCAGGTGTACATACATAGCCATATCTTAAAATGGTCTAATTCTGTGGACATCTGCTGTGGCTTGATGATAAATAAGAAATAGAACATCTCAGACAGAAATAAGAGTAGAATCATTAAGGTTTGAGAAGACCACCAAGATCAAGTCCAAGTCAACCAAATACCACCATACCCACTGAACCATATCTTGAAGTGCCACGCCTACTTGTTTTCTGAATGCTTCCAGGGATGGTGACTCCACCACTTCCCTGGGGAGCCTGTACCAATGCTTAACCGCAATTTCAGTGAAAAAAAATTCCCTAGGGTCCAACCTGATCCTCCCTTGGCACAATGTGAGGTCATTTTCCCTTGTTCTATCTCTTGTTACCTGGGAAAGCCCGACCCCCACCTGGCTACAACCTCTTTTCAGGGAATTGTAGAGAGTTATAAGGTCCTCCCTGACCTTCCTTTTCTCCAGGGTAAATACCCCCAGCTCCCTCAGCTGCTCCTCATCACACTTGTGCTCCAGACTCTTCCCCAACTCATTGCCTTTCTCTGGACACACTCCAGCAGCTCAATGTCCTTCAAGAAGATTGAAAGCTTGGTTTTGTTTGTCCTTAGGGCTGCCAATATAGTATTTTTGGTAACAAAGTAAGATTGAGAGTAAAGAAAAATTAAACCAGAATTAAATTATTCATTTATTTGTTGTAATAAGTCTGTTTGCCAAGTGCTATAGAAATATGAAGTCCTGTGATTCATATCTTAATCGATTAAAGAGACACAATTGATGTATTAAAATATCATATTCCTAATAAATAGCTAGTCAGCATTCATGACTTAATCTTACAACTTTTGGTCAAATGATAAAGTATATTAAAGATAACTTTCTCGAAACTTTCTAAACTGTACAGATGAGTATTGAGCTATACACATTCAAAAATACTTTCTATTGTTTCAGCAAGGCATGTTTTTTCTTCTGAATGACAGTGAATTTTGATTGACATTCTTAATAGTCAAGTTGCAAGATAAAATTCTAGTTTGCTCTTTTATGTTCTATGGACTGTAGAAGATAATAGTGTGTCCTTAAATTTTGCTGAACTAGCCTTAGTTCATGGTTCTTGGTAAAAAGAGATAGATAATGATGGATTTCTATTCCATCAAAAGAGTGTTTCCATTGCTTTCTCTTTACACAGGGAGAGTAGGGTCTTTAGACCATTTTGAATCTGAATTACATCCATAAGAAACAGTATGGGAAAAGCAGAGAAGTGGTGATGGAATAATAAATTATCTGTGAAGACATTGATTATGTGGTCCCAAAATGTTAATGTCCCGTCAGTGTGAAGTTTTGAAGTGAAATTAAGTTGTGCATTAAAAAAAATAAATTCTAGCATTACAGGGAAATTTGGAAGCCATGTGCAGCTTGAATTTATTTGATATATTGCTTCTTGGCTGTTGTTACAATTCATCTGAATGGAGTTTGCTTTTGCAGCCCTCCGGCTTCTAATGAAAATGTAGAATTGACTGTGAGTGAGAGTCTGCCTCCAGTACAAGTGATACAAGGATACAAGTCTACCGAAAAAAAGACTGAAATTGTGTGGGTTAAACTGAACGTATACTTCAGCAAGTTAATAATCTTGTTAACTGCTAGGTAGTTGTGCACCAAATGACAGTGTGGCCATGATTAGCAGATATGAGCCATAAGTTTTTACTATTGTGATATGCTGTGCTGGCAGAAAAAAGCCTAAAATAGTAGTCTGAGCAAGAGAAGGAGCGTGGTGTTCTATAATAAGAGTGTTACAAGTTATTTAGAATGGTGATTCCCAGACTCTGGTCTGTGGAGCACTGGTGGTTCCCAGGACACTTGCCTGTAGTGCAGGAAGAGCTGGCTGGTCAGATGGAGTTGGCTCTCTCCACTTTCCGCTTGCTAAGACGAATGAATAGGAACTAAGAATACTTTTCCAGTAACACTTCTTCTGTGTAAGCATTTGCTGCAGTGCCGTAAGAGATGTTGTGCCACCATGAGCGTGTGGTGATGGCAAGGAGTGGGACTGTGGTCTGCACGGCTGCAAACAGGAGAGGAGGAAGTCATGAAAGTTTTGTGTTCCAAGAATTGAGCCTGAAAATAGGGACTTGATGTGTATCACAGACTCATAGAATGGCCTGGGCTGGAATGGACCTTAAGGATCATTTAGTTCCAACCCCCTGCTGTGGACACCTCCCACTAGATCAGGTTGCTCAGACCTCTGTTCAGCCTCACCTCAAACACTTCCAGGGACAGAAGTTACACAGGTAGAGGGACTCCATACGCATTTGGTAGTTTTTGCTATCTTGTGACTCATCTATTTTACATAGAATAGATGTTTTTAGTGTTTGCTGATTATGGAGAATACCAACACCGGTGAATCAGAGATACTGGCAATCTCTTTTGTTGGTACAAAAACACCTCAGAATTAATCTCTGTAGTACTTAGAATATTTTGACTAGCAAATCCTTATGTGTGCTTCAGCACCATTTGGTAAGTAACAACAGCAGATATGTGGCCACATTGAGGGACACAGTGATAGCTGTGTTTTAAAAGGCATTTATGTCTTACACATTTATATATGTATAAAATATATATACAGAGAGAGAGAGAGAGAAAAGCAGTAGGAAAGCAGCTGGGCTGGCATCTCACATGCATACTGTAAGCTTATGCATACACATTTAATTCACATTAATTTCTATTTCAGCAACATTTTCTGCTTTCTAGGCATATAAATTAAAATATCTGAGAATCATTGAAAGACGGATTATCTTTAAAATAAATTCTTTGGATATTTAGTCAGTTATATTTCTGTATTACACACCCAGAGAACTCTGTAGTCATGTTTATGTCCCAGACCACAATAAAATTCTTCTTAACTTTAATGCAGAATTATATGACACAGTCTCCCAGTTAGTGGTATCACACTGTAGCTACATGAAAAATCCCAAGTTTCAAGCATGTTGTCCAGGTAGAATTACGCTATTTTCACAACTATTTCATACCAAAGTGTAATTTTTTTTTTAATGTATAGAGAGGAGAAGCTCCCTGTTTACAGAGCTGGCCTTAGCACTGATTAATCACATGGAGCTCCTCACATGGTATTCGTCAGCAGTGATGGATCCCACACTGGAGTGTGCACAGAGGAACTGATTGTTTTCACAGGATGGGACAGGAACTGTCAGCTCAGTGCACTGCAGTCCTGCTGCCCCTCCTGATCCAGCAACTGCTGTTGCCCAGAAACCTTATTCCTTCCTTGTCTTGGAAAAGGCAGCCTAAGGAAGGAAGTGTGTGTGCATATGTAAAAGTTATTACAAGGCATTTAAATGTTGAGGTTTTTGTCTTTGCCTGGTGAGATCTGAATTTTGCTGTATGGCTGTAATGCTAAGTGTCTGTTTTAAGGAAACAAATGGTCATTTCATGTTATGAACCCACTGGTATCTTTGAAATCTAAATGTGTGAAAAATAAGCAGCCCTAAGCAGCTAATAAGCAGCTGTTTACTTCTTTCCTTTAAGCCACATTCAGTTAATTATTCATGGTGGTCCCATAATCACACCCATAATTATGCAAATACATCCTTAGAGTGAAATCTTGGTGTTTGGCATTGACTTTATCAGTCCTGCTTAATTTTAAACATGTGTTTAAAAGTCTTGTACCATTCAAAATCAAAACTAAGAAAAATAAAATTTTGCCATTAATGAAGTATTTCTAAGTTGCTCTGTTGTTTTCTTTTCTGGCCACACAAAATCATAACAATTGTAACTGTTCAAATTATCATACCTTAGCAGCAATGTATTTATTTGTAATGATCACTTAAACACTATTAAGCTCATTTTGGTACCACTTAATGCATAGCTCTATATTCCATTGTCTGTGATGGAGTAATAACTAATTTTTGTTGACATTACTAAGAATAGGATTTCATCTTTACATTTCTTATGGCTGTATGAAAAATAGGTTCTCTATATTCTCCGTTTCTTTCTAGATTTTCTGCTGCATCTGTTAACATAATATCTATTGGAATATTATTTTTAAACCTCCACGAAGAGTTTTCTAATCCATTCTCGTACTTTATTCTACTAATTCCTCAGTTAAAAGAACCAGAATTTTTCATCCATATCTACAAATAAAAATAATATAAATCTCTTTTTAAAGATGGGTTTAAAAGTAGCAACTTTTGAAACCTGATACAATGTTCTGGATCTTTATCCAGAAAACAAGATATTAAAAATAAAAAAGTAAAAAATTCATCCATTGGAGAGTACAATGTCTTTCTACATTTCGGGAAAGTTTGGATGTAGGTTTTGAAGTTGTTTATAGATCATTTTCTGCATTTCACCCCATAACATAGATATATTCTCCAACTGATACCATCATTTCTGTTTAGATGCAGATGGCTTTTACTGGGGGGAAAACAGTGAAGAGGCAACAGTTACATCTTGTGGTGTGCTGAGTTTCAAAGGCAGGTCACAGTTCCGTGGGATGAGCAACACTGTGATGTCAGAGTAACTCGTTTATATGTCTACTGTACTGCTACTGGGAAAGTAAAAACCTAACATAATTTAATAAACACAGTATTGAGATGATTCAGATTATTTTCCTCGGGGAGAATACTTAGGAATCTTTTAATCCAACTCCGTTTGAAAGCTGTATTTGCTTCTGCTAATAGAATGACAATGAAGTATCCCCATAGCAGAGAATAATCTCCTGTCTGAAGGTGTAACAGGTCTGAATTTGTTTTTACAGTTGAGTCAAAGAAATTTTTACACTACACAGGTTGGCTGCAGGAAGAAAGCTGATCAATAGTTTTATTTAGCATTTCTATTTTATGAGAGAGACCTTTGATTTAATTTTGATACCCACAAAGCTTGCAACAAATGGTGCAGGTCATTATGGGATCAGTCCAGTGTTTAATGACATTTTTATTTTTAATTGACAGTGATCTACAGGTGTAAGACTGAGAAACCAGCAGTAATACACAACAAAGTCCAGACTCTAAAAATAGTCAGGTTAGGAACATGGATCCTTTCTGGTTTTGTTTTGGTTTTAGAAGTTTCCCTTTCTTTAAGGAGCAATGTAGGCATTTCAGGGAAATGCAGGTAACTCTTAAGGCAGAGCGTACAGGAAGAAGTAGCTGCAAAAGGCCTCATTCTTAAGTAATCAGTAATGAACTACTGTTACCTCTAGAGTATCTAATTAGACCTGTCAGATCTGAGTAGAGACTGAGTGCTTAGAGAAATAATAAAGAATAAAATGGTAGGTAGGTACTGTGGACTCAGGTTGAATGAGGGAGTGCTGGGAATGCTGCTTGCTGGGTGGAGTTTTTTTTTTCTAGTTTTGTTACTACATGGCACTACTCTCTTTCTTTAAGCTAGACATATTCTTACCTTTCTAAAGGCTGAATTTTAGATTTTGTGGATTAATAGATCGATTAAAATGATCTAGTGTACTACAGCTGTCGAATTACTGGTGTGGTCAGGTGACTACTTAGTTGCCAAATTATTCCCCATTGGGCTAAATGAGCAGATAATTGAAGTTCTCAGGCATTGCCATTGTAGTGTCATTTTTTTCAGAACAGGACTATGGTTTCAAACATACTACAGCTGAGTCTTTGCTGTCAGAGACTCCACTGACTTCTGTCCTAGTGTTTACATATATTGGAGGAAGAAGTTTTGTTTTTCAATTAATCATGAAGAGAGTAATTTCAGTATTTCTGAACGCACTTCAGTATAAAACTCCACTAGATCATATTTGGATCTGTTTACGTCTAGAGTGCAGGTCAAACTCAGTTGATGTCTTTTAATATAAATCACACTGTAAAGCCGCAGGCAGTTTCAAAGTGTTTGCATTGAGCTGTTGCTTCAATGGCTGCTAATGTAAATAAGTGAGAAAACCAAACCTTGTCCAGCCGTGACTCTAGAACTGCTTGTGGTGAATTGGTTTACTTTCCATGTAGGACCTCTCACCGGTTCAAAATAAAGACCAAAAAATCCCTTATTTTTCCATAATGACAGATGTTAGCATGATTTGGACTGGAAAGGACCTTAAAGATCATCCAGTTCCGAACCCTGCTATGGGCAGGGACACTTTCTACTAGACCAGGTTGCTCATAGCACCATCCAACCTGGCCTTGAACACTCCAGGGGTGGGGCATCCACAGCTTCTCTGGGCAGCCTGTGCCAGGGCCTAACGACCCTCACAGTAAAGAATTTCTTCCTTATATCTAATCTGCCCTCTGTCGATTTAAAGCCGTTACCCTTTGTCCTATCATGGAAAAATGTTACACTAGCCTAAGTGGATCATTTACTTCTTAAAAATGATGCTATTGTTACATAATTTGGATCTGGTTATTAAATTTAACATTTCTGTGGACAAATGAACATAGAAACCTACACTTTATAGCAAATAGTGAAATAGTATCACCCAAGGTGAATATACACAAGAGTAAAGAAAAAGGACTAAGTTTGCTGAATGCCATCCTAATGGATTATAGGATGCTGGTGAGACTGGAAGCAAATTAGTGTTATTTTGATATTATTCTGAAGAGCTGTGCTTAATTGAACATTTCAGTCTTGGTTGATATCACAGTAGTGAATAATATTCTGGGATGGATTTTCAAGAAAAATTGGGACTGGCCTAGCAAATTAAAAGTTACAGCTTGAATTCAATAGGAGCTTCAGGCACTTCAGAAAATGTCACCCATCGATCTGTCCGATCCCTGTGAAGTACTGATTCTGTATTCTTCCTTGGGCTGCTGTAACTGCCCCTCTCAGCTCTTTGCGTTTTCCCTTTTCCTCCTCTTAACATGATGGTGTGCTTCTTCTCATTTTCTCTTACTTTGAAAATAATTCTTTTTATTTCCTGTCTGTGAAATAACATGGGTTGTCTTCCTTGGCCAGCTGTCTTACTCTGCTCCAAACTTTGGCTCTCCCTTGTTTGCTCTCAGTCCTTCTTTCTCTATTTGTATCTGTTTAAACTTCACAAAGTTTTGAAGTGCCGTTTTCAATAGGTGTGACTGTTGGACTTGCCTACTGTGGTGCAGCACCTCATTTGTCATAACCAGGGGAATCAGTGCCTGTGAAGTGATACTCATCTGTTTTTGTTCCCTTCAACACTCATACAATTTCCAGTGTCCTTTGTTTACCATCTGTGCTGTATCTACCCATTCTTGGTGATGTGCAGAACATCATTATTCTGTTTTTTTCCATTGTTAATCTGTATAAAAGCAAGTTTCATTGAAGTGTGGGGTTTTGTTTGTGTGGGTAAATGGAGGGAATTCACAGAGCCTTGCACTTGGCTTCAAATGTCCAGAAACAAGAAAGATGACATGGACAATCAGTGTCCCATGGGCTCAGATCTCTTTGCTTTGCTCCTTGAGGTCACTTTATGTTGGAAATTCAAATCTGCTCCTATACAGTGATGGTTCTCTAACCTCTAGCCTGCTAAGTGTTTAGGGTTTTTTAATTTTGTTTTACTGTTTGTTTTCTCTCTTTATAGTATAATGCTGAATATTCTTACAGATTGTACTTTCTGCAGTTATTCAGTGTACTGACTGCAAAATGCAGTCATTCAAATACAGAAAACTTCACCATCGATATTATGTAAAACACCCATATAACATTTGCTTTATGCCTCTTAGAGTGGCTGGAATGGAGACATTAATTGGTGTAGAACTGCATAATAAAACACTCCTTAATGAAGTTTGCCTTGCCAAAATTTGAGACAACGAACAAAATTCTGCTTCAAAGTTTGTACTGTTAACTCATCGTACCTTGGTAATAGAGGTGGTTCCCTAATCAGAGGGAAGCAAGACTGGTAATGCAAAATAAAGTAAGTTTCTAACAGATCATTTACTAAGTTCAGTGTGCTCCTGTATGCTTTTAATAAAAATCTGTGTTTTAGTATTTGTCATGTTTATTAGTTCATTCTGTCAGACTATGCTCATACTAATTTAATTATAATACAGCTTCCTTTGAAAAACAGATTAGGTGTTAAGCAAGTGTCCCAGCAATAGGTATGTAGATAGCTTAGGAAATCAGTAGTTCAATTTGTAAAATAAGGTCTTGTTATTTTTCTAGTAAAGAAAATAATACATATGACCACTTCAGTGTCTTGAGTAAATGATAATTTATTTGTGGAGGATACCTTTACAAAAAGTAATTGCTCCGATAAACACTAATGAGTGGTATGTTTATCTTAAAAATTGCCTGAACAGTTCCTGAGGGTGCTAGGGCCAAACTAAGGTCTAAGGGTTAATCTAAAACACAATACTTTAAGACCTGGTTCTTGGTGTTAGGAGGAGTTCTTCAATATTTATTTAACATTCTTTTGTGGTTTCCATCATATTTCTTTGGCATTTTATTGCTTTCTGATACAAATTGTCCATGGTTCCCTAATCAAATGAAGGATTAGGTGAAACATTCAGGCTTTAAGCAACATATCATTAGGGGATGCCCATACTAGACCCACAAATCTTAAGCCTCAGTTTTTAAGCTTACAGTTCTATTCAAATGCTTTCAAATGGTATCATTCAATTGTAAGGAATTTTTGTCTTTTACTATAAGAAAAAAGGCAATCACATTATTTAATTAATTTCCAGAATTAGACTTCATATTATGCACAACATTTTTACAGCTAATCCATCTAAGTAATTTGGTTGTAATTTCTGCCTGTCGCTACATGAAGGAAAAAACTTCCCAGGTGTTGCTCTATCTAAACACAAGTTATTCGGTCAAAACTGCTGCTCCTCCCGCCAGTGTGTGTGTTTGTAGTGGAAAAAAGGAGGTGGTGCATAAAGTCTAATAAAACACTTGGCCCCATATGTTGGTTGTACGTACAGTATTTGGTGAAGATACAGTGGAATTAATATGTCCCTGAGCTACCCCCCTAGCTCAGTCTCCAGATACTTACTTGTCCTTATCCTGCAAAAGGTCCAGTTCTGAAAATTCTTTACCACATGAGTTTATATGAGTGGTTCATGAAAGTTTGCCTTTAGATATCCTGCCACCACTTCTTAGAGTAAATGGCCCAGGGAAGAGGAAGAAACGTGCAGGTAGACCAGTGGTTTTTACCTTCTTTCCTTCATGACAAGTCACCTTTTCACATGGTTCCTTACTTGATCCTGAGTAATTTGGAGGCCTTTTTTATGAGTGGGTTATGGGACAGACGTCAGAGTCACTCCATGACAAGTGAACAAATGTCCACGTGTACTGAGCTCCAATACTCCGTCACCTGTTGTGACCAGGGCAGTTTTGAGTTTGGACATGTAAACCTTCCCTTGTGAAATTCGGGAAGTACAAAGGCATGCAGAAATTTGAGGGTATTGTTAGAAAATCAGGCCTCCAGTATCTTTTTGAATCATCTAGTAAAAAGAAGTCTATGATTTTTGCAGAGTTTTTAATGAAAGGCTAAATTTTATGAATTGCCAGCCTAAAGTCTGCTCATATAACTGCTACACTTTTTTTTCTGACTAAGAATTTCCCTTGCATACACAGCAGAAAAACAAACACAATTCACTGCTATTTCCCTTAAAACCAAAGTCCTCCTTCCTAGCAAGATTAACTTGTCGACTAATCTTAGAGCAAACACTTTATTTTAATCTATCATTGTTTTCTGCCTGTGGTTTCAGCAGAGGTCAGAAAAAGAGATTCATTAAAGCTATGGTGCATTTGTTTTTCCGAGAGCACATCAAGAGATTAATGCTTTGCCAAAGAAAATAAAGAAATACAGTATTTTTTTTAATATACTTAAGTTAAATAAAGTCTTTAAATCATGTCTTGGCCCAGATGGGGTGTTTGCAGCATAAAGTACAAGTCATACAATTTCTCCTATCTGAAAACTGCTTAAATGAGCTCTCCTTCAGCCATGGCATGTATTCCACACCTGAGGTGAAGTCACTCTGGTCCCTTCTCTGATGTAGAGCCATTGGAGAGCTGACTGCCAGTGTGTTTGTGCAAGTCTGTTTGCTTATACAAAGAACCCATTTAAGCTTCTCCACCCAAGAAATCCATGTTGATTTTGGATAATCCCTGGGTGATTTTATTCTGTAAAATAAATAAATAAATCTTCCAAACCTGTGACGCAGCCCAGCTCTCACATATTTTGGACTATTAGAAGTGTAGCATTTGTGTTGGGGAAACATGAAGTGACACAAGGTGTGGGCAATTTTATATTTGTCCAGAGGTAAAATAGGATGCATATTTCAGTGCAGGGTTACGTGACACTGGAGTTTCACCTGACGAGTGTGGGGTCACTCTGTGATGAGAATTTTGCACGGGGATTGCCAACTCCACCCTGCATGCTCATCCTCCACTGTGGCATCTCTAGGAATGGTGCCGAGGGGATTGAGTTTGGCAATAAACCAGTATTTCAGAAGAAAAGGAAAAGTTGTATTAAACAGCTGAAACAATTATCTGGTATCAGCCTTGGCTGTCAGGACTTGCTTGCAGCCTCAGAGAGGTTGGATGTGTATGTAACACAGGTCAATAGCTTTGGGAATCAGAGCATCCTTGCTCTGAGTGTGTGAGCAGGGCTGTGCTGAGGATGGTTTGGCCCAGTGCAGTAGAATGAGTGTCCGTGATCATCATCAATCACAACTAACACATCCAATTAAAAATCGCTTCTGCAAGCTCTGCTCTCCCCGGCTCCCTTAAGGAAACACTGATGCACAGGCTGGAATTGAGTGTGCTCAAGTCCTAAACTGGGGTCTGTGTAAATACAAGGAGAGAAAAAACCCTTGTTTTCACTCTTAATCCCCAGCCATATCCATCCTCAGTTCTTGCTCTGGCAACACAGCTGTTTCTGAACAGGCACATCTCTGCTAAGTCAGTAATAGCTATGGATCTGCTGGCCAAAATCTCTGCACAGCTATTAGGTAACTAAACATTAAATTAGATATCTAATGCCTTAACTAACATAATTAACTGTATTTGTCTAACATAGTTATCTAAGACTGGAAGATATTTAGGTGGGCCTAGACTGTCTTGGTACACTATTTATTAATTTCATGACAGCAATCTTCAGCAACTCTTTTAGCAGACGCTGAATTCATGTAGTGAAAAGCAGCCATTAGCCTCATGAGATTGAATAATACAAATAAAAATTTGTTTTGTTTCCTGCTTGGCTTCTGGGGTCTTGTGAACCACGAGAAGTTCTCTAAAAGATTTAGTCACCTACTTTACCTCCTTTTCCCTTGCTCTAACCGGCAAATAGCTGAAAATCTTGTAAAAGCACTTATTGTCAAGAATTGAAATGTAATGTCAAGCATTAAAAGACATTCTGATAAATTACTGAGCTGGCAGTGCCTGAGTAAAACAGCATGGAAATGATAGCAAATGTTGACAAGGGACAATTTATCTGCACAACTCAACACGTAGCAAAACACACACACTCAACATAAATTACTTTTTCACTTGTTGGTGTATCCAATGGGCCTTTATATTTCTAGAATGATGGGGGTTTGTGGTATATATACCTGTAATTAGACTTGTGATGTAAACAACCTGTTCCTTCATGAGGCTGAGCTTCTGTGTAATTAAATGTAGGAAAGACAGCTTTTGCTAAAAAATAGAATCCAAGTTTAAAAACAATCTTTTGGCCTTAGAATTTATTTAGGGTTTCGGAAAACAGAACAAACTCTTTGTTTTTCATTACTTGTAGAAAAGCTGATAAATAGAATATTACTTTCATCTAATTTTGCATTCCTTCCGTGTGTTTTAGTAAATCTCCTTTCATTTTGAGTAAAGTACTATAAATTATGCTGGGATATGTTCATCACTAGTTTTAACAGAAGTATTAGTTTAACTGAAGAACTTTGTTGTGACTTTGATGGTAATAACTTAAACTCAGATAAGAGCCATCGGAATACATTCTTGAGCAATTATTTTGCTTCTAAAGGTTATTTTTCATACAGATAATCCAAAAGATGATACAGTGCCAGCCACTTGGGCTACCAATTAGTGCTGTCACTATCACTACAGCCGTGTTAGTAATTTTTATTATTTGAGGTTACTGTCCAATTGCCACCAAATTTACTGCATCTGGATTAAAGCACTGTCACCTGTCATAATTAGATAAACACTGTTCAGTCATAGGCAGTTACCTTTTTCTCCAAGCAGGTGCAAAACAACTCCACCTGAAATAGATCTACAGTACTATCTGACTTTCTCTTACAGGAGTTTTTCAATGCATTTCAGTCTTTTTAATGTATCTATCTTTACAATATCTTTGCCCGCTGGATACTTTCTTCCACATCTATTTTTCACACAGGAAAACTATTGCAGAGCACATCAAAAGAAACCAAGTGGGAAGTTAAACACCTTGGTGGCCAGTTAGGGCTGTGTGTGCACTACCTCTGTTAGCTGCTGCTGGGTTGTTGGAGGTGGGTGGCTTTTGCCAGGAACCCAGATGCCATCTGTATAGGACCATGGCTCAGTATGAGCCAGTCCCCCGTTGTGTGTCTGAACCGTGCTGCCAGGGGATTTAGCTTATTTCAGACTAAAGCTGCATTGCAAATCAACCTGTAAGGAGTATTAAAGATCAGAGTTTTACTCTGGAGTATGAAATTGAACCCTGAGATAATAGCAAGGGTTTAAGAGATTAAGTGATATTAGAACCACTACATCCCCTTTAGATACGATAGAGGCATATGTTCCTTCATGCTCTCTACCTCTTTTCTTCCATTCTTTTTTCAGTATTTCTTTTTACAGTCAGTTTAATAAAACAGTCCAGCTTAAACTGGTGTGGTGTATCCTTAACATAGTGTTTAGTTTAGTGAATAGAGCACTTTTCTAGCAGTGAAAAACTGTGAACCCCATTAGGTTGGGGAACTTCAGGTACGTGTCACCCTTCTTACAAGCAAGAGTTAAAGATGCCAGAACTTCTGTATATTCTTACAGACATCAGTTCAGCTTTGTCTTGTTGACTGGCCAGGAAGAAAGCCAAGTTCTCATCAGTAGGGATTGCCCAAGCTCCTTTCGAAAGTCCCTGGCAAAACAGGAATTAAATTGTACAGTAATCTAGAACCATGAAGCTCTAACTTGATCTTCCCCTTTGTGGCTGAATTCACAATGATAAGAACCTGCATAAACTGGAATATTTTGTGAGTGCTAGTACTCCCTGTTGACAGATAGGCATTTCCTATTTTTCCTCATTCCAAGGAACATTTTTGCATCTGTTTATTTTAAGGCAGGAGATTTTGAATATCTAAAGGTTGTTAGTGCCTGGTGACATGTATGATAGTTTGTCTTCTGTGAGGAGGGACTCTTATTCCTGGGCAATATTGCTGTTGTAGGTCTTGATCTGTCAATGTAATTTTTTTGTAATTGAATTTTTTGTATTTGTAATTTTTTGTAATTAGATTGATTTAAGCTGATCCAATGCCCTGAGTTTGTTCTTGTTCTGAATGAAGGAGATCAAAATACTGGATGATGTGCCATGGAAGCTCCATGTGTTTCTGTATCTTTCTCAGGTTCCCAAGCCACACATAAGGCTTTACATCCTGTGCGTGTGATTTATCAGTCTGTATTTACCAGTGGTGGTAATTGAAAATTAAATTTTTAAGTCTGGTGGGGGTTTTTTATGTGTTTGGTTTGTTTGGGGTTTTTTAAATAATACATTTGTTTATTTTAGTGTTTTACAAAGAAGTCGGGGGGAAGAAAAGAGATGTCTGAAATTTCTATCACTGAAACCGAACGACTTCTTTTGTTTTATGTTTCAGACACAGATATTAAGGAGCTAGAGGATGTATTTGGACTTAGCGGACAAGTAGAGCATAAGCTGAACTTCCTCAAAAAGAATGTATCAAAAGATATAAAGCTGGTACTGATTGCTCATTCCATTGGTTGCTACATCACCCTGGAGATGATGAAACGAGCATCAGAACTTCAGGTAGGTGAACCTTCTTGAATGGGAGTTACTTTATAGCAAAGCACTGCACCTGCTCAGCCTAAGTGTAATGCCATGTGTTTCCTGTGGAAACTCTGTTCGGCTGTACACAAACTTACGATTAAAATGAAACCAAAAAGTTAATGGTTAATCCTAACATATATATATATCTATTATATATAAATATATAATTTTTTTATATATATATATATAAAACATATAATAAAGTAGATGATGTAAAAATAAGTTCTGAGTCTGAATTTTGATCTTTAATGCCCTTGGAATTTAAATAATTAATAATGATGAGAAATATATTTAGGACTTTCTTGTTCTCATCTTTAAATAATTTATAACTAAATCACTAGATATTTGGCAATTGTATTTTGTATTACTCCAAAAATTAAGGGTGGTTATGGTTTTAATAGTGGTTTCTTATCTTGAGGTGAGCAGGTTGCTGGTTAGACATGGGAAAATGTATGGAAATAATAGTAATAGAAATTGTGAGGAGTACTACTACAAAAGATATTTTTAAACTTTAATACATCTGCAAATATCACGACTTCTGCAACTCAGTCTTGGTTTGTGTAACTTAATGAGAGTGAGAGCTGTTACTGCATGTTCTGTATATCTGAGCATTTTTCTTTGTCACTGTGAAGCACCAGGAAGGCTGAAGCAGGTCCATGTCATTGTCCCTCTGGAACTGGCAAACTGTGCTCAGTAGTAACTCACTCTTCTAGTGGTTGATCAATGAAGAATAGGGAATTTTTATTCTTAAACATTCACTCTTACTAAATCATTGCCTCTTCCTTTACACTATAAAATGCTCAGTGGAAGGAAGTGCTGTGTTACTGGTGACATGAAGTCTGGGGTTAATATATGCATGTAGTTAATATATGCAATATATGTGGTTAATATATGCATATCCAGTTCTTCATAACCTTTTCCACTGCACATCTAACTTTTTTTTTTCCTTTAAAGGAAAGAGGAACTAAAATGTGAAACATGAGGGTAACCTGATATATTTCCATGGGCATATTTCACTCTGTAATTATAAACAAGGGCATTTTTTTGAGCGAACTTTTATATCTTTTCAAGAAGAAGCTCTAGAAGTTCTAGAAAATATTTCAGAAGTTCTAGAAAATATCATATGCATTAATTTGTCCAAAAGTAACAACTTTTCATGTTCAAAATCTGTAGTCTTTATAGCTCAAATGATTGTATCTGGTTTCAATTAAATTGTAAATTGTTGAGTACCATTTTTACACCTGGCTGACCGGATGCTGACAGCTTGCTATTCATCAGTGTTTTGAAAAGTAGGGATCTTTGGGACACTCTTAGACTGCATGGTGCACTGTGTGCATAACCTTAATGTATGACAAGCTACATTTAAGATGCATTCAACAATAGAAAATATTTGTGTAAGCCAGGGTATTGTGCAACCTTTGTCCCTTTTCCAAAAATAAGTTAACTCTTAGATTTTATAACATATGAAGTGTGATAATAAGAAACGTGTGTTTCCATGTCTCCCTTTATTTTTACTGGAATATTTGATTCCCACAAGATTTTGAGCACATATGTGTATTTTAGTAGCTAGATTATTTGATTTTATTTTTGTGTAGTTCTTAGTGACATTCTTCCATTACATGAATTTTGGTTTCAGTCTTAAAATTCTCTGCTTTAAGAGCCTTTCATTGTTTACAGCTTATTTATTCTGAGCTAGAGGTTAATGTGTTGCATTTATTGTTCAAATAATCCAGTAAACATTTATATCTGGAATGTATATTTAGCAGATTTGATTTTTAGAATCACAGAATCATAGAATTGTTACATTTGGGAAAGATCTGTAAGGTCATTGAGTCCAACCATTAACGCAGCATCGCCGTGTTCACCAGTGAATCATGTCCCCACAGTGCCACATCCACGTGCTTCTTGAACACTTCCAGGGATGCTGATTCCACCACTTCTTTGTGCAGGCTATTCCAATGCCTGGCCTCCTTTCAGTGAATACATTTTTGTTGCACAATTCAAAGCTCTTCCATAGTCCAACTGAATGCAGACTAGATTGTCCCTGTCATAGCATGCATGAAAAGGAGAAAGTACTATCC
Organism: Atrichornis clamosus; assembly: GCA_013400975.1. Classification (NCBI taxonomy): domain Eukaryota; kingdom Metazoa; phylum Chordata; class Aves; order Passeriformes; family Menuridae; genus Atrichornis; species Atrichornis clamosus. The sequence continues at coordinate 319,126 of WBMZ01001507.1, forward strand.
CCTTATTTCTCCTTTTTGGTTCCTCTTCAGCTGTCAGGTTTTACAGAATCGCAGAGTCAGCAAGGTTGGAAGAGACCTGCAAGATCATCAAGTCCAGTCGTCAACACAGCACCACCATATTCACCCCTAAACCACACCCCCAGCTGCCTCATCCAGACCCCTTTGAACACTTCCCGAGGCAGTGACTCCACCACCTCCCAAGGCAACTTATTCCAATGCCTGACCACTCTTTCAGGGAAATAAAAATTTCCGATATCTAATCTGACGTTAGTGCAACTTAAGGCCATTTCCTCTCATGTTTTCGCTTGAGACAGAGCAGAAGAGACCAGCCCTCACCTCACTGCAGCCTCCCTTCGGGTATTTGTAGAGCCTTATTTTCTAGACTCTTTACCAGATTCATTGCACTTCTTTGGACCTGAATGTTGCTGATATCTGGGGCCCCTGTGCTCTGCAAGTTAATGGGGGGACTGCATTTTTTCCTTAAACTTCTGTGAAATAATACTTTCTTATTTCATTAAGAGAAATGAAACAGGAATTGCCAGTTTATTCCAGCATGAATTCAGTTTTGGAGCTTATCCCTATTTTCCCATTGACTCTCAGGGAGGCTTCTATTGAGGGTTCTTTCAGGAGACCCATTAACACAAACTAAGTCTTAGGTTGATGCCTTAAACCAAATCTGATTAGTAGAGAAGGGCACACAAATTACATCCATACATGTAACTATGTGAGACTACTGCACAGATTTGAGTATTGGGACAGTGATGTTTTTAAACTTGTTTTTAAGTGACTTTTTGCCCCAAAGCAGCCAGCAACTCCCAGCAACATCCTGGCAGTGTTCTAGGGTTGGCAGAGGCCCAGGATCATTCCCAGTGGTTAGTTTGGATGCTGACATCCTGTTTGGAGGCAGGAAGCGATTCACCCATGTGGACAAGACCATTCTGTGCCCTCTTATTCAGTGACAAGGCCACAGAATAATTCCTGGTCAGTCTGTTTCCTGGTTCATAAGTAACCACAAACACTTTTCAGTTGTCATGGTGGGCTTAAGTCTTAAAAACATTCACCTCTTTGTGGGAAATGAAGCATCCAGATTTTGCCAGACTGCTAACAAATTTTGGCACTGGGAAGGAAAAAAATCAGCCTCACTTTGTGGAGATGGAAAACTGCAATAATGTACAGCTTCCTTGATTCTTACTCTTAACCTCTTAATCTTCTTCGCTCTTTATTCAGACAGCAGAACTGAAAAATGAGACTGAGTGACAAAATTATTTTCTCAGTTGTTGGAACATGCATCTGACTCATAAATATGCTACATCCTCCAGGCATTCTCTTCTAAAATGCAAATCCTTACTTGGAGGATTTCCTTGTGCTTTCCTGGCCACATTACTGAGTGTTTCCTAAAACACTCCCTTTGATCATTAATTTAATCAAAGATTGACAAGTTCCCTTGCTATTGAAATTCAATCTCTTAGAGCATTAGTCTTTCATTTGCAGTGATGCTTTTGAAATGCCAGCACCTTTGTGGTAATAAATAAACTCTTATTAATGAATACAATCTAAGTATTGCTTTTCCTGTAAAGCTCATTGAGGAGGAAGAGTTTAAAACCTCTGAGTATGTATCAGTTTGAGGAAATAGTTCTGTAATATGTAAATCAAATCCATGCATTGCTGCTACATCTTAGTGGTGTGAAAGAACATTGGATGTTGCTAGAACTTGGTTGATTTCATAAATGATAGCTAAAAACACATGACTTGGAATAGTTGTGGCATAAAACAACTTGAACCAGCCTGGATTTAAAATTTCAACAAACCTTGAGAACACCATCAGTGAAAGGCCAGTAACTGGAATGAGATTGAGAGTGTCAGCTCACCCAAGAGACTGCTAGCAACCATTATTTTCACTGGCTTGATAACAGATTCTAATCCTGAGGGACCCAGTTATATTCTCCTCTGCCTTCCCCCACCAAAAAAAAAAGCTTTAGAAAATGTAAACTGTAAGAAAATGCAGCAATCAACAGGCAGACGGGCTCTTTTGTGTGACCCTCAATGGACATTGCCTTTGTGAGTAGGAACAGGCACTGTCCAGATTGACATGTGCTGTATAGGTCTGCCTGAAATTGCTTCTATCTTCACAAACAACCCTCCTTGTAATGTAGAGAACAAAACAATGTGAAATGTCTCAAGAATACAAAAAAAAAAAAAATTTAGGAAACTTAAAATGTAATGAGACATAAGCTGTTGAAGGTGCTCCATCTTCAGATGTAAAATGCTTGAGGGAAGTTAAAGTTTGAAAACAAATACTGCATTTTTGAACAGTTTGCCATGTGCATACTTAGTGTACCTTGTGTGGTTTTGGAAGTGGGTGAAGCAGATGGGTATCACCTGCTCAATCCCAGACCTTGATGGGAAATTCTGGATTTACATATGGTTCAGTGCTCTTCTGAGGCAAGAAAACTGGCAGTCCAGAAGTGCTGAAGATCAGATCAGAGTGGTAAATAGTAGGGTGACAATTAAAAGCACAACTAGGCATTTAATTAAAAGTGATGTCTCTTGCAATTAAAAGATAGGCTTGAAGAAATCAACAACACTGTATCTTTCAGATGTAATTACTGAGCAGATAATACCATTTTCTGATTTGAACATTGATTACATATTTAAGAGTGAGTACTCAGAGTTAATAACAACATTGCCCTAAAATTTCCTTGTTTGGATCATAAGCCTGTGATCACAAGGCCTGAAGAAAAACATAATTCCCAAGATTTTCTGTGGAAAATTGTATTTTGTTTATAATGTTCACTGACACTTCAACTTCTGTCACCTCGTTTAATATATTGGTTTACTGCTCAGTTGAATATAGAAACAGTATGAAAAGCAAGATTTTGATCTGAGGTGATTCACAGAAGGAAAACATAAGAACAATAATTTTGATTTCAAGAGACTTGATTTTTTAAAAATAATATTGTGTTTATTTCACTGCTAATGAAACACCTGATTTCAAGTGTATATAGTCAAAATTCAAATACATCTATAAAAATTACTTTTTCTAGGAAGTTAAAAGACACTAGAGTAGCCAAGTGTACAAACAGAAAAGAAAGAAAAACAAACTGAAAAGTGGAATCTGTGATCATTCATCAGGAATCCGAAGTAAAACATGAGAATGAGGAGGAAATGAAGGACTAAAAATAAAAAGATGGTTAAAATGGTAAATGGCAGAATAACAGGATTTATGAAGTACTGTGAATTTTTACAATTTGTTCATAAAATCTTGGTTTTTTGAATCTCCAGAAATTTAGGTTCATCTTGTAATAAGTAAGTGAAATGATTCTATAAAAATGAGGGACTTGAAAGCATGTAATAAGAAGTGAGTTTCAAAAACAATTAGGATTTATGGCATATGTTTTAAGAAGAGCTCAACACCCTTTTGAAAGCTATATTTCCTGAAGAACTTTTTCACTGGGAGGTGAGATCTTTTGAAATTCTGCAGATGTTTGTGCATAGCTCTTGAAAATCAAAGACTCATCTCTTCGGAGAATTGGACCAAGCATTGGAATTCGGTATATGTTGCACATAGCTTGAATTTTTTTTTGTTTTTCAACTGCAGTTAATGTGCTTTTACAGAACATAACAGAGCCAAAAATCAGCAGTTCTCCTGTTGTTTCAGTATTAGGTGAAGGAGAAAACAATCAGGACATTAGAGTTGTTCATGACAGGAGCAGGTGAAGGGACATTGTGGAGTTTTTGAACATAGACTTTGCAAACATGTAGTTAAACTTTGAGCACTGCTTTGACTGTAGTAACCAGTATCTGTTCCTAGAAGCCTATATTAAAGTGGAATTTCACTCCATCTAGAACCCGCAGCAAGAAATTGAGCTGTTTTGTCAGCTCTTGCCCCTCATTATATGTGATACAGTTGCTACAGCAGTGAGGAAGGACTTGGCTTGGAACTTCTATAGAAGAGGTTACTGAGAACAGAGTTGTAATTGCAAATAGTTCCTACTCTGCCATAGTGCTAATTTGTCCGTTCTACATGGTTATGGTGAAGTCTAGGGTTGCTTCTGCTGCATTGGTTTCTATCCCAAGAATGGTTTGTCTTGTTTGAAGAGTTCACTGCAGGGGTGAAAGGAATCAGAAAAAGACTCAAACTTTATACAAAACAGTTTTAATACCTCTGAGCTTAGACAGCACATTCACTGCTTGGAGGGCATTTCTAATACCCAGTTCAATTAAGTTCAGGTAAACACTGGAGAATTTTTTTTCCATATCTTTTTAGTATTTCTTTTATTGCTGATTATTTTAGGGGAGTTTTTATCAATGCCACCATTGATCTTTTCGGGTACCTGAGGATGTGTTCAGTGTCTATAAGCCTATGTTTAGGGAACTAAATCATACCCATTTCTTCGTAGGAATCTCCCTCTGTACTCTTATGACTGAGGTTATCTTCAAAATTAAATGTAATAGAAATCCACTTCCTTTTCTATTTGATTCAATGTGTACATATTAGAAATACTTGATTTCTAGTGTTTGAATGCACGTCTACTTAACTGTGGCATTTTGTGAAAAAAAAAATTGGATCATTGGAGTTTGCTCTGTCATATGAAATTCAGTGTTAAGTGTACATTTAAGCAGAAGTCCAGGAATGACAATGTATTTAATAAACTTATTACCTTTGGAGTCCTGTAAGAAAGTTCAGTTGATGTTAATGAAAATATACTTCTGATAACTTTGTTACGACATTTCTAGTCACTGGAAAATTTTAAGAACATTCTGCTCCATTTCAAATTCCAAAACAAAGCATAGTTCTGTATAAGAAGCAGAATTCACTGAGTGCTAATTGTTCTTGAAAACATTAATTTCTGCTCTTCTATTTTAAAACAGTAGTATGACTACTGCAAGTGTATTTTACTGAGCTGGAAGGTGCAGACCCCAGTTCTCAATAAATATAATTTAAATTGCAAGCTTTAATGGCAGCTGGCAGAGTTCAGACTTTTTACCTGACGCTGGCAATTGAAAGATATTTTACAAATTCTTTTTCTCCATTGCACTAAAACCCTTACTACCTGATGACCAGTTTTATTTGTGTGATAAATTAGATATGATAATTTTGCTCTCTTAGCAAATTCCTGCCTATTTTCCATTTGTTGTAATAATTAAGACTAGCAGGAGTCTGCAGTATTGCAAAGGAAGGAATTTTCAGTTTTTCCCTTATTATTTAAAATGCTTACAGTTCTGGAAACATGAAAGCAAGGATGGAAAAACGAGCTGACTGAGAGAATTCCCAACGCCCTTCTCTCTCTTTTTCTCTTCTTCTGATACCCTGACAAGAATTTGGGATATAAGTTTTCTCTCAAACCTCAAGTATTCATGGTTTCTTTCCTTTCTTTGACAAAAATACAAAGTTCTGCTGAATGTAGTGTATACTTCCTGACTCATTTATCCTGATATCATAGGGCAGAACTGATATCATAAGGCAGAACCTGACTCTTCTTTCTCCAGAGTACATCATTTACTAAACCACTTTAATTGGTTAAAATGATAGTGGACTGAACTCCTTCCAGTATTCAATGCCAGCTTAGCTTTCCTTGTCTGACTCCTAACCCTCTGAGCCAAGAAGGGCTATGGGCCTGAGTTAATTGGATGCCTTTTTGAGGGTTGACTTCAGTAAGTGGTGAAATAAACCCCTTCCAAATGTCTTGAGTGGAGTGCTTAAAAACAGAAGTCCAGGGATCTCAAGGCACTGATGGAAAATTGTGGTCTTTCCTTTTCATCAGCAAAATGAGATTATAATTATAAGGCTGGTTTCTCATTCACCTTGTTCAGCCCCATTTCCTTAAACTGAATGGATTGTCATTGAGATTTATTGGTAGGTATGGCTGTGCATTGATGACTGTGAAGGCAGTTGGTTCAAGACAACACAAAATCTGATTCTTGATGCTTCCTTTTGGTAGAGCCATCTCTCCACTTTAAGGGCATATTGCTTATTCTTTCTAAGTGGTAAATGTCCCAGAGCATGTCTACAAGGATTGGTCACATTTACCAGCTCCTGTGCCATAAGGGTACCTGCAGATGCAATATGGTGATCTCATGGGAGTGCTACACTGAAAAAAAAAATCCACCCTGTACTTCCAAAATGAAAACGGAAAGAATTTCTGCTGGAAAGTGGCAGCTGCATTCTGACATTCATGTAATGGGAGCAACTGAAAGCTTTATGGTGTGTAACTGTGACACTGCATTCCAACATAAGCTTCTCCCTGCCCTTCTTCCAACCAATAAACTATTCTTCCTCTCTTTTCACTCTCACCCCTCCTAATCTTCTTCTGTTTATATGCTTTAATCATAATAGCAACAAATCCATCCCTGCTGGTATTATCACACCGTTGCAAATTTTGGCTGCCTCCTTTGGCACTTCTCTTGTAGATGGAATGACATTGCCCACTTTGATGGGGCTTAATTCTCTATGTAAAATACTGCCCTGTCAATGAATATTTTCTCTATTAAACTATTTTCAGTCCAACAATAAGATACAGATTTTTGGGAGAACAGTTTTCTCATTATTACCTTAACCCATAAAAAGGCTTTTTCTTTTCCTTTTTTTTAATTCAAACATTTTGGGCAAGTTTTCAGTTACCTAAATATTTGTAGTACAGAGTAATTTGCATTTCAGTCCTGTGAGACTTGTAAATGTAATCAACAGTCTGTGTGTGTAATATTTTTTATATTTTAATAATTTGCAAATAGTTCAGTATGTAGAGCTGACCTGTTGAAAAATAGTTTGCAGGGTCTGTAGAGAACACTTCTGAGTCTTTTGTATATTTAGCAGAATTCTGGGCTTCAGCTGGAAAAATTCTAGGAGTACTTCTTACTGGAAAATATTTCAAGTAATGTGAAACAACAGATAATTTTTTCTGTGCCATGACCCAGTTGTAAGGTGAGGTATGGATGGTCCCTCTCCTGTTGCTGTTAAATAAGTTTCACTATTGGAAGTCAGGTACATGGAAAATACTGACACCTTTTGAAAGGTGTGATTGCAAGTGTATAGATTTCAAAGGGAATTGTCAAAACTCTCGATTTACTTGTCAGTCCAAGAGGTTAATCTCTAACTACCATGATCAGTGTTTTATGGCAGCCATGGTCTTCATCTCTCTATCCAAGAATAGATAAGAGAGTCTTGGTGTCTAGGGCTAGGAATATCGTGTCTTTGGTGAGATCTACATTGACTGCAGACTGTCACATTTAATATCTGGAAAAGAACCCTTTAATCAGAATTTATTTGTGGGACAGAATTAAAACATACTGAATTGATGCAAGTGTTGCCACTAGTTTCAACAGGAGCAAGGTCCCATGCCCAGCTGTACTGGAGGTGCAATCACAGAGTACCAAAAGTACTCAAAAGGATATGGGACATGGTGTGGTCTCATTAGGGCTCTTTCTTTTTGGTTACTGTGCTCGTGACCACTGTTGACACGGGTGATTTCTTACTCTCAGCAGCTGAAGTTGGATACTGTCGAGATTTCCATGCCTCTCACTTTCTTGCTACACAGACATACATCCTCAGTTATTTTTGTCCCATTTCAGTTCTTTTGCAATTAAAATCTGCAGAGCAACTTTTAGTATTCTCCTAATAATACAGCACAAAGTTTATACTGTAGAAACCTGATTGTGATTCATGTTTTAACAGGACTCTTCATATGTCTGGTCCAGTGAGCTTGGATGCAGGACTCCAACGTATAAGGCTCAGAATCAAATTTACGCTAAGTCAGTGGAAAGTGGCCTTAAAGTAGACATAAATTTAGTCACACCTCACCTTGGTGCAAATGACACTCAGGTCTACACACCTAAGGCTGTAATCATTGTACCCAGCTCTGTATTTGTCGTTACACTGGACATCACAGTTTGAAATACAAATACATTAACAAAAATGCTGGTTGTTGAATTTTGTTCCCATCCAGGTGGAACTGCCAGGAAGCACTGGAGGCTTAGGGCCTTACAGATGTACTTCAAATAAAATTGGCTAATGTATGTTAAAGAAAGAAGGTGTGAGGATATGAAAAAACATGTGATCACTGTAGAGTATTTTAAACAGATGAGAATATTGTCTGCTATTTATATCGTCAGGTAGAAGCAGAAAGAAAACAGTAAAAGAAAATAAGTCAAAGTTTTAATCCATTAAAAAAATGCATAGTTTATATTTATTTGAAATTAGTGGATCAAATTCAGATGTTGAAGAAAGTGTCATTTATATGATAATATTGGATATATTGAATGTAAGAAACTGTAAGCTAAATAACCTATAAGATAAAAAATCAGTTTGTTGTGATACATTGTATTACATTTGACCACTTCAAAAGGAAGACGCAAGAAAACTGATGGTTGGGAAATATGAATCAGCTTACACAAAAAGGAAGTTTTCCCTTAGATTTCATTAACGGTTTCTTGGCTTGCATATGTTTATGTGCCACTTACAAATAGTGACTTTGGCTGATATCACTGAGGACAGCATTGTCCATGCAACTGTAATCTTCCCTTAAAAAAAAAAATCAATATGACCTTACATATTGCAACAGGTTGGTACCACAGTAGAACATCGTGAAGTTGTGAAGATTATGCGCAGCTTTACAAGATGAGTCTCGGTGTGCTCTGTATCTTCATTACCCTGTATCTTGAAGGAAGTTAATGCTATTGAAATGTTTGGAAACAGTAAATCTCTGAGGTTTTCAGGAAGGTTTGTGTGTATGTTGTTTCTTAGAGAAACCTTCCAGGAAGTATTTATCTGTGTACACTGTTTCCTGAAGAACCAATATAGCTGACACTTCATCCATAGGTCCAAATAGGAATAGCTAAAAGCATGGGATATGTGGTTGTTTGAATTTATGTTACCCTGAAGCCAGCCTGTTGTAGTCTCTGAAGTTCTCTCTTTTGAAATTCACAGTGGTGGAGACCTAAGCTGACAGCTCCCTTAAAGTCAGTAATAGTGATGACATTTTTTAGAGGTGAGAGGGGTCTGCGTGGGTTGTACGTGTGGTCACAGAGAAACAAGAGTGTTCTCTTCCTCACACTGAATTGAATATCCCAATCTGTTAGAGTATGCTATAGGTAAATTTTAACTATAAAAAACACAAACTTAAGTATGAACAAAGGAGAATAGATCAGATACCAAGAGGCAGATGCATCCCTGACACCAAAGGTAAATGGAAAACAGCACTCGGACAGGAAACAGCCTTTGTCACTCAGCCAACCTGAGCTTAGGATGTGATGCAGTGCAATTGTAAGCCAATATTGTTTTGTTAAAAGTATGTTATGAATTTGTTGCTGTTTTTCAGATCTCTAGAGGAGACATTGATTTAAAAGTGTGAAATCAAGTGCACACGCCCCTGCCCTGTTCTGTAGCCCCCTGTATGGTGGGAGAGGACTATAGAAGTTAGTAACAGAAGACTCCCTTGGACTAAGCAGCCACTAATGAACTAATCCACCATTACATTAACTGTAATAAAAACTAGAGCTTGGCTACCACTTCTCTCCTGCCTCAGCTCTTGCTGGCTGTGCTCTGGTTTGACGTTTGAGTGACAGTTGGGCCAAGAAACACAATTGAGAAGGTTGACAAGACATCCACATCTGCAGAGCTTTTTAAGAAGGCAGCCTCGTCTGTTGTAGACATATTGTAAGAATTAAAAGTCAGGGCGTGCAGAAGAGAGACTAAAAAGTGTGATCTTCCTATTCTTGCTACTTACTATTTCTTATACATCTCATGAGTCATATTTGCACAGACAGATTTAACAAAAGCCTGTTTTTCTCACTGCATATGTGGAATAACAAAGTATGCATAAAGGGCTAAAGGTCTCCATCAGTGTTCTTGGGAAGATGAATGATACATGTCACATTTGAGTCCAGCATAATGTAGTTTATAGGACAGAAGGGCATAACTAGTATCATACAAGGGAATTTCTAACCGTGTTCAAGAGAGAGGAATTCAGACTGAAGTAAGTAGAGGGAAAGCTTGTAAAGATAATAAGGAACCTGAATTATAGGAGGAACTAATGATATCTTGGCTCGTTTAACCTCATTATGTGTATATGAGTGCCTTCTATAAATATTAAAATGAAGAAATACAGAGAAAAATAGAATTGTCGTGTAGTTATCTATTATGTTATATTAGAATGGAATGCTTATATAGGATCAGATACATACAAATAATTTCAGAAATTTGAAATGGGTTTCTGGGCATGAAAATATTAAATCTGAAGTAGTCATCCAAGTAAGTAACAGCAAGAAAATGGTATTGTTTTTAGTGAATGTGAGTAGTTAAGGGAAAGGACTGTAAAAAAGGCTAAGAGAGTACACTTGTTATGGTGGCTGTAGTTTTTGCACCATGTAAATATTGTAAATGTCATATATATATGTGTGTGTGTGTGTGTATGAAATTTAATTATTAGTATAAAGTAGGTATTGTATTTCAGTACCTAAACTTCTGTTAGTGGACTTTCCCATCATTATCCAACAAATATTTTTAGTCCTGACTTGAGGTATAGCTTCTGTGCCCTCACTTGCCTTCCTTGGAAGCAGTAAAGATTGACCACTGGTAGAGAGTATATACAGTGTTCCCCATAACAGTGAAAACCTTAGTACATGCTCACAGTAAAATTCGTTAAAGATTTGAAATCACAAAGGAATTCTCCATCGACACTGATCTCTGTTTTCTTTCAGTAGCATTTTCTGTTGTCTGGAAAAAAGAATCCAGGCCTTTTAAGAATATTTTAGTTTAATGAGTTCCATATCAGAAAAGGAGGCCCATGAGAGTGGTAGTGCTGTGAGTCTACTATCTTCTCTTCCTGTGCTGCATCATCAGTTTTGGGAGTTTGAATCTTTTTCCAAAGCATCATAAAATATGTAATTTGGGTGCTGGAGGATTTCTTACAGCTTGATGGGAAGGAAATGCAGAATGGTTGTAGACTGGGTTTAATGATCAGTCTTGTGCTGGAGTGTTAAAAAGTTCATCTTAGTAACAGAATTCTTTGAATTAGAAGTATTTTTTTCCATGGTTTTCCCAACTTCATGTTTTTTCCTGATTTTTTTTTGGAGGAGGGGTAAAAACTTTGCAAATAATGTGTGATTGCATTTCTCCTCCTGAAAAGGTATATTTCTTTCTTGGGCATAACCACTCTGCAAATATTCTGCCAGATTGCTGTATAACTGAAACATAAAGAATTTTTTCATTTTTGAATGTGATAAACATTTACACAAAGGGATGGAAGGAAAAAAACTCTCATATTTTAAGTCTATACATTTGCTTTTTGTTCTTCCTGGATCATTAGTTTAATCAATGTCTGTAGTATGCCGTAGTCCCAGGACAATGCAGTTGTGTGAGAGAACTTGAATGTACAAGTAATATTATAAGGCTTTATGTTAAGTAGTTTTTTGCACCTCCCTGACACAGTGTTCTGGTGTGGGAAGTCAAGGCTGTCTGTCACGTCCATGTAAGGTGTAATTTCTCTCTCTTTCACCGTTCCTGCTGGTAACAGTTCTACAGCTGGGACCCGATAGCTTGGTGCAGCATAAAAATTAATGTCAATACAGACTGCTGAGACCTGCTTTTTCATTCCTTTCCATCACATCTACTTATGTCATTTGTTCCACCTAAAATATTATTTTGCATTCTTTGCTTTTATAGCCCTTAAAAAATTGTGTAGCTGTGGTTCTCCACCCCATTGCCTTTTTGCTCCCATTTTGCCTAGCTGTTCATGGGTTTTCCTTTGTATGTAACTTCCTTCAGAAATTTTATCTTCCAAGCCCCTTGTTAATTTTAGGCTGTATTTGTGGCTCACTCTTGGTTGAAATCTTTCCATCTAGGAAATAGAGCACAGAAGGCAATGTGCATTGTCTCCCTGAGGCAGAGCTTCCTCTGGCATTTGCGATGTGTTTCCTCACTGTAACACGAAGTTGCAGAGCTTCTCCCTCATTTGCTTTCTGCACCATATCATATTGCAAACTTACATATCACCATCTCCCATGTGTCTTTACAGCTGTATTACTTGCCAGGTTTTTTGCTACTCATTCATGCTTTAGATTATTTTTCCTGGGCATATTTAAAGATAGTAATAGCTTCTGAGTTGGTTCTGTGAGCTGAATAATTAAAATACCAAATTTAACTTAACAGAGCCTCATTACTTACCCCCTCGTGGCAGTTTGGGAGGTGGGGTGAAGGTGGGTGTTGTTTTGCGGGTTTTGTTGGTGAGTGGTTTTTTTTCTGTATTTGTGCTTGGGAAAATTGCCTTAAGAATCATAAAGCAGATACTGAAGTTGGATCTCAGAAAGGTGGTTTGGCATGTACTGAAGCACTATGTCCATTGAAACTGCAATCTAGCCACAAAAGAGGTAGTAACAGTCAGTATGAAACACCTCTAGCTTCTTGTCTTATACTGCCTATCTGTAATTTGAAGATCAAACCTTCAAACATTGACCAGATATCATAATTATTGCATATTTTCAGTTTTTACAGAAGTAAAAACTAAATTCTGAGGTTTTTACATTGCCATGTTAAGAGACACCAATGTATTTACACAATGTTTTCAATGCTGGAAATCATACACTGCTATGGATGGACCTCTTTAGACAATACTTGCTCAAATACTGCTTAATAGTAGCATTTGTTCCCCTCAAAGTACCATGTGCTCTGCTACGTTTCCTGTGGAGGAGGGGTCTCATTTTGTTCTCTATGATGAAGCTCTTGGTTAGAAGTCTTAAGTCCTCTGTAATTAGTGGAAAGCAGAAAATGCTACTAGAAAGTGGTTTTAGCTCATTGACATCTTCTGAGGATCTGTTCATGACCGACTTCAGTTGGGAGTCTTGGGGTGATTTAACTCTTAATTCAGGCACCTCAGTTAAGAACCAGTGGTGAACTTGGATAACACTGAGCCAAAATGAACTCTGAAAAGGGCAAAGGTTTACTCTCAATTATCTTCCCACCATTTCATTGATGTGATTCCAGCAGATAACTTTAACACCTGTGTATGCAAACACATCCAGAGTGAGTGACTGGCTGTTCTTCCCTTGCTGAGCATCTGATGAATGATCTCTTGATAACCGGGGGAGGATCCGTATGTATTTGCCAAGGATGACAACACAGTGTGTTTAGAATCTCATGTAGACAAAATCAATTACTAAATTTCACTAAGCAGGCCAAGGTATTTCTGATTGAATGAGGTAGATATGCTAAGACTAGTGTTTAAATTCTTTTTCTGAATAAAACATACCAGGGCCAATCCTGTGACTCTTGACAGCAAATGGCAAAATACAGCTTAGATGGCAATAGTGACAGCCTCTCCTTTCCTCCTAGACCCAAACATGATTGCTTCACACACATTTTCTATTTAGGAGAGTCCCTGGTCTGCACTATATTCTTCTGTCTGGTGCCCAGATGTCCAGCTGACTTTGGCCAAAATTGTGCCAGAGAACATACTAAAAGGTGCTGGGCCTGGAGCATAGGCCCTAGCCCAGTTTCACTTACCAGTGCTGAGGTTACAATGCAGACTGGAAAGCAGGGATTTTATCACATTTTAGATGATAAAAATTTTTGTACTAGTTTCGCCTTTCTATTTACAGAAGACATACAAGGGGGAAAAACATGCAGGATAATCAATAATCAGTGCCTCTGCTGTAATAAAGCTCAGGTTATTGCTGTACTGACAAAGAGAACTGTTTGCCATACTGCTGTTCTGGCACAGCTCAGCTCTGTGCATACATGCATACTTCACTGTATTTATGAATTTGCTCTTTTAGTGTAAGATGTCATTAATATTCATGTAACCAGCGTGCTGGAAGGGGATCTCTAGGTATTGCTGTGTTTATTCAGTGAAGAATTAGAAGCATGCACCCGGGCAGTACGTGCACGTGTGTGTGTGCATGTGTGCCTGTGTTGGACTTGGCACGTGCCCAGCGCAATGCGGAGGCCTAGCGCCTGAGAGGTAATGGCACTGAAGTTGTCAGGCATAATCCAATCTGAAGTTTAGTTGGTAAATGGATCTATGGGCTGCTTGCATGCTTTTATGCTTGCATGCTTTTATGCTCAGTCCTTAAATGTACATTTGATGTTTGCATACTCATGTTTTATATCTTTGGTGCTAGTATTTGGGTGCATATGTGTCTATATAAAAGGAAAACAGCATCGTGACTTTGTAAATCATGTTCATCCTTAAGCTCATTGCTCTCTGCTGTTTTCCTGTTGCATTTATGCTGCTGTGCTCTCACCTACATGAACAAACTGACTGGGGCACTGTATGTTTAAAGATGACAACAAGTACACAAGGCTCAACTGAACTTTAATTTCTTCAGACACTGTGAGAGAAATTCTGCCTGTGAGTGTCTGTGCATCTTCCCAGTGCCTTTACAGTCCTGCATATGTAGGTTGCCTTAAAGAACTCAACACCTAGCTGGTTCCTCAGTATGCCTGTAGAAATTCTGCTGGAAGGTTGTGTGATCAGTCCTTGACCCTTGATCCAGTCTGTTCTCAAACTATGAAAATCCAAATACCTCTTAGGGAGGTTGAGCTGACAAACATCACCATGATGCTGTTAGTGGCACTCAAAAGGTTTTTTCCTAGGGAGCAAGAATTCCTTCAGCCCATCAGAGAAAATGTATTATTTAGAGTTTTACCTGCTTGTTCACAGAGTTGCATACACTGACTATGCATTTGTTTAGAAAACAAGTGCAGCTCTACAGAAAGCAAATTATGCTCTTCATATAAAAAGAACCTCCGTAGAAAATTTAAAAATCTTTCCTTCTGTCACTTTCACAATGTATGTTTTCATGTGGAGTCATCTAACTTCACAAATTTCAGTTTATTTGTCCATAAAAAGCATACTAAGACTTGTCTGTGGGACTTAATTCTTATAAAGCACTTGGAAATTGCTGGTGAAAAGATTTTCTGTTAACTGTGTTTGAGATACTTGTTTTGTTGCCTATATAATATGTCCAAACATTAGTTCAGAATCACAGGAGATCTGTAGGGTAAAATAGAAGAAAGTGCACATAGTGTGTTTTGACTTCACACCAGGAGAAAAATACTTTTTTGTCATTTGTGTCCATTCTTTAGCTCTTTTGCTGTCATGAAATCCTGTGGATTTGTCGATATTGAGCTGTGACAGAGTTCACTAGTACAACAAACCAAATGACATCTTGAACAGCTGAAGAAGAAACTATTCAAGATTTTGAAATAGAACTCTGTATTTTACATATTTTACTGTATATGATATTATATTATATATAATTCATGACTGAGCAAAGTGAAGGGTCAAGCCCAGCAAGTCCTGCTGGGTGATGAGTGGAGAGCTGAAGTAATGAGAGGACAGCCCAAGCCACCACTGTCTAGTTTGTCCTGTGTGTTTTCTTGGAAATCTGCTCAGCACTGCTGTGGCAATAAAGCAGGGAATACTTCCCTGATCCTTCTTGTTTTCCCTGCAAGTTTCTGCATACTGAGTAGAAGATATTGTGATTAATGTGGCATTCTGTGTCAAAGATAGACTGTAAATTACCATTAAATGCATCATTATGTTATCTTCTAAAAATTTACTAGTTCCACCTGACAGATAATTGCTTTTCCTATGCTAACACAAGAAGGGAATAACAAACTAATACATGGAGTGAATTAATATATATCAAAAGAAGTGCTGCTTTCGACAGAGAAGCAGCTCTTGCTTTTCGTAGGGTTTTGAAGGAATTTTAAAGAAAGCTTCCTTGCCCTTTTTCTTTCCGGCGCTGGGTGAGCTGCAGTGCCGTGCTTGGGCGCTCCGTCACTGAGCGTCGGTGTGGTGGCTCCCTTATAACACAGTGGATTGCTTCCTTGCTCCTGCCCACTGATCGGATCGGAGTTCCCTGTGGGCTCTGAGTTGCATAACGGGTACAGGGTTTGAGCCTTGTGACCTTTTTTTAGTGGTTATTGTATTAACCATGTCTGCCACCCCAGTGATCAAGAGGAGGTTAGGCAGCAGCAGCAGCAATGCTTTCCAAAACCTTCCCTGCTCAAAAGCCAATGAGGGCCTCCAGTGACTGCTGCCTCTGCCATTAAAGCAGAGTGAACCCAATGGATTATTTCTGAGGAAGTTTTACTTTCTGATATTTTCTTCAGTGGGCCAATCTTTTTGTTTTATGACTCTGGTAGAGATATCTGAGCATACCTGTGGGCTCTTGGGGCAGGGATGGTCTGTCCATTGAGAGCCAAGGGACAGGATTGAGAAAACCTGGCTGTAATTAATGAATTCACCTACTTGATGTCTCTTATGAAACAAATCTTTGAAATGGCTCCTGCTCCTTTTGGTTGGTCAATGTCTGCCTTTTTACGTTCTGCCTGCTTTTCTCTCCCATTTTATTTCTCTGAACAAAATGTCTCTCTGTATTAAGAGCAGGTGGCACAGTGTGACAGCCCTCTCTGGGCCCTCAGCTGTGTGAGCTCAGGAAGGGACACAGCTGGGGAGCCTGAGTCTGTAACCAGCATTTCTGGTGTAATCTCAAAACTGGCTGATTTCAAAGCGTTGAGATCCTCTCATCGGCATCAAAGGACTTACCTGCTCTGAAAATGGAGTAACTTTTTTGAATACTGGTTGTAAGTGACATCCAGATTTTAAGCATAGTTTTGCATCCTCAGCACTGTCGTTTACCAGTCGCTTTAACAAGTAGTATTACCCACTCAAACTCCAAATTGTAGCTGAAGGATATATTTCAACTCTTTCAGTAGAAGGCACTCATGGAGAATATTACTGTGGGGGTGTTTTTAGCTTTATCCAATTTGCATACTTTTAGTGCTTTTATAAGGAAACCATTTAAACATTTTACAAAAATCCTTTACTGGTGTGGTTGAGACTATTAAATTGTGCAGTGTTAAACATCAGCTTACTGTAAATTTAATTGTTTGTCTTTTTGTACTCTGTTCTCATTTTAATCAAAACAAAACAACTTCCAGCTGTTTCTGTGTTGACATAGCCATTATGCAGCGAAGACTTGAGAGTACTCAGTTGTCATTTTGTCATCTTGCTTTGGATAGATTTGGATACAAGCTCAATCGAAAGCCCAGATGTACAGGAATGTATGTGTTCTCTATGTAGGTAGCTTGGTGGAAGCCTTTATTTTATTCTTTAATATTTATATGGAACAGTGATCATGGGAAGTGAATCATATTCATTTAGGGACCCTTCCTAAACAAGCACCTTGGTCAATGCCATGCTTTTAGGGAATGAGCATTTAATATCCTTTGTTTTGAGAGCTCACTTCTCCTATAAAATAAGTAGTTTCTCTTCCCTCTGTGTTCTAAAATTTACTGTGCAGGTCATACATTCCTGAAGTTAATGGTCTGATCACTCTAGATACCGAAATATATAAACAGTGTCAACAGGGAAGCTCCTGAAATGCCCATGCCTCACCACAATGGTGTGTGTTGGAGGAATCAAGGGCAGAACATTCTGGTTTGTTCTCTGGACACGTGCACAGGCCATGCACCACTTCATTTTCTCAGTGGGATATATATGCATATATATATATATATATATATGCACACACACCCACTTGACAAGGGAGTAGGAGCTGCCTTGGCACCCACATGAGTTATGTGAAGGGTTTGCAGGTCACGTTGGCTTTTGGTTCTTAACAAGATGTAGAACTTCTGAGACACTGCATCAGATTGTAGACCCTTGAACGATTCAGGCCTTGAGCCCTTTGAAATTTAGAGTTAAAAATTAATGATTAAATAGAAGCAGCTACCTGGTGACTAACACAAAGAGCATCTATGCCTTGAACAATGAACTTAAATGTATGCTCATCCTGAGTGTTGAAATCTTGCCGTTTAGTAGCATGTTAAGTAAATTACTGGTAAATAAATTGAATTACAGTTTTACAAATACTGTTTATTGTCATAATAATCAATAGTGACAATTCTAGTATAATTTAAGAGTACGTTTACTATTTTTAGTGGGTTTACCAAAGCAAAGGGTAGGTGGTACAGCCCACAGCTCTCAGCAACTCCTGGACACAGGGTGTGTTTGCCCTCAGTGGAGTCACTGGCCAATTTTTGTAGTCTCCAGATCCACTTAGGTCACTGTTCCCAGTGTCTCCAGTTGCCCATCTCTGCCTTTCCATGTGCTTAGCAGATAAAAATTAATGGACTTTTAATTGGGAGTAGTTGAAACCAGGTAAATCTGGATTCCTCTTGCTAATACTTTTAATATTTGTGCATTTTATCTAAACTTACATATATGTGTGGATATCATATATTTTATATTATATAAATATAATATTATATATGTTACATAAATATATAACTATAATACAATATACCAATAATTTTTGTATTTTGACTGATTGTTATCACAAGAAACTTCATTAATTATGAAAAGGGTTCCCATAAATAAGGAGATCATTAACCTGTACACATTATTTAATGGTATTTACTGTGGCATTCATATGTATGACAATACCTGGTGCTTATGACAGACAGTGTTCTCCATTTTCAGAATGACTGGTCTTACAATAATTCTGATAGTTTTAACTTGAATATAATTCTGTGCCATCTACCTGATATCAGCTAGTGTAAACTGCATATAGATAAGAACCAGGTATTTGAAAAGTAAAAAAAAAAATATTAACTGATGTTCAGGATTTGGATCATATTAATTTCTTTCATTTTACCTGAATATTTCTACTTCACTTATTTCAAGACACAAATATTACATACTTTTTTATGATTATATGTGTCATTATAACAAAATGTGTTAAATCTGTCGTATCTGCAGTTCTGTTGCAAAGAAGTTGAACTACATCTCTGAGCAATTCTGCAGTCAAATGCACATTTCAAAATCCTGGCCTGGGAATCTAGCCCTAAACTAAGAAATAGTTGATAAGTGTTTGAAAGATATGAACTTTACATTTCTCTATTATTGTCTGCAAAAGATTTTTAAAAGAAAGAAATTAAATAAAATTATCGTCCATCTTTTAAATTTGTGCCATTACAAAATGCAGGAATGCAGAGGATGTTGTAACAGCTTTCTTGGTTTGTCCTTTTTCTGCCAAGGTTTAGCAGCTTCCCCTGTGGTTAGTACAGCCCTCTAAGCAACTAATCCTGTATCTCTAAACTGCAATGTCAAAGGATTAAAGTCTGCCTGGGAATGCAGGTCAAATCTGCTTTAGATCACAACAGTTTGGGTTCAGCTCCTAGCTGAAATATCACGAAACTACCATATAATTTAGTAAAAGTTTTACATTCCTATACTTCAGCTGCTAGTTACCTTTAATAAAGAGGCCCAGGATTGATTTCCCTACAAAGGTATTTTTCTTTGTCTCAAACCAAAGTCGTATCAGCTGAAAAGTAGAAAGATTTTGTAAAATAGTTCTGTATTTTATATAAATAACTCTTTCAAAGTCTGCTTTGAAAATACAGTAAGAAGTACAGTACGGCGAGTTTCTGATGATGGATGCATGACACAGAGGATTCGCTGCCCTGTCTCTCTCTGCCTGGCTGAACACAGTGACTTGAGGGACAGGGGGCAATGGTGACAAGTTCCTGCCTGGCACAGGCGATGTGTCTCCTCTGGGACTGCCCCACCTCTCCAGGCGTCCCGGAATAACAGGTGTGAGGCTCTACAAGTACAATAACCAGGACAATTGTTCACCTGGCTAGAGGTGTTGCTGAGGTTGTCACTCTACACCCTGCATCAAAACTGCTTCCATAAAAAAAAGATGGGTCATTTTCATAGGAGGCTCCTTCTGAAGGGAACAGAAGGACCCACTTCTTACAGAAGCCTGCTGCCTCCCTGGGGCCCGGGTAAAAGATGTGAAGAGAAAGCTTCCCATCTTGGTATGGCTCTTGGATTATTACTCATTGATTTTTCAGGAGGGCAGCAATAAAGTTGCAACAAGCAGTCCAAGGACAGTCAAGAGAGACTTCAGGGCCTTGGGACAACTAATTAAGGAATTGGGAGCACAAATAGTGTTCTCTGTCCTTCCAGCCTCAGGGAATGATAAGGGAAGAAACAGGAAGAGCCAGCAGATCAATACCTGACTCTAACCAATTGTTCTCCAGGTATCCAGGCCCCTGGGCTCAAAGACATGGACAGTGAGTAGAATGAAGCTGCCGTAATCCAAGGGGAAATGGTTGGAGACCAGCTGCACAGCTTAGACACACAATGTCAGTGGCCAGCAGGACAAGGGCAGTGATTGTCCCCCTGTTCTGGGCACTGATGAGGCCACAGCTGGAGTCCTGTGTTCAGTTTTGGGCCCCTCACCACAAGAAAGACATTGAGGTAACGGAGTGTGTCCAGAGAAGGGCAATGGAGCTGGGAAAGGGTCTGGAGCACAAGTCTTACGAGGGGTGTCTGAGGGTACTGAGTGGTGAAAAGGAGGCTCAGGGGGACCATATTGCTCTACATCCACCTGAAAGGTTATAGCCAAGTGAGGGTCAGTCTCTTCTCCCAAGGAACAAGTGATAGAACAAGAGGAAGAGACTTGAAGTTGTGCCAGAGGAGGTTTAGATTGGATAGTAGGGAAAAGTCCTTCACAGAAAGAGTTGTCAAACACTGAACAGGCTGTCCAGGGAAGCAGCTGATTCACCGTCCCTGGAGGTGTTTAAATGATGTGTAGATGTGTCACTTGAGAACACAGTTTAGTCGTGGATGTGGCAGTGCTGGGTTAACAGTTGGACTTGATCTTAAAGACCTTCTCTAAGCTAAAGGATTCTGTGATTTTGTCATATTTCCTGAATGGTACTGTTTGCTATGTTGCAGTGCCCAGATCTTGTAAGCATCTCTTAGTGACACGCCCTGCCTTCCACTGGAGAGCTGCTGAGACCGGTGGTGCTGCACACAGATGTAGTGGCATACATTAACTGCGTGTCATCTGAGAGAAAAGACAATTACTTTAAAATACTTTTTACAAAAATATTAATCAAATTTGCACAATATATAGAATGACATGTGCAGTAAGCAGACATATGTAGCTACATTTATTTATATTAAGTCACCAAGAAAGTCAGCTCTTTATACCTTACTATCTGCAGATGCAATATCCAGATTCTCTCTTACTTTGCTCTGTTGAAACTTGTGTTAGGTACTGTAGGTGTGTGTCTTTAAGGGTTATTGCTATATGAATTATTGTAGCATATTTTTATTTCCAGCAAAACCATTGCAGTTATCCCCTTAGAATATTTGCTTGATCTTAACATTGAAATATGACTGAGAGTAGGTATTTTAATTCACATTTGACTAGTGTGGGTGGGTTTTTAATAAATTTCTTTGTACGGTGTATTTTATTATCATAACATAAACTAATTACCAGCTTCAGAATATGTGTATTTCATTATAACACATAAAAGCAATTTTGTGTGCCAGTGTACACACTGTAGTGAAGGGGCTGTGTGCTTCGATTCTTGTTCTGACCAAGTTTATCTGTATTGAACTGCAAATTGAAAACCTTGTGTTGCCAATGTGTAAAGTTACTATCACAGTGGCTGACATTTTTTAATTTGGTTGGTTGGTTTACTTATAGAAAATAGTTTGCCATATGAAATGAAAAGCAATGCACTTTTCCTGCATAAAAAACCCGCCAGGACTGAGCAGAGGGCTCCTGCCTGCTGCCCTCTGCTGGGGTTACTCCTGCTGGTGCGGGTGCTTCCCGGTACGTCATGATCCCCAAAGGCCACTCGCCTCTTGAGTTCTTCCCTGTCTTATCATAAAACTGAGCATTTCATAGCCATGCACTTGTTTCTTCCATCTTTTAAAAAATTGAACCTGGGCACGCCACCCAGCCTGCCTGTGTGTCTGAAGGGCAGCACGCCTGGAAGCCCAATGTCATTGCAATGCAAACGCATTTTAAAAGTCGGTCTCGCAGGCTGGGCTGTGATGCTGTGACTCTGCTGACAGCCATCCTCTCATGGCCTGACAGGTTCTCCGCTCTGTGCTGCTGTTCCCGACCATCGAGCGCATGGCTCAGTCCCCTCAGGGGAAGCTCATGACGCCCCTGCTGTGCAAGCTGCGTTACGCTCTCTACATGCCCGTGTACCTGCTGTCCTTCCTCCCCGAGGGAGTCAAGGCCTCCCTGGTGAGGTTTGCACTGCGAGGAATGAAGACCTGTGATGAATCTTCAATAACAACCTCCGTAAATCTCTTCAGCGTCGACTGCATTGGTGAGCACCTTTTCTGTGTTAAACCGTCTTTTTAGTAAATGTTGATTTAGGTTTGTGGACAAAATCTTACTATTAAAGCATAAGTTTTGAAGAATAACATGTCTGATCTTCTCTAAAATTAAGACCATGGGTACAGGAAAATCTTATATGAATGAATTTTTTTAAATCTTAATGGGAAAATAACAAAATATCTTACCAAAGAATACATATTTCTTAAGAAAACTGAGCTATACTACTGATGTGATTTCTCATGTGGTTAAAACACTCTTTTTACAATCTTCTTTATGTGACTTATGTCTGCTTACTTTTTGCATTTCATTCATATTGGATGGTGAATATAAATCAGTAATCAGTTTCACAAAGGGTTCTTTGCGTCTGTTTTTTTTAAGATATGGTTTAGCCAGCTGTATAGACTCTGTCATCTGAATTGGAATAGTGGTAAATTCAGAAAAGGGCCTTCAGCCTAAATAGACACATAGAAGTTAATTTATGCACTGAATTTCAGCACTTTTTTAGGCTGAAGAGAAAGATTAACGTTCCTCCAGTGCATATTGTACGCATATTTTGCACATTCTAGCAAGAGAAACAACTTAAAGAAGCAGAATAATTTCAGATAAATTATGTTAAGTTTAGAATGAAAACCAGAACATGAATTGTGCTATACTCCAGGTATTTTGATAAGTTAACAGTTTAAAACAATTTGGAATAGAATTGACATGCTAACACAGTAATAATAGCAAGAAGGAAGTTTTGATTGCATTAATAGTAGTAAAAACACATTCCTACATTTCCAGTTGGGCTCTGTCTTCTATCAGTTAAATGTTACTAATTGTCCAAACAGATGTGCCAGAGTAACTGGGATTGCAGCGAGGTGCTGCACCTTTCACAGGTCTGGGGGTGAGTTGGTCTCTGTGGGACGCTCACTCTAGGACTGTACAGAGACTGAAAGCAGGATGGGCAGTGAGGGTTTTTACTGCCAACCTGGACAGCCCCACTTTTGTTGTACCAACTGGACATAGCAGTGATCACTCAGTTGCAGTACCCTGTGCTTGGTTGATAATACACATTTCTGATAGGAGTCCTGTAGTTTGTTGATTTAGTTCCTATTTACTGAGGTCAGTTTCCTAGTGACCAAGGAGAAAGCAAGCCCGCAGTCATACCTACACTAGGTGTTCAAGCATTTTCCTTTGATAATTTTGTCTCAGATAAAGTTATGTGGAGGTCTGTGGGGTCACATCCCTACAAGCCAGGAATCCTTCTCTGGTCCCCACAGATAAACTTTTACCTCTAAAAAACAGGTTATAGAGAGCCAGGGTTGTATTAGAAATGGTCCTTGGCCTGCGTTAACCTCCAAAAAGCATGGCCAGCCATTGTTTGTATGTGTTGTTTGGCCCAGACCACAGCAGTGGCAGGAATAATGTAACAGAACAGATTTCGTGTGCTGCTGTTGGAGACTGACCCTCTGAGCTCTTCAGTCCCCAGGTGAATGAGTCTGGTTGATGTGTGCCTGGCAGCCTGTTGTGATTTCCTGTGTGCACCAGAGTCTGACCTGTGTCCAAGCTGTAAGGTAAATCGAGGCAAGAAACCAGGCTGAAGGCTCTTCACTCGTAGGATGTGATCTCTGCCTATGTTCAGTTTATTGACTGAATTAATTATACCAGAATAAAAACCCCTGGGAGCCAATGTCTTGTAAAACTTGCGTAAATAGGCCTTATTGATGCAACTAGTTCCTTTGGGCTTGTGATAGCATCTCTCTCAAGCAGAATTCCCCTTCGGTTTCCTCTTTGGAACTGATGATGTTTTACAGCCCAGTGACTCAGGACCACTTGCATGGATTAATAAACTTTGAGCTTTCTGGATATTGCCTGTTAAACTTCTTATTTTATTGTTTGAGGACAACAGAAAATGTTACCATTCAGCAAAAAATTGCTAAAGCTAGCACAACAACTGAGTCTGTTTTACGAGCCTGCTCCTCTGTGAGTTGCTGAAGCCTCTGAATTTGTGGTAGATGCTTTTCTGAACATTTCCTTGTCCCTTAATAAATTGGTAGATACGGTTCAGAAACGTTCAGCAAATGAAGCTGTTTCTCCTCTTCAGGAAGGTTACATGTCAACTCATTAAAAATACACATATTGCCTTTGGCATGTCATTCTGTTGCATTACTGTAATTGTAATAAAAGCTGTGATGAAGGGCAGAAAAGATGGTAAAAGTTTCCTTAAAACTACTATGTCCGGTAAAACAAACCAACCTGCCAGGGATTTGTTGCCACATCCAAAGCTTAGTCACAACAATGTTTTCTCTCCTCTGAAAGGAAATGAGATTTGAAAAGTTAATTAGAGCGGAACTCTAAGACCAAGTGCTTCTCTCGTTGACACTGCGAGTGAAAAGCTCCATTCAGTTGCTGGAGGATCAGGCCCTTGATTGAAAGAGTCAGTGAAGGAAGAATTATATTACCTGTCTGTCCCACTATTCCAAATTATGTTTGTTCCTGCTTCTTATCCAAACACATCCTTCTGTTGTCCTAACTTCACAGCTGATGGTATGTAGAAGCGCCAGTTGGACAGCAGGAGGAATTGCAATGACACTGTCCAGAAAGGGAACATCATAGAATGTCTTGTCCCAAAGGGAGACAGCACAGAAAGAGAAGAGGCAGCAGGGACTGTAAAGAAAATGTATTGTAAGGAAGGATGGAGGATACAGTGTATAAATAGGACCTATAAGAAATAAACAAAAGGGGCTGAAGGGACTTTGCTTACCTGGATTAACTTCTAGCAAAAATATCTTAGGGCAGAAAAAGCATTACAATGAACAAACAAACATTTGGATACTTTTATTTATGAACCTAGGAGATGAATAGACAGAAGTCTTGGACGTTAGTGACCCTGAGTTATCTAAAACATTGTCACTCTGTTTATTCAGGCTTTCAAAACAAGGCTACCCCTATCCAGCACAGTGGTGGTGGTTCTACAAATCATGTACAATCCTGCAGTACTGGAATACTTTGGCACCCCAGTGCCCTGAAATTTGTAAACATTTCTTTGGTGACAGATGCCAGTAGCAGACTTACAGTGACAGTAAACCATTCTATCTGCATGGGACAGGATTTATTGTCCAGCCGTTTGACTGGCAAACTTCCTCCATTTGTTTCTGTAAAATTTCCACAAAAGCACAGACATTACATAATGGGTAAACAACGCACGGCTTTTTTGAGAGGCGGGCTCGCAGGTCAGAGGTTAATGTCTGGATGACAGGGAAGATACAGATAAGCACAATAGCAAGAAAAACCTCCAACTGGCCCGAACGAGGTGGGTGCTTTGTGATCTTGAACCTGTGACTTCCCTGGAGGAATCTCACTGTTTGTTTAACCTGGTCGGGGAGCAGGGGAGCACTGTGTCTGGGTCAGGGGAGGTCTGCTTTGTGCTGTTGGGGCAGGTTGGGAAGGAGGGGACTCAGAAGCCTGAAATGAGGCCTTCAGATGAGTTTTGTCTGTCACGTGAGTAAAAGCTGGAAACAGGAGATTCCTAGTTTAATTCAAGCATTCCAGAGATATTGTAAGAAGACAAATTAAGATTAAACTCCAGAGTTGGGATTCAAATTTTATCTTGTTCCAAGTGTGGAGACATTCACATTTCATGTGAAGTGTTTACATTTCCCTCATTTTACAGAGGAAAAAGGGGCTAAGGCAGTTTCAGGCACTCCACTTTTATGCTCACAGGACTGTATCAGAAGTGAAAGTTCCAACTGAGGCATTTAAGGCTTGTCTCCCAGCAGTAGCTGCTTCTCTCTGTTGAATATACAGGATGACAAAATTACATCCCTGAAGTGCCATACAGTAAAAATTTCTTGAAGGATAAATTTTACAAAACTATCAAATAGCATCTGGGAGATAAATTTACATCAGAAGCCATTGACACACAAGCTTCCAGTTGCTGTGAAAATGGAACAGAAGCTTTTACATTGACTTATGTTATTTAAAAAATTTATCTGCAGGGAGCCAACTGGGAGATTGCATTCTGAGTTTGAATTATCCCAGCCTCAGGAATTATCATGGCTTGCGATCTGTTTCTATTCCAATTCTTATTTATCAGAGAGATTTTAAATATGACATTAAGGGTGGTCTTCATCTGATCAGTATGGACATCATGCTGTCTGAGTAGCTGTCATCTAAAGCAGGAAAGGTGAATCACACCCTGCAGATGACTGCTGTATTTTACTGACCACAGCAGGACTCCCTCTCTACTAGAAACCTAATAGTGGAGGAGATAAATCCTACTCAGTATCTACTGACGGTTCATTTTGCTTCAGATACCAGAAAACACTGTGATTGGGATTGTCCATGCAGTTCTTACCCTGCTACCCGGGCAGTCAGATATCTCATACTTTGGCTGCATTAAACTTTACAGCTGCTGGTTTCTAGTGAGAGTCCTGTTGTTTGTTTCCTGCCTTCTTTGAAAACTCATTTTACATTTCCACCTCCATTTCCTGACAAGGAAGATGGGAAATTTTTGGAGTTCTTTTTCTGAGACTGAAATGCAGTAGAAATACCTATCTAACCAAAATACTTGGTGTTGTGTTTGTGGAACTCAGAAGCACCTTCACCTATTCTTATATTTTTCAGAGTTAAAAACTAGTGCTTAAGGTGTTAGGCAAACACTTGATAAAAAAATTCACCTGAAATACTGAAATAAGAGATTTTGCCTTTGAAATAGTATTTTTTAGGTTTTATAATTGCACAGCTAAAATTTCTTTCTTTCTTTCTTTGCTTTTGAATTAAAATGCAGCAGAAGTTATGATGAGCACATCTAAATTCAGCATAGAAGGCATAATTCTTTTGATTTTTATTTTGTTTTATGGAACAAAATCAAAAGAGCTCTGCCTTCCATGCTGAATGGAACAAAACCTGTCCATGGAGGCCTGCACAGCCAAGGGGGATATGCACGTTATATTCTTATCTAGGTTTTATTATTTCAAATGCTGTACCACTATGCTTAAAAAAGAACCCAGTGTTCAAGAGAAGTGATGAGCTTTTGCCCAGCATCACATAGGTGGTCAGCAGCAGAACTGTGCATAGACCTACATCCCAAGGCAGCAGTTGATTCACTGAGCCTGTCTAGCCACTAGTTTAACCTTATAAATATATAGAGAGAGATATCTATGTTAGTCATGAGCAGCTTCCCCAAACCACGCGGGTCAGACAGGCTGAGCATTTTAAAATAGAGACAGAAGCTGATACTATAAAGTATTTCGGGTAGCACTGTGCAATCTCACACCTACATCTTTCAAATTGGGCAGGAGAATAAAAGCTTTCCCTACCCCCTGGGCACTGGGCAACTGTGCAGGTCTTTGAACCCAGACCAGGACACTTTCAAGTTGGTTTTCCAGGCTGATTGAAATCCAAGCCCTGGCAGTAAAAAGTGATCGCTCTGTTTCTTCTGATGAGTGTATGTTCTAGATAACTTTTGGCTACAATGCAGAAATCATTTCAAGGACGCTCTTCTACTTTTATATTTAAATATATATAGGATTTTGGACTTAATGGATAGCTGGACAAAATTTCATGGTGAACAGAAATTACTGACATGGTACATAAATTACATCTACATAAACTAAGCCATGTTACATCTGTGCAGCGTAGTGCACTATATCACAGGTGGGCAAAAAGGGTGGAGCTCAGCAGGTCTCCTCTCTTCTTCCTGTGTGCGTCCTTTGATGCCCAGTGGGACAGAAAGAGGTCAAAAATGATACAGCAGGTAATGTCTCTCCCTCTCATTAGCATCTGACTAATTAGGATTCAAGAGAAGTCTGTCCTGAAATCAGATAACTCTACAGCTGTCTCCTGTAAGATGTTTTTTGCCTCTCCCTGAATTTGCTGCCAGAAGGCTGCTTTAGGTAGCCCAGCAGCCTGGCCCAGAGTGCTAAATCCTCTGCTCCTGCAGAGTTTCTCAGCAGGCTCCTGTGTGCTGTCACAGTTGAGTCCTATCCACTTCTGACATTTTAAGTGATGATCGTAATATGTATTTCTGCAAAGTGTTTAAGAGCATGTTTCCTTACCTGTGGAAACACTGTAATATTTTATCACCTGCTTCGCAGGAAAAGGGGCCAAAGAATAACAGTCTTTAATATTTTCATGTTTCCTTTGCTACTGTTTATTTTCCTGTGTGATGCCTGACTAAAATGTTTGTTTAATGTAGTCGGACGACTCACCTTACCAAGGCAGCACTTAAGCTGACGGAAAAACCTCACATCTGCTCCATTCTTTCTGTGAGTGAATAAAGTTTTCCTTACTTCAGAGTAGGATGCTCGTATTGAATTACTGAAGGAAGGCAATGACTTTTATGTATTCATAGTCCTATTTATTTATTAAAGTCAATCTGCTTCATAATTTACCCCATTTTCAAAAGAAAGAAAGAAAGATGTTTAATGAGGACTTTTATTATTTGCAAAAGCTTTTACTTTCCTATGAAAGTGTTATGTAAATAATGGTAATAATGTGGAAATTTCTCATTGGATTTATTTCTGTTAATTATTCCTCTTTTTCTTCTTGGGGGGAAAACCCAACATAAAAAACTCCCATCATAAATATTACTCATAAGGCGTAAATGTTTTGATAGTGGAACTGCTGATCATTTCCATGAAATGTGAGGCACAGTTGGGATTTGGTTGGGGAAGGGGAGATTGTTTATTCACCCCTGGTGAGGTTTCATCCCCAGGGATATGATTTACGCCCACAAATTTGCACTGAGTCTAATGATGTGTTGCAAATGGTATGAAAAAGGAAGAGGTAACATCAACAAAGCAGAAAGGATATTGAAAATAAGTATATGCCGGTAAAGTGCTACCAGCTACAGTTGCTTTGTGTTAAACCACGCCAGACAGTAATCTGCAAGTTGGCACTTTATTTTCCCGGGGCCCAGTGCAAAGCCCCCTGAATTCAGGGGAATGACTTCTTTCTTCAATAGGCTCATGCCTTTTGAATCAGTGGTGTCTGTCTAAACTGCCCCAAGGAATACCTGAAGTAGAGCTCCTGGCTCTGTCATAACTTGTGTTTACTGGTTGGGAATTTAGTGTGATTCGTCAAACTACTTCATCATGCAGTACCAGCAAAGCACTTAAACACATGCTAAATCCATATCATGGGTAAATGCCAGACATTTGTGTCTTTGAATAAGTGGTTTTTTTTAAAATGACATTTACAAAGCTGCTAACTAATGCAGCACCTGTCATTCCATGTGCCTAAAGGAGACACTGGTTTGGATGTAATTCCTGTGGCCATCTAAAACAATATGGCAATCTCTTGCTACTGCTCCTTGTCGTGAAATGTCCACCAGTGTTCACTAATTTTTTTATGTGACAATATTGACAAAGAGAAAACTCCTACACAATCTTCATGGTTCTGGGAAGGAAATGCTAGCTTATCTTTAGCAAACGCAGTGGCGCAATGGTTAGTGCAATGGTCAGTGCAATGGTAAGGTCTATTTAAAATGAGCTTTAAAAACAGTGGTTTATGTTTAATAAAGTATAAAGTGGTATAAAGTCCGCCTTTCATACCAATCACAGCCACTCCAGTTGAGAGGAAGTTCACCTTTTTCAAAGGATGGGTGGTCCAGTTGCTGAATTTCATGAGGCTTCCTCAAGAAAGAGTCAGTGCCAGGTGCCAGTCCAGGGCACTTAAACTGACCTCCATGTAGCTACTCACAGGCATAAACCCTTGTCTAGTAGAGCTCCAGCAGGAGCCACAGTGTGGAGATCTGAAGTGCTGCAGACAGTGTCCATCCTGGCCATTTCCTACGGACTGAGTACCACCTGCACCAGAATCTTTTGTGCCCCTCTTGCACAGTAAGAGCAGACACATCCCATGACTAAAGTCAGGACCCTGGCAGAAATCCCAGTATCACAGCCATCTGCCATGGTATGTGAGAGCTTAAGCTGGAGATGAATTTTCTACCTAAGGGATAGTTCTGTCATTTGAAGATGATGGGAATTGTTCCAAAGTAACTTAGGGCAGCATTAAGCCCATGGACATTTCAGTTTCCACCACAGAGCCCACTTCATCTGCACGTGCTTCATCACACAAAGTAAATGAGTGTTTTTCACACTCCCCAACAAAGCATCTCTTGTTTGTAAAGCACCTGGGTATAATTGTTGAATAACTTTTTATTTCTGCCTTTAGCTTCTACTCTGCTTTCTCAGGCACAGCTGATTGATTTTCTTTTACAGTTTTGATCTTCCTGCAACTGTAGTACCAAGCAGATTGGAGAAGCCCATCCACAACAATTGCAGCTATTTCTGCCTATTCATATCTGTCATGGTTATACATCAACTGGCATGTTTTCATTTTAAACTCAACTGTAAACTTAACCAGACCCCAAAGTCAATGTTTATATCTTGTAAACCTCTAAACATCAACATTTTCTCTTACGTGTGTGTGCATGCGTGGAATCACATGTTCCTGCATTAGTCATCCTTGATACAAAGCAGTTCCTTCTGTTTGATGTTTTAAACAATAAGTTATACGATATTTCCAAGATTGTTGTTGGCAATAATTACCGGTAGAAAATATGTTTTCCCCATAGGAAATTACAGTGCTGTTTGGTATTATTAGTTCTTACCACTGTTTTCTAACTCCTTCAGAGGAATGACAGAAATTGCTTCCTCAAGAGCAAAGGATAAACTGGAAAGGAAACTAATGTTACACTTCACTGAAGAACCTTACAGTAAGACAGGCAACTTACCAGGAAAAGAAATATGACCAGATAGTAGTATATTTCTTGAGGGAAACTTATTTTCAAAAATTCAATCAACTTTTTGCAGGTCATTTCGATACAAATATAGCATTTATTCTTCACTTTGGAATTTAAGCAACTTCACTTTAGAGTTTAGAGAACTTCTGAATGAGATTTATTACAGCATGTCAAAGTACAGATGAGCTCTGCTGCACATGAAAATCACAGACTCACAAAATGGCTTGGTTTGGAGAAGACCTTAAAGGTCATCCAGTTCCAATCCCCTGCCGTGGGCAGGGACACCTTCCACTAGACCAGGTTGCTCAAAGTACTATCCAACCTGGCCTTGAACACTGCCAGGGATGGGGCATCCAGAGATTATCTGGGCAACCTGTTCCAGTGCCTCACCACCCCACCACCCTCATAGTAAAGACTTCCTTCCTAATATCTAATCTAATCCTGCCCTCTGTCAATTTAAAGCCATTCCCTCTTGTCCTATCACTCCATGCCTTTGTCAAAAGTTCCTCTCAGCTCGCTTGTAACCCCTTTAGCTCCTGGTAGGTCCTCTAAGGTCTACCAGGGCCTTCTCTTCTCCAGTCTGAACAGCCCCAACTCTCTCAGCCTGTCTTTACAGGAGAGTCTTTGGAAATAATCATCCCATTGAAGTCAAATTATTTTATTCTTGTACCTGCTGCTTGTAGTCCCTCAGAAGGATAAGCAAAACTCTGTATGTATATCTGCAACTCAATGTTCAGCAGTCATGGATTTACAAATAAACTGTAAAATCTGTGGAGCAGAAAGGTTATTTTTCCTGATAGCCTGAATTGCCTCTGACACACTGAAGCCAACAGGGCTGGGATTCCTAGCATTCCCACACAGTATTACTCATTCTTGGATGCAAAAAATCCAACCAGGCCTCAGAACTCTCTCCTTTGGCCACAATTACCAGCAAATTTATCAATTTAATTGTATGTTGTCCAATTTACATTTACAGAGGACAGGAATGGGAATTTAAAGTTGACAAAGTTTTGCATGCTTTAAAATATTTCTGAAGTATTTTGTAGTAATGGATTATTGTGAAATTATCCTGCTGCCAGTCAGATTTACTAAGGGAGGCATCAGTGAAGTGTTCTGGAAGAAGGAGGCCAAGAATTTGTGGAGGTTCTCTGGGAGTCTCTTGTGTGACAGAAGAAAGCACCACTTCAGGCTTTTCCATGTTAGTACTGCCAGTACCTGATAAAAGATGTCCCCAGTCTCTACTGTGGTCCTTAGCCAACACAAACAAAAGTCTAAAGTAATAGCAGTAATAGCAATTAAATGGCAAATGGTGAAATAGCAGATGCATTCTGTGAAAATGTTGACAGTAAACGATAGTTTTGTAAGGCAGAGCATCAGAACTGTCCTGGGAAGCTGCAGTGTCAACATGGGAAAGATGTATGGAAACAAACTAGAAAATGAGAGATTAATGACAGGGCAATGAGGTTGCTTGTTTTTCACAGAGCATAAGATTTGTCTATTAAAACCACTGTGCTTCCTCAAAAGAATATTTTGAAGTATGCAGGGTGTTCAGAGGTTGGAGCACTTTCAATCAGACCAATGTCATGGGAGCTTTGACTTCCTTAACCATGAAAAGGTGATTAACATTGCAACATTTACTAAAGGAGACTTGATGAGTTCAAGGGAAAAGATATAAAAAACCCCTCTATATCGCTATGAGCAAATTTGTGCTCATGAGTGATCTGAAATTATGGTAGAGAAAGAAATTCATTAGAGACAAAAGGACTGCTGACAGCAAGATAGTAGATGAGGTAGGTGGTGTGCAGATAATACAAATTTCTAAATTACGGAAAATAAAATAGTGCTGCAAGCCTTTAAAAATCATCAAAATTGTTAGTTAATTGGCTTAACAGACACAGGTAAGAGAACTGACAGAACTGAAATATCAATATGAAGGGACATATTGGGAAAGAAGAGCGGGGAGAAGGGAGGAGAATGGACGGGCTTGTCTTGGCACCCACATATTAAAGACAAGGAGACCTGTTGAATTTTATGTCCACCAAAGCATGACAGATGGATTCAGGGGACTTCTGAGAAAATTCGGAGCTATCCAAAGTGCAGTAGGCAATATGCTTGACAGCTGTACAGGAAGGAATGCAGCAACATAATGTTCAGCTAGTTCTCATAGTGCATTGTTTTACATATATATATGAATAAAGCAGAGAAAGCAACTGGCAGAGAATATATGGCAGTTTGATACAGAGCATTTGAAGACGAGGGAGATTGGCTGCATATTTTCACTAAGGGTAACACCTGTGCTAGAATTGAAATACTTAACATGTTTACAACATAGAGCTCTGTTCATTCACTAATCCCCTTAAAATCCTGCCATAGTCGATAGATAAATACATAGGTAACACTTGCCTAATCTATATAGGTCACTACTTTTGGATGAGATAAACTGAACTTTCCTGTGACTGTGAAGAAAGAAAAATTAAGCTTTAGATGTCCACATTTAATCAGGTGAATGCCATGACAAGGATAAAATTGAGTTGTTCAGACTGAACAAGAGACAACTGAAGGACATTTTAAGAGTTTTCAAGCACAGGACAGTAATTTAATCTATGTGTCCGTGGTAGATGAGGTAATGTGTAATGGAGTGTACAGTACAACAAAAGTGATTCAGATTAGGTTATAGTTAATGATATGAATGGAATTCTAGATGGGATTTCCTATGAAGGTAATGAAAGTTTCATCAGATGTGCTTCCTAACAACAGGATACCTAAGAATCTGCTGAAAATAACCTAGTATCATTGCTTCTCCTTAAGACAAAGATACCAGTGGAGGTCCCTTCCAGCCCTGTAATTTCATACATACTAATTGGAGATACAAGAGTAGCATCCAGAATTTCAGAACTCTTAATGAAGGACACTTTACCATGGAAGGACCAAGCAAAACAGATGAACACATGCAACACAGTATGATTGAGGAAACCAAAATATAGGCCAAACAGGTTAGACATTAGTTAAAGGCAAATCTGAAAGTTCGGAAGATGTGGTCTGATTGGATGTCTGCATGAATATGCATTCTGCAGATTGAATGCAGGATACAGAAATGTTATAGTAGGTCCTGCAAAGATAGATAGATTACCTCCAGAAACCAGCTAAATGAGTGTAGGACTTGTGGTAGCACTGGAGTATGATCATCCGTACTGTTTAATTATTAGTGAATTTTCTGGTATGGTTTTAGCCTTCTCCAGTTAGCATTCTCTTAGTATTCAGGTACAGTTCAGGAGTTAACACTGCTGTGCATCTTCCCCATAAATAGTTTGGGTAGAGGAAAAATCTAATTCTGTGGATACAAGCCATTCTCTTCTACTTGGCCTCAGGGTCACAGAATAATTCCTGGCTCCATCTCATACAATGGTGCAGATATAGCCCATATTTGTACCTGCAAAAGCAGCAACAGTTCAGTTGTGGGAGAGCACTTGTGAGAAAACAGACTGGAAATTTGACTTCATAATTGTCAAAGCGGAAGCTGGAAACTGGTAAGTCAAAGCAAAAGATGGTGCATTTTATGTTGGAAGCAGGGTAGGATAGACTAGGAAAGACTTACTGAAAATGTATTGATCAGAGAAGAGAAAAAGGGCTATCTAAAGCAAGACAGTGTAGAAATGTGTGCTTTACAGCCTGGCATTTATAGAACAACAGATGAGATTGTTCTATAACCAGTGAGTACTTGATAATGATACAATGAAAGGCACCATAGTTTCCCAAACCACCAAGCCACATCTGGGAGAACTGTACTATGCACTGTGTTTAAGAGCAAACCTGTACATCTCTAATGTCAGAGCAGGCAAAGTAATAACGAGCTTTGCTCAGACTTTTATGTAAGAAATGTGAAATAAGTACATTGTAGCCAGTTAATTTTTTCATATTGAGCCTAGCAGAACTGATGTTCGGTACTTGTAATAATACACTAGTAATCAAGCAGGTTATTTTATTAGAGCTGGCGACAAATACTGCTGAAAAGTTAGTTCAAAATTGGATGAATATAAACATTATCAGATATACTATTGACTGAGATATACTGAGATATACTATTGACTTACACAGAAACTAATAACTAGAAATTAGAGCCCAAGTCCACCTTGTCCAGTCTCTCATTTCCAACAATAGTCAGAACAAAATGCTTCCAAGAAATAGGCAAAAATTCTGCCAGTTAGTAAAGGCATTGTTCTTTGAGGTAAAAGCGTAAAGACCTGAGGGTTTTGTAGTAGAATTTAGCTGTAAATTTCAGTTGTAGTTCATGAAGAAAATTCTAAATATTTCTTGACTTCCAGTGTCTTTATCCTCTCTTGCTAATTTCTTGGCCCTGAGAGGTTCTTACTGTAATAGGCTGGATCCTATGTGGTGTAAAATGGATTTTCTTTTACAAGTTGTGATTTTTTCTACTTCTTAATATTCCTTTATATTACAAATTATTTGCAAAAGATTTTTTAAGAACTAAAGGGATTTCTTCTGAGCCTGGTTGCACTTCAGATTTGTGGTTTTTAATCATAATGAGCTGTCTTTTATTAAAAGCCTCAAACACAAGAGAGGACAGAGACCAGCTGGAAAGTATTGTTTAACTGAAAAATAAATTTATTAACTAAGTGACATTCAACCTGGAAAAATAAAGCTAATGGAATACATTATAATTTTTTTTTAAAGTATCTAAAGCATAGGTTCTCTATAGGTGGGGGACAGAATCAAGGGAGCACAAGTAGTGGGTGGGTGAGCGTGATATTTTCACCCAGGAAGGGTGATAAAACTTGCTGTGCTGCAGGGTCTCAGAATACCCTATAGAAGTAGAGCCTGCACCACAGCCACGAGGGGATCACTGACCTCCTACACACCCCTCCAGTTCTAGCTAAAGAAAATTTATTCACTTCTTGGTGAAAAATGACAATATCTTAGTATGTGTGATCTTCATAAAACAGTGCAAGATGTCTCTCCACTCCCTGTATTCGTCTGCCCGAGGGGTTGGTTGATCTGAGTAGTGGCACCAGAGGTGCATTTGGGAGACATCATGAAGGAAGGGCTGTGCTCTTCTTTTCCTCTGAATTTGTCCACTCTAGAAACTCTTATATATAATAGTATGTTCTTCCAAGGCTGATGCTGCTGAAACTGTACTATCTGGACCTTGAAGTAAAAATTTGGCTTTGTGTTTCTCCCTGTACCCATTCCAGAGGACAGCTCCTACTAACTTACAAAACAGAACAATATTTTGATGTGTGGGACTCCAGAAATTTACATATACAGCCACAATCTTGTTGATAGAGTCAATATAATCTAAAACCAGCAGCAGTAGGGAAATGAAGTGAGCTCAGGTAACCCTTTGTGGTCTTATGTTTATTTTAGTCTGATGAACAAGCTACTAAAGAATGTGTGTGTGCATCCATTAAATTGTCTAGACTGGGGCTATCTTCACAACCACTCATTTTTGTTGGAAAAGGAACTATTCTGATGATTTCCTGAAATGTATTAGGCAATGAAGTTGTAAAAGCGTTTTTTCCTTTGTTATTGTCTCTTGTTTCATTAGTATGGCATCTCTCTCTGTCTATCTGTCACAGTAAATTCATTTCCTCAGCCCAGCAAAGAACACAGTATCATTTTTATGTAATTAAGATACAGACTACAGGGCAAAACCACGTAGAATGAGCTCTAGTAGTGGCACCAAAACACAGAGCTATTTTTAAATTAATCAAAGACATGTATATTTCTCAAAAGATCTTCAGGGTTAAGTGGGAAATACATAACTTTCTTTTATATTTTACAGATACCTGCACCATATGTAAGTAAATCTTTCTCAAGATCTCTCTTCAAGATTTCTTTCACAGACAACATAGTGTGACCCCTCAGGTTTTAG
This sequence comes from Atrichornis clamosus, assembly GCA_013400975.1. Taxonomy (NCBI): domain Eukaryota; kingdom Metazoa; phylum Chordata; class Aves; order Passeriformes; family Menuridae; genus Atrichornis; species Atrichornis clamosus. The sequence goes on from WBMZ01001507.1 coordinate 355,905, forward strand.
TGTGAGTTTACAATTAATCTAACCCTAATCTAATTTTTTTCTTGCAAATAAACAAGCAAATCATCTTTGGATATTCAGTAATACAGCAAAAAGTTTGAAGACTTGAGGAAAAACACATAGTTTAGTCCAAGTACAGGAAATCTCTGTATTGCTTCAAGAATCAAGTATGAAATTTATCTGTGCTGAGTTAGAAATGCTTCTTCCCTGAAATCTGCACAACGTCCCAGGTTCTAGCATAGATCTGTTGATATCCATAGAGTCAAATGAGAACACACTGGTTTAGAATATAGTTCTAAAATCTTTAGAAAATAATAATAATAATAATAATAATAATAATGAGAAAAAGAAGAATAGGAATGCTAGACATGTTTCTTCAACATGGGGAAATTTTCTATTTCACACATTATTTGCTTGGCTACACTGTGGCTGTATCAATGTGTTTGAAGTTCAGCTCAATGGATACAGGTATTCATCTAACAACTGGCTGCTTGAATTGGTGATTAAATAACCCAAAGCACTGAAAAGCTTGATTGATTTCAGTCATTATTGTTCATGAAAACTAGTAATTTAGCTGAAGGATATTAAGTCCTTGCTGTGACACTTTGGGTTAAAGAGCTACCAATGATATAAAGCACTCTTTTTCTTTTCTGGATCCTTGATTTGAGCCCAATCAGGGTACCTCTATCACAAAACCCCCACAAATAAATCAAACACATTTTGGCACAGTTTGTCGTCTCTGCTTAGCAAATGTATGAGACTAAACTGACACTGATCCTTAATCACCTTTAATCCATGGAGAGGGAATGATCCTACCAGGGCAGGATAAAGGTCATTGGCAGGATCATGGGGAGAAGCTAAGTTGGCAGTAAATTTCATAAGCCTGACCTGGGAATAAATGAGGGGGTTCCATTTTCAAGGTAATCTGTGTATATAAAAGATCTGCATATAAAAAGTTACGGTATTTTAAGAAGGTATTTCTGTGGTAAAAGCACAATAAACATGGTATTTGTCTGTTTAAACTTTGATTTCACTTTTAAACTCCAAGGCCTAATTGTTTATGATAGGTAATTAACACTAGCTTTTTTTATTATTAAATCTTGGTGACCTGGTTATGAATTACAAGGGGTATCAGCAACTTGAGATGGAACAGAATGTAATAAAACACTTTGGGGTTCTACAGCTGCCACCAGGTACCTTGGCCAGTTTCTGTAGGTTTGCAACCACGTTTTTTTGTTTGTCTTGTGAGAAATAAACCCACATGAAGGAATATTTACAAAGGCCATGATACTGCAAAAATTCATGTTATAAGCTTCACTTTCTGTGCTTTGGATTATCCCACTGACTCGCTGACTCACAGTGCATCAGTGCAGTATATGCCTAAGTACAGATCTGAAAGTATGGGATTATACCATGAAAATTAAGAACAAAGATTACTGAAATTTGCTTTAGACTGGTAAACCAGATATACAAATTGAATAGCAAAAATATGTTTACGGAAAAGCTGAAGAGCTCTTATCTTTTCCTTTCATAGAACTCCTTGACTAGTTGAAAACCAAATCTTTAGAGCGTGTTTCCTAGATAGGAATTCAGAGTGCAGAAGTACTGGGCTCTTGCCTTGTAGGCAAAGGATGAGAAAAAAATTACTCCTTTCTTCCAAAGTCTTTTGAAGAGGGAACTGCAGTTTATGTACCCTCAGTGGGTAGAGAAGGCTTCATAAGTCAAATCCCTGCAAGATAGGATTTAGAATTTTATTCCAGCCTTGATACTGCAAACTATCCTTACCAAGTAAAGTGCTTTCAAGCCACTATTTGTGTCTGTGACTGGAGTTCTGGAGCACTCACGTTAATGTCCATGAGGAAGGTCCAGGTAGGAAGCTCTACAAGTGCACAACTTTTCATAAAGCTCAGTACAACCACTGCATACACCTTCATTTTATGGCAGGATCAGCTTATTTCCATTGAACTAAGTATCACTTAGGGGCTGATGGAAGACATACCTGTTTCAAACTACAGGACAGTTGTCATCCTTCTAATGCTCAGCCTTGTCACTTCAAGCATTCCTGCTAAAAACACAGAGGCAGTCCATCATATGCAAGCTGTGTGTGTGCGGTATTGTGTCCTCCAAGCCTTTTGTGTTGGCTTCACTAAGCCATTTCAGAGAAGGATTTTAAGTTCAACAAGCACGATTTTCTCTCAGAGGCACGTCTTGACTTTGGGTGCTTACAGGCTAACCCTTGGCTCTTCATTAGATAGCTGTGAAGATTTTGTTACTTAATCCCTGTGAAATGCAATGTTCGAGGTAGTGGTGGACAATTCTAAAGGGACATGATCAGTTTGGTGCTGTAAATTTCATTATTGATAAAGAAATACATTTTTCAAGGACTAATTAATAGACATTATTTTTACACAATGTTTTTCACTTGCACGTATTTTTAAGACTGTCTACAAAACACACTTCATTGTCATAGCAGCCTGAAGCATGTTTTTAAACAAGGAAACTGAGACATAGAGATTCTGTAATTTGCACAGGGTCTCAGAGGATTGCAGTGATAGTTCAGAAAAATTCCAGGCCTCCTGACCTTTCATCTCACGGTCTTATCTTTCACATGTAATGATTTTTCAGAATACTAATTTCAATCTCCTTCTGGCTTTGCTGAATGCTGGGTATTTCCCTCTTCAGTGCGTAGCGAGAGACAGCGGTGACTGCCAAATAGATGGAAGCTACATACTCACCCTAATCCAGCATGGACACTGAGTCACAACTCGGACACAGCTTCCACACAGCCCATTATGTGCATTCCCTCTGTTTGCATTTTGAACCGCAGTCCTGCAGATTGCTGGGTGTGCTTTATTTTGTTCATTGGTCCTGCAAGTTTCGGTGAGACAGCTTCATCATGCAGGAAGTTCAGAACATGGGCTCTAGGTTGCATTTTATATTGTACTTGAAATTATGACAATAAAACCCAATAAATATTTTTTTCAGGGCTCTTGGTAATGATTCTGGGAATCTCTAGAGATTTTCTGCTAAAGCAAGCATTGGCACAAGTTGGAAATCTTTCCAGAGACTGTAACACCAGGTAGCAAACAGTGAGAAGGTGATCGCACAGGATGACCTTCCTCTTCAAAGCCAGGTGAAAGACTTCAGAGGCCATTAATTTTGTAAGTCTCAGCTTCTGGTTGTGCCCAGTTCACAGCCTGATTTTCGGAGCTGCTGAAAGCTCACAGTAACAGTCCTTGAGAGCCTTTTGAGGTGACTTTCTAATTGCACACAAAAGAAGTAAGTTCTGAGTTATTTCCGTAGAAAAAGCAGCTTGGTATTCATGAAATAAGGAAACAGAACAAGTTTTTTTGAAAAGGAAAGAACTAAATATTCAAAAAATGCCAAGGTTAGCAGAGTATAGCATTAGGAAATAGCAGAGAGATTTCTCCCTGAACTTGTGACTTAGCTTTTGAGAAAAATAGCTTTTCTGAAGAAGCCCAGATTGACATTCCACAGCAGCAAGAGAGAATGTTACTGTTCCTGCTTTATAATGGTATATCTTTAAATATACTTTTACAGAGACATTAAATATCTTAGAGTAACATGGATTGGAGGGAAGCACTGGATTTAGGATATTTTTACCTTAATAAAGATTTTTATAGTGTCTTCCATTATGTTCTTTTAACAAAGTTTGAGAAATACAACATACCTGAAACAACTACTAGACAGATGTATGACTGCATGGAAAATGGGATTCAGAAGGATTTTTGAAACTGGAAAGATGTATCTAGTAGGGTTTTGTAACAGTCTTACCTTCATTCCTTTAGTATTCAGTAGCTGTGTTAGGGATGTGACTGGTGGAAAATCCAGTGTGTGTTTGCTGAGGTTACAGACAGCACCATGCTAGAATATGCTGCAGAAGTGCTGGAGAGGGACAGGATCAGTGACCTTCATAAGCTAACAGAAGTGCTGGGGGGCAAGGAGAAGAGAATGCTATCATTGCTTAAAGAGCTGAGTTGTTCTGTACATAAATTGTGTACAAGGATGGTAAATTACTGGTTAAGCAATGGTTCTGCAATAAAAAGTCATGGGAATATTGTGGGTGACTAGTTCATGTGGGCTAACGTGTTGTAAAGTGAGACATGATTTTCATACTTACGAAGAGGTACGAGGGCTGAAAGAGGTGCAGCTCTGCTGTTGAAGAGAGAGACACAGTGGCATGAGCCAGAATACCACAGCAGTAAAATTCAAGAGAGAGATGGTATCCACAGGAAACCAAGAAAAAATGGTAGTAGACATAGAGAACGGTACCTAAAAGGAGAGATTGCTGTAAGTATAAGTTATCTGGCCTTTGTAGAGATTTGTCCTAAGATTAATTGTATTAACTATGTTTGCAATTAGAGAAGCTCAGGGTAACACACTTAAATTGAATGCATCAAATACTTATTTGTATCAGTTTCCTGTGGCAGCAAGGTTCATAATTAATTGCATATGACTCTAAAAAGTACTTCCTTTTATTGTTTTGTATTTAAACGTATTGTGATGTAAGAGAGGGAAAACCAGTGTGTCATGAAGTATCATGAACATGGCAACAACACATCTTTAATTGTACTTTAGTTGTTTTCCCCACCATTCTTGGTTTTGCAGTGTCCCACAGGGGTTGTGACTGTCAGGATACAGCATACACGGCTCTTCAGGAGTGGTCACATTGTGTGATTTCTGTGATGCAGAATACGTGTCATCCTCCTACTAATACTATGAAACTTAGACTATGGTCTGATTCGAATTTTGAGTTAATGTGTACAGTGAACACCGGTCATCTTGGGGGTCTCTGGTTTTTGATTCCATCCTTTGTGTTAATTTATAAGCTTGTAATGGAAAAAAAACCTATGATTTTTTTTTCTGCATGTATCTTGCTTGACATTTCTTTACTTTGAATTTCATTTGCTAGTGCATTGATTTTTCTCTCTCTGGATCTCTCACATTCTCACTGCCTGTGCCTCACAAACTGACTAGCATTGTATCCTGTGGAAATGCTGTCAATAAAGTACTTACCCATTTACCAGATTATTAAGAAATAAGGTACCCATTGTTTTAAAATCGAGCTGGACTGGAATCTTAGGCCAGGATTCATTCCACGTCAATTTAGGAACTTAATTCAGGCTAAGGTCTAAAGTCTTATCACTAAAAATAGAGTAATCGTGAGAGATTATTTAATCCACCCCAGAAATGATGAATTTGCCAGGTGTGTTTGGTGATTATTTAGAGATTTTGAAATAAAATTCTAAATTATATATTTTTTAATTATTTATTTAAATTTTATTATTAGAAATTTATTATTTTTAAACCTATGTTGAATCTAGACCTTTTTTGCTGCTATGAAGACCAGATTATCTAATCTAAACTTTTTTTTTTTTTCAAAGTCCTTCTTATCACATTAGAACCTTTCATTTTACAACTGTTTAGTTCCAGCCAGTTTGTTGTGTGACATTTAAGAGAGACCTTTTAGAAGACCTGTAATTTTTGTCATCTGGTGATGCATATTGAAGACGTTAGAGCAGAGTAAAATGCTATTTTCCTGTGTAAAACCAGTAGCAATTAGACAGTACTTTCTACTGCCATAGGACAGGGTGATTCTTGTGTAGCAAGATAGTTACCAACTCAGCAATTCTCTATTTAAGGTTCTTTAAAACTCTTAAATATACCTTCTAGTCCTGATATATTCTGTGTTCTCCACTTTTGCTACTTCTTGATACCTCACTACTCAAAGAGAAATTGTTATTTCCCGAAAAAGAATATAGAGAGCAGAAACCTCCTGAATGTATTGAACAAGAAAGTTGCATGCCATAAAGGAAAGTCATTTAGCTTCCAAATAGCCTATCTTCTTTAGCTGCTTCCTTAGCCTGTAAAAATTTTGTTGTAGGCCTCTTGTTTCTGATATACCTAAGGAATATTTTATTGTTTATTTTCAAATCCTTTAATGTTTGTTCTTGGAAACCTACTTTTGCTCTTTGCAATTTCCTCTTACTTAACGCCTGCTGAAGTTTAAGTTCCTGTTTATTGGTTTCCCTAGGATCATGTTTCCAAAATTTGTAGGATTCCTGTTTGGTTGAAATAGACTCTTGAACCTTGCTGTTCATCCGGTTTAGCTTAATCCTGCCTTCCTGGTTCCCTTTCTTGCACAGTACCCAAGCCTTCAGAGACAGTTCCTTTTGAAGTACTGCCCTCACTGCCTTTGCTGTCTTATAGTTTTAGGATCTCTATGACTAATCTTAGTTTACTAAGTGTGTGAATTCCACTTGAGTTCATATTATTTACTGAAAAAACCACGAGCCACTCAGAAATATGAGTAGAGCCCACTGAGAACAGGAGATAGAACAGAGGAACCAGGAAAATGAGAGAAGGGGAGCAGGGCAGTACTTACTGTTCCCACTGTATGACTGAACTGGGAGTGGAGAGCTGCAGAGTCCCAGTGGTGTTGAATGTGTTCTGCACTGATGGTCACCAGTGTTTTCATCCCTGCCCACCATCCACTGCAGGTGCTGCAAGATAATGCAGAAATTCTGGCTGCAGGTGGGCTCTGCACCATGGCTTGCTAACAAGAACCTTGTTCTGGGCTGAAGAGTAAAAAGCTAGACATACTAACATCCTCATATAATGGGTTTGGTACAAGTCCTGTTGCCATAAATACCCTCCCAAATCCAGGTTCTTGCACTTAGTGCTTTGTGAAGTCTTGTAAATCCATAGTGAGCCACCTCAGTCACCTGAAGGACCAGCACTCTAGTAGCAAGGGCTGCTCTCCACATCCTGCCTTCTGACACAGAGCAGGGCTTCTGACAGATAGCTTCAGTTATAGGTGGGAGTTTGGAGCAGTAAAGTCATAATTACCACATAAGAAACAGGAATCAATCTGAAATTAATTACATACCTATGGAATTCCTCATTATAGAATGATAGAATGGTTTGGGTTGGAAGATCACCCATTTCTAACCCCCTGTCATGGGCAGGGACACTTTCCACTAGACCAGGTTGCTCAAAGCCCCATCCAACCTGGCCTTGAACACTTCCAGGCTTGGGGCATCCACAGCTTCTCTGAGGAACCTATTCCAGTGCCTCACCGCTCCCACAGTAAAGAGAGTGGTGAGGCACTTATATCCTGTTTAAACCTGCCGCATTTGAGCTTAAGGCCATTCCTCTTTGTCCTGTCACTCCATGCCCTTGTGAGAATTCCAGCTTACCTTTCCAGCTCTGTTGCAGCCCTTTTGGATACAGGAAAGCTCTACAAGGTCTCCTCAAATCCTTCTCTTCTCCAGGCTGAACACCCCCAGCTCTCTGAGCCTGTCTTCATAGGAGAGGTGATCCAGCCCTGTGATCAATTTAGTGACTCTCCTCTGATCTTGTTCTAGTTGTCTTTCATATCTCTCATTAAGTTTTTCCTAGATGATTTTTGAAGGTGCATTCTAAGATGTGTCTCTGTCCAAAACAAAGGTGTGTAATCCACCAGTGTTCAGAGCTCAATTGAGAAGCCAGTGACCAATGCCAGGATATGAACTCAGCAATGCTGCAGGTGCACAGACTTTTGCCAGCTGCACCATGGGATTAGATGACCTGACCGCTGGACACAGAACTGCATGGAGATCCTTTTGCCCAGCAGAGGAGGATGGAACCAGCAACAACAGACAAATCTTTCATCTTGTCTAGGAAAGGAAGAACTTGAAACAGCTGCATTCAATGTTTAATTGAAGTAGGCAGAGCTCTGCAGGCATATAACTGAATTGCATCTTCTTTGGTTGGCTCAGTAGATACTACTTTCTAGGATTTTTTTTTTCATTTGAGAGCACTGGCTTTGCCTTTTAACATCTGATCTCTGGCACCATCACTCATCTCTCCAGTGGCATTCTGTTTCCTTAGAGCACTGCTGGAATTCAGCCAACTCCATGTTTTGGTCACCACCAAAGACCTATGTGATTGCCATTTCCTCCCCTATCTCACAGTGTGAGAATGTTTTACTCCTGTCTCAAAGCAGCATCAGATCCAACACTGTCATTAACTACTTGTGCACAAAACTTCATTGGTTCAATTTTTCAAATAGCCAGAATCTTTCCATTTCCTCCTGCTTTTCAGGAGAGGATTCCATATCTTAAAATACTTTCAGTCTTTCTAGGACCTGGAAATTGAAATGCTCTAAGATAATTTAGCCACTCAGGGTCTTCCATTGGTTTTGCAACCTGGTGAGAAAGTAGAATATTGTCCTTTATTTCCACACATAGGTTATGAATGTCTCTGCAACCAGAGCTTAGGAGAGGCTAGGCCATCTTATTAGCCCAATAAGCTGACTGGGCCAGAAGAAAGGTAAAAGAAGTGCTAATTCTTTGGCTAGCTTCACATTTCTTCAGTACAGCACTGATGTCAGAAAACGGATAGTCCTTATTATAACACCATTTGGAGATTGTCTTATATTCAGGACACATAATGCAACATTGATGGTCATGGAGCAACTCTTGATTCTGCAGTTGAATACATGAGGTTTGTTCTAACAGAAAAACTCATAAGCCACAGTGCTTGTTCAAGGATGGGTTTTGGACTGCACGTCGAGCTTCTGTAGGTTCTGTTGTAACAAAAGCCAGGCTGGGTGGACACACTGTGATCCTTCTGTGTCAGAATGTTTAAATTTGTGAACATTTAGGCATCCAGACAAACCAACCCACTTTCCAGTAGTTCTTAGTGCCCTTTGCTGTGTAACATATATGGGACATTCCAGAACTCAACATTCATAAAACTAATTAGGTGTCCAAATGTTAGACTCAATCCTTTATGTCTCTGAGACAGTATATTGCAGATTAACTCAAAATAAATTGCACTGAGCCATTTTTAATACTTTACATTCCAGAAAGGTAAGGTTTAGACATTTGGTGTCCAGTCCAGTCCTGACTGGGTAGGTACCATCACTTTTATGCAGGACAACTGCATAAATTTGTAGTTGCCATTGTTTTTATTATTTGTAGTGTTGAATATTTGAATGACTTACATATTGGGATGTCAATAATTTAATCATCTGTTGATTAATAATGCCTTTTAATGTATGTTTTGTATTTAAAGGCCACTCATGCAAACACGTCATGGTGATTTCTCATACTTACCTATACCTTCCTGAAAGCATGTAGTGAGAGCTAGTCATCAGAGCTCCTTCTCTGGTGAGAAGAGAAAGTCATCACCATGGGCTTACCCAGAAGTCTGTAGGATAGATGGATAGAGTTACGATCCAAGTATTTCTTTCCCTTTCCATTAATTCTATTAGTTACGGAATTAATTAATAGGAGGTGACTTAATTTAGTCTGTATGCCTTTTATAATCATTAGGTTAGATTAAACCTAGGTCAAAATCATGCTCTTTCTGTCAGTGGGATTCTTTTCCATGGGATTGTTGAGATGATGGTGCTCTACTTGCCCTGCCTTTTTGCAGGGTTGGGTCCGTATTGCTTTTTCTAAAAGATTTGCTGCGTACTTACATTATTGCTTGTTTCTTTTTCTGCAGCCAACATCTTGTACATGGCAAGCCAAGAAATGATGAAGGTGGTGGAGAGAGACAGTACAACCATAAAGCAAAATTTAAAGAAGGTAACTATTTAATCCTCAGAGTTTTCACAGGAAGCCCACATGCATGAGGAGATATTACATCCAGTTATATTTGTGCAAAACTAGAATTTCAGCAGGCTTGATTCTGCTTTTATATGAGTGTCATTCTGTCTACTTTGGAGAAGCCATTCAAGGGGTCACTGATCCTTAAAGTGTGTTGATCCATGCCTTTGCAGATGTAGCNCTTTCCATTAATTCTATTAGTTACGGAATTAATTAATAGGAGGTGACTTAATTTAGTCTGTATGCCTTTTATAATCATTAGGTTAGATTAAACCTAGGTCAAAATCATGCTCTTTCTGTCAGTGGGATTCTTTTCCATGGGATTGTTGAGATGATGGTGCTCTACTTGCCCTGCCTTTTTGCAGGGTTGGGTCCGTATTGCTTTTTCTAAAAGATTTGCTGCGTACTTACATTATTGCTTGTTTCTTTTTCTGCAGCCAACATCTTGTACATGGCAAGCCAAGAAATGATGAAGGTGGTGGAGAGAGACAGTACAACCATAAAGCAAAATTTAAAGAAGGTAACTATTTAATCCTCAGAGTTTTCACAGGAAGCCCACATGCATGAGGAGATATTACATCCAGTTATATTTGTGCAAAACTAGAATTTCAGCAGGCTTGATTCTGCTTTTATATGAGTGTCATTCTGTCTACTTTGGAGAAGCCATTCAAGGGGTCACTGATCCTTAAAGTGTGTTGATCCATGCCTTTGCAGATGTAGCGTTCACCACTATCAGATGTACCATCCCATCTGGAATGTTTTCCTTGGTGGAGAAGAAACAGTTCTGGCTGTCCCAGTGAGAGCATTTGTTACCTGGGTTCTGATCAGACAGGCAGGTGGCCAGCCAGGACATGAGTGCAGGCTGATGGACCAGAGCCTCTGACTTTGCTGCTGGGCAGGTCAAGAAGAAGATGTATCATCTGTGCTGGGGGGTGTCAGTTAATAGCACGGGCTTCTGCAGGCTCAGTCTTCCCATGGCTTCCAAACATAACGGAGTCAGCAAAATTACAGCTCCATCATTCATTTCTGCCATTGGACTGCAGTGTAGGAGAAATTCCTCAGAGGCTGGAGCTGCAGCTCTGCAGGTGAATTAAATCGTTCCAGGGACCTTTCTTCTGCACTGAGCTTTCTTGTCTGTATGGATTTATTGTTCAAAGGGATTCTGTAAAGTTTTTGTCTGGACCAATTGCATTTTCCCAGGCACATTTCAGGGGTTGGCACAGGGCAGGAACTGTTCTAATTGGTGTTCTGATGGAGTCACCCTGTTTTGGTGGCTGAGATAATTTGATATTGTGGCCATGGTCAGACACTTCCAGATGGCTTATGAGCCAGAAAACTGTCACATTTAATAAACTTCTGTTGGGATAGCCTCTGTGTGAGTAGATAATCAGTATAACATATTATTCTACTGTGTCCCCTTCCTTCCCTCAATTTTTTTGTATCATCCCTGTCTTTGTGCTGAAAAAATAATTCCAGCACTTTGCACTGGAAGAGATTTTCCTCAGAGAGTGGAATTTTCTAGGACAGAAGTCCTAGATCTCTGTAAAAATACTCCGAGCCTTTTAAATAGAAATGGTACAAAGTTCATTTCGTAAATCAGTCTTTCTTTTTTTGGCTGAAAATAGATTTATTTTTATTTAGCCCATTTGCCTTCTCTGCACTTTGAAAGGTATGTTCATATTCTAAAGGAGTTAAAGTAGTACACATGAACAAGGATCCATGCACTGCACCTGGCATGCCTGGACTTTCTCATTTTTGTTGCAGAGCACTCAAAGTTTTCCTTCACTTCACGGGGAATCTCAGTGAAGAGACCGAAGGGCTGATGTTGCAGACTGCAGAAATTCCCATCTGCTTAAACAAAACTTTCCATGGGTTGATCCAAACCCCAATGAATTCAAAGAAAGGTTGATTTTGCTGACTGAATCACCCCTCTGAGTGTCAGGGAGCTGGAGGGTCTGCCTGTTCCCTGAGCCGTACACCGAGGGTGACCCCACACAGGCAGTGCCTCTCCAACCAGGATCCAGCCCCACAGCACCCGAGCAGAGCACGGGATCGGGGTCTATTGACTGTCCCAGAGGAGGCAAAGCAACACCCCAGGGCCAGTGTCCCTCCAGGGAATCCAATCAGGAAAAAAGGGGGCAGGGAAGAGATGGGACTGGAGACAAGGCTACAACATGGGTCCAAAGTCTATCCAGTAGGGATTGCCAAAGGCAATGTGATGGAAGGCAAGCTGCAAGTGGGGAGCCATCCAGGTGACAAGCTGTGTACAAGGTAGGTCTGATGTCAGTCTAGGGGGGCCAGGACTGGAGACACCCTACAATGGAGCTTGAGAGGCAGAGAATAAAGGCAAAGGACAGAGCTGGAGACGCAGGAGCCACGTGCAGGGAGCGTGGGTGGGGGGCCAGGCAAGGCTGGTGAGGGCTGTCAGCGCCCCGAAGGGTGAGACTGCAGGTCCCTGCTAGCCGGGGTACAAAGTGAGGAGCGCAGGAGCCGGACTCAGGGTGCTTGTGGAAATAAATGGTTTGTTGGGTGGGGATGGTGTTGGTGCAAATCAGCCGCAGCTCCAGTGACTTCAGGTGGTCTGTCAGGTGCTTCACATTACAAGACTGCTGGTTTCTGGTACTGAATGAAGGCCCATAGCCAACAGTAAGAGCTTGCAGGTGTCCTAGTCTGCTCCATCTGTGCTTTTGTTGACTCTGTCAGTCTAAGCGTGGCCTTGGCGGGCAGGACCTGTTTTAAACCTGTGTTAACTTTCTTTTATTGATTCTTCTGTGTCCTCATACATGTGTGGCAAACATACTCAAGAAAACAAAAAGCTAAAGCGAGCTTAGAAGACTTGGCAAACTGAAGAGAAAGCAGGTCTAAAAATGAAGCTAAATGCTTCTCTTTTTTCAACTGCTGGTAATTTCTGGGAATGTAGGAATTAAGGGGAAAATTTTGAGTTGGCATCATGTTAAATTTGAAGAGTATTGACAATAAAAATGGGCTTAACTTATAAAGGTTGGAAGTTTATAAAAACAGGAACTATAGTCCAAGTTGCTATAGAACTGGCAAGCTGTTACTTCAAAAAATTTATACTGTTTAGTAGTCTCTGTGATCATATGCTAAAAGCCAATCTTAACACCTGACTTTGCCAGCTGCTGTGGAATAGAAAAGTTATTTCTGGATCTTATTTGCATTCTGTGATCTGAAAGAAGAGACACAGAATTATTCCAATCTTTCCATGTCCAGGTTTAGTTATAATTAATACTAGTCAGGGACCAGGAGAAATTTTATCACGAGGCCCCAGTTAATTAGTTAATTCAGCTAATTGCTCAGATTTATGTTGAAAGAATGGGAGCTGGAATATTGTTTGGATAATTGAGGTTTTTCACTTGAAATCTTTTAAAGTCAGAAATTGTCTACATTAAATAACAGTGGAACTGTGTGAGGAGGTAACTATGAGGACCTGTCTTCTAACAAAGTAATATATGATAGAGCCTAAAATATTGGCTGTAAAACTATTTGTCCAGATCAAGCAGTACATGAATGTACAGGAATTTGAGCTTCTTTTTGCAGTGACACAGGAGGTTGTGATAAACCAGAAAATCCAAGCAAATAAGGTAGGGGCTACTGATAAAAGGTTTGCTCAGCTCTTGAGGTTAATTATTAGCTGATCATGTCTCAGGCAGCTGAGCTACCTACGTTCTTTCACTGTAATAACACCAACTCCCTTTCCTAACAGAAGCTGGAGGCAGAGATACTACTGAACTAGAGGAAGTTTATTGTAATTCCTGCACAAAAGGAAGTGGGTGTAATTCCATGTTCTTAAAAGGTGTTCTTAAAAGGTTCAGCACTGAGCATCATGGAGCTTTTACAAACAGAATTAAACAAATTTAAAAGGCACCGGAAAATGGATGTGTTGGGCATTCACTAGCATGCCTGGAATGGACAATGCTATTTCCTTGTAGAGATTCTCTACAGCACTTACTTCTTTAGGCTGCATCATTGCTCTGTTTTAAGCCATAGCCTTATTGACTCTTACTCTGACAAGTAAACATATAAACCTGTTACAATAAATATAACCTTATATAAATCAAGAAGATATTGCATGAAAGGGTAAAACTAGGGTGCTTACAGGGGAAAGTCTCTTTCAAAATAATCATCCCTCAGGTTTTATATTTATTGAGATATATCCGGTTCATTACTTCATGTGTAATACACAGTAGTCCTATTTTGAAGTGTAGGATCTACTCCAAAGCCCTTTCAAATCCATTGAAGAGCTTCCACAGGCTTCAGAAATTCTTGAATCAGTGAACTTTCTGTAGTGGTTCATAATTTCTTAAGACCATAAACCATCTCCTCCAACTGCAAATCATGATTCTTTTGGTTAGCATGTTAAAACAAAAAACATTTATATGCTCTTTGAGTTTAGTTTTGTCAGTGGTCTGGTGTAGCAGCTGCATTGATTGCATAAGAAAAAAGGCAGGAAACATACGAAGTAGAGATACAAACATGAAGAAAACCCAAAACAGTTGTCTGAGCAGCAGGGTATAAACTGGAAGTTTATGGACATATTAACCTATTTTCACTCAAACTGTGGAAGTCTGTATTGTAGGTGGCTTATAACCACCCATGTATAGATGGTTAGGTGGAGAAGAAACTCAGTTTTGAAGAAAATTAAATTAATGATGTCTGTGTTTACTACTCCATGCTTATTTCAATGGTGTACTTAGAATTTAAAGCTTTACATGACACCAATTATACCACAGATAATGTGTTCTCCAAAAGTAACAACTAAACAGTGCCATGTAGAGATTTAGAATAAAAGCTCGAGAATGAAGTATTTCCACAGAGAAGTGCTAAGTTTTTCTTTTGCAAAATTGTCCATGATAGAGGATTTTTTTAAATTGAGCAACCAAGAATTATTTTGACCCCTGAAGCAGCTGTTTTGATGGTGCCCAGTGTTTTTGTTTGAGTCTCTGCAGACATCCATGGGGGTTAGTAATTATACCCAGTGAGAGGAGCGTGATCTGAAGATAGGTGCTTAAAAGAATACTACAAATACTTTGCCTTCCCACAGCCTGCATGAGGCACTTGCCTACATTTGTGAAAAACTTTCCAAACACTCTTTCTGAATAGGTGCAAAGTGCTCTCTCGAGCCAAGAACACCTCTTTTTTTGGCTGGTCTCACATCCTTTTTGGCCTGCACTCCCTGGAGGTGCAGAGTTGAAGCCAGGGAAGTTGCACATGTGCTTGGGGATTTTGGTGCCTGTGTCATTTAACCACAAGAACAACCTTCTCTTTGAAGCACCCAGAATGCCTGATCAGGGATCAGCAGCTTCTTGGTGGAAAAGAATCCCAGTGAGCACTTTAAAAAGTCAGTGTACCACAATGTACTTAGCCAGGATGTTTCACTTATTCTGTAACTGAGCACCTGTTACCATCATTTGTGCTGTGTGGTATTCTAGTAAAGAAGTGATGACATGAATTTCCAAAATTTTTGGAGTGGTTATAAGGTGTGTGCTGCACACAGTAGGCAAAGAGAGCAATATTTCCCCAGCCTTCTGAAGAATATTTAAAAGTTACCACCAACCCCTCACTACCCCTTAATTTCTCACCTCCTGCTGTACATGCCAGTGGACAACGTTGCCCTTTACAGCCAGATACTGATCATGCTGTTGAGAGATTTGACTGATTCTTCTTAGATAAAGTCCCACTGAATGTAGACAGCATCAGGCTGATATTCAGAGGGAAATACTGATTGCGGTAAACATGGTTGGAAGAATCTGGCCCAATAATAGTATTGTTGAAATAGTGGTTTCAGGTCTGTTTGTTTTTATTTTGGTATTTATACAGACTTGACTTCTGAAATACTCATGTTCCTGACACATCTAAATATATACTCTTGAAATGCTTTTAAGTCTTTAAAAGTAACATAGCTAATATAAATAAGTTAATCACCCTGATTTGTTGATAAATCCTGTGCATCCTTTTTAAAAGCACAGTTTTACCTTGCATTCCGTTTGACCCATCATTATCTGTGAGAAAGTGGAAATAAAAGTGGCCTCTCTTGATCTCATGGGTCTGTGTGCAGAGCAGCTGGTAGCATTGCTGACAAACTGCAGCCCAGTTAAAGAGAAACCCTTTTGCCCTTGTCAGTTTACCAAGTTTCAACACTGATAAAGGCATGACAAGAGTGTATAGAAAGAACATTGTACCTGACAGCGGGGAGAGGAGTGACACACCTTGAATCACATTCAAAGTAGCCACTGCATCAGGCCATATCTCAGGCCTGATTTCTCCAATAGTAATATGTTTCCCTACCCCCTTTCCAGAGAGGGAAGCTCCTTGTGTTTATTATTTATGCTGGTTTAACAAAAACTGGCCACCATCCTTATGCTAAATAAAATCACCACAAGCATTTGAACTACCCATGACACCTTTACTCCAAGCCCGACAGGTTGGTATTTAAAAACAGCATCGTGTACCCCAGATTGTCATCTTCCTCTTCTCCAAACAGTCCAATGAAAATGTCTGGCTTCACACTGCCCTTCGAAAGTTGAGAAAACCCAGTTCTGGTAAAACAAGCTGAGAAGCAAGTTCCCAGGACCTTGCCATCAAACTGGCTGATCTCAACCACAGCAGGATCATGAAGTGAGAGAGGTGGTGTCTCAGACAACCAGATCCCAAAGCATTTAGGGCTTCCTAGGGCAATGCTAGCTCTTTGAATTCCCAGAAACTGTTTAGTAAAGCCAAAGTACAAATGAAGCAAATAAAAAACCCCTATGTCCTAAACCAGTCTGTTCCCATGTTGTTTATTCTATTCTTTTGGCAGGATAAGGTGGAGACACTTTCATAATTCCAGAGAAGCTAAGTCATTTTCTAGAAACCTTGATTGAAACTAAAATTAATTCTGGGCTAATGCCTTTTAAACTAGTTTTCATCCAAGAACAAATGAAACCACTTGCTGGTTGCTGTTGAGAGATGTCACCCAGAGAGAAGCTGCTGTGGCAACCAGTGAGTGCATGTGGGAGTAATAGTGATAAAATGTGAGTGTATCAGAGACAAGGATTTCAGCAAGGACACTGGTGCAGTCTTGCTACTGCCGCTCATTTATATCCACAGAGATCAGTCCTTCGCTCTGTGCCATCAGCTGGAGTGGTGCCTGCCCATGTAGTAAGATCCTAAAGTTTTATAACCTGTACCAAATTCCAGAGAGATAAAAGAGACTCAATTAATATAATATAACTTTTTGGATTTGTTTTTCAGTGCTGACCTGTGACAGTTACAGAAGAGGCATAAAAGAAATCTCTGTAATTTATACTTCTGTGAACTGTCATACATACTATAACAAGTGCCAATGGAGTCAACTGCAGGAAATCTTTATTATTTTCTTAGAAATTCTTTGAAATGTAAACATCCTGTTGATACAAATCTCAGATTCTTCTGATGTTTACTTAGCAGCTGCCATCATTGTGCAGTGTCAGAGTACACATACCATATTACAGGGTACGAGGCTGACAGAGCCCTGTTTGGACTTGTGTTTTATTTTACAGAAGCTAAGGCTGAAAATGAGCCATTTAATGGTAAATCAACTTCCAAAGATACTGCTGTAATTTTAAAACGGTTTGAAATTTAGAAATTGCATAAGGATTTCAAACACAGCATTGAAATGACTGGCAAATACAGCCCACATCACCTTTACTCTACCCTCATCATCAGATCCTGAAAGAATACATGTTTTAGTCACTCAGTAGCAAGCAGGATATTGCATCAGGAATCATAAAGTCTTTGTCATGTCCAGTGGTAGCTGCCATTTCCCTTCTGAGCAGGAATACCTGGAAGTCTCACCATTCAATATTGCAAAAGAATAAAAGATAATCCTCTCACTCTCATGGCAGAAAAGTGGGGAAAAAATGGAAATATTGGAAAGTTTAATCCCAGAGGAAAAAATAGAAAGAACTTCCTATTTATTATTTTGCAAATCTGTTTATTTTTAAGCTAGTCTCATTGTTTTGGGGGCCTGACTCATCATTTCTGAATGCTTAGATTGGCAGCAGCTTTCCCTTGCTGGTGCAGTGGTTGTGCTGACTCAGGATATCTTTACAGCCATCCACAGGAAAATATGCACTTTGCAGATCCATGCAAACCATACAGTGCGTGCCAGTGTTCCCTACCATTAATGGAGATCCCATGTGCCTCTGGTTACACATGGTTTGTTAATTATTCCTGCCCGCCTGCTGCAATAGCAAAGCTCCTGATGTTAAAATGAAGATGAGAAGATGGATTCTGGAAACTTTTGTTTAAATATATCTAAAATTATTCTTTAAATATATTAGGAAAGTAGGTGACATTTTAAAGTCTGTGTGTTTCGTGTCTGTGTGTAACACAGGCAAAGAGCAGACACATTTTGTCATTCCAAAGGAGACCCTCAACTCCACAAATGGCATTCGAGTAGCTGTCAGGTTTCATAGGCCCTGTACCAACATCTGGATCACTGAAAATTTACACCTTGATTGCAGTCCTGCTCTTTTGCATAATCCAGAAATAAGCATATTGAAAACAATTCTGTTGGCGGCTTGCAATTAAGAAACACATCAAAGTTTTGGATGTGCAGGCATGGACACATGGACAGAATGCACACACCAACACCTGCACATGAAATAAGCAAACAAAATAACTGCAGCATCAAGTAAAGCTCCCCAAGACTCCTGTTTAAAAACTGTTCTTAGTTAGTTGGTTATAACATACCCAACTTTAGTTGCATATATTACACAAGTGCCTGTCCTACCTTGACTGGTTTTATTCCAGTCCAAAGGATTCTACAATGTCTACAGATGAAGCTCAGGGGACAATGCATTGTTTTTTCATGGTAACAATTCCTGGCTTGGAGAAGGAAGCTTTTACTTTCAGTGTAGAGGAGACACATGCTTGAGCTACTGCAGAGGGGGACTAGTGAGGGAGCAGTAAACAGAGAACAGAAGGAGGCAGGAAAAAGCAAAGGATCTGGGGGCTTTTAGCCAAAGGAAGGGTTCTGGTGCTATATGAGGTGGTGGATTGGAGCTACCCAAGCAAGACTATCTTTCTTGAATGTATGGTAGAAATTTGGTGCCTGGTACACATGTAATTGCTTGTATTTAGGTAATGCAGTTATCTGTATTTAGGTGTTTTTATGCTGAACTGAACCCAGCATGATGCTAGGAACAACTGATAGTCTGAGAGCAGCACTGGGAGTAGAGGCTCTAGACAAAACAACTAGGGTTGGAATTGAGACTCAGAACAAAATGGAGAAACCAGAAGACTAAAATTTAGACTTTTCAGGGCAAGAATGTGGGACTAGAATAAGAAGCAGAAACAGTAGAAATTGAAATGACGAGGTAAGGAGAACAGAGCTGAAATAGTGAGCCAAAGGGGGTGTAGAGCAGTCTTGAGACCAGAAAGGGACAAGACAAAAGAGAAAGAGTGGACAAATTACTGGACAGCAAGGCCAGTAGTTGGTAAATGTTCTGTCCTTCTGCTTGGAATGGAACCTAAATATCCAAAATCTTATTGTTCCTGTTCTGAGCAGGTGCCATTGACTGTTTGCCTAAAAAACAGGAGCAGCGCAATAGAAGAGAATTTGTAGAGATAGATAGTAAATGGTGAGGACCTGATGTTCCCAGTGTGGGTGCCTCAGAGGGTTATTACTTTGGCCAGCAGTTGTCTGGCCCCATGGACTGAATGTCCACTGGTGACTGGAGCTTGTTAAATGTGATCCTGAAGAGCATCTCTGCCTCAGTTTCAGCTGAAAGGAGTGTGTACACTCTGAGACCACTCCATGGTGTGAACCAAAGTATGGTAAGTATGGACAAACTGGACATTTGCTTCAAAAACACACCTTAGAGTCAAACTAAATTATTAATTTCTGTGCTGGATGGCTCCAGTGTGACACCCACAGGAAGTGGGTGACCACCCACCATGGTCCTCTGGCCAGAAGCTGACAGTGCTTCTTCTTTCAATTACACCATGACCTTAAGGAACAGAGGCCTAAAGCAGCAAATCTAGAGGTGCTGACACTGTTGGCAGCACATGTAGGTGCCACATGTGAAATACCTGGGTTTTGGTTGACCGCCTTGAAGCCCAGCAGATTGTACACACAGAGGCTTTGCTAAAACCAGTTGACTTGGCATTACCAAGCATTTCACGGTTAGGGAGCACAGACCTCAATTCAGACACCTTTTGTATAAGCATTCAGAGGTGATCTTTCATTAAAGCATCCCTTTTCCTTTTTCATTAACCAAAACAGCTGTGTAATGAAGGAGACAGCAGGATGCAGAACTCCTACCTCATCTGTGGCAGAAGGGGTAAAATGACTATTGAAAGGAACAGGGAACTATATGAAATAATAAGTTCACCGTAAAGGCACCTAAACTTTAAAGAGAATGGGCTCTTGGTGAAGTCATCAGTATTTTGCATAGATGGTTACGGTTACAGTTTGTTCTCGCTTTTCTGAATATCTGATTTAAGACCTTGAAATGTGTATTACAGACAGGTAGTGTTTCACAACACCTGCAAGTGCAGTCCAGGAGTGCTTCCTTTGAGTACAGTCAATACTGTGTAATGCTGCACACTCTGGAAAACCAGCTTGAGGTGTTTCACACTACACTGAATGCTTTCAAATTAATATATGTAGTTTGACGTTAATTTCTGTGCTCCCCACCAGCAAAATGAAGATAAAAATGGCCACTAAGGTGTTGCAAAACTAAATTAATAAATGTGAGCATGCAAATCCTGTAGTGGTGCATGCCAGAGGAATACTCAGCATAAAAAAAATAAATTCTGTCTGTAAACCATGAAATATGTAGTAAATAAATCCTCAGACCGCACACAGAATTTAGAACAAAAAATACTATCAAATAGCAGCTCATCAGCTGAATGTCATCCTCTCAGTGGAGTGAGTGAGTCAAGGGTCCTTTGGATCATACAGTGAAAGATTAAACTGTAGTGCAAATATACCAGAGGCAAGCTAAGAATGCACATAAATCTTCTATTTAGGCATTTTCAAATCTGTGAGTTCTCAAGTTTACAACCCTACCTGGAGAACAGCCCATTTCACAGTCCATGTAGACTAAGCCAAGTATTTTATCCACCTTTGTAAGTGTAAATGGCTTTTCATCTTTTTATAAATGATCATGTGATGAGATTCTATGACTTGCCTTTCAAAAAATCTAATGATTTCAAGGACTGCTCCTTTAAGCAGGTTGCTCCATTGCTTTTTTCCCCTCAGTTCCATAATCTTTATTTCTATATCTGTTGGTAATGGAGCCCAGGGTTAAACATAATTTGGTCAGATGTTTTGCTTCCAAAAGGCCTGAATGCAGCTGGCCATTTTACATTACCTTTTTTGAAGGATTTTTGCTAGTGTGACATCCTGTGGTTGATGAATTGAAGGCAAGATCAAAAGAAATTTTCTGCTAGAGCAAACGACACACCTTGTTTTCAGCAATTACTGAGTGACAAAGGAAACCAAGAATGTTTGGTAACATGGGATGGTTTATGTTCTGTGTTTTGCACATACATGGAAGTATAACTTGAGTTGGTCTGTGCAACTGAGATACTCTATTTTGGATACAGCCAATAGTCAATAATGTACAAGATTTGGTCAAACTTCAGCAAGAGAAAAGTGAGTTAGACAAAAACTTGTAATAGTTTGTGAAATGCAGTCTGGGCTCTTAGCCCACCTCTACCCCAGTGGGTCCATTTATTTCTATTCCACATGGCTACAAAAATGATGGAATTGAAGATATTTGTGATGAAAGGAAAACTTCTTGTCCCCTAATTTATGTTAGCATTGCTCAATTATTCGCTGAAGTACAGAAATGAAATATGAAACAAATGCGAGTAATGGAATTGGGCCAAGCTGTGTGTGTGATGTGTTGAGCAGTCAGCATCCTTCTGGTACCTGCATTCAAACATTTTAATATGAAGACTGCTGCTCATTAATCTTGTTCTTGTATAGTCTTAAATCCATAGGTTTTTACTTTATCCCAGACTGCTTTCCCTTCGTATACTTTACAGAAATTGAAAAACAGCTGTAGCATGCAAAGTCGAGATGAAAATGGGGGGAAATGGTGATGTGGGGAAACGTGACATTCACTGTTTCTAACACAGAGGAAAGACACTTCCCTGAATATATTTGCCTGGAATTTATTACTTTTGTATTTAGGTGGGCTCTAGGGCAGGTAGCACCTGCTTCGTGTATGTCATCAACCAAGGTTATTTGGGCAAGATCAAAACAAAATGGACTTTGGCAGAATTTTAGTTCCATATTACAACCCAAAAGAAAGTTGCTCATTGATCTCTGGGAGGTGCCTGTTCTCTGCACAGGCAGCACTTCACAAGGATAAGACAGAGAGTTGGGGCTGTTCAGCCTGGAGAAGGGGAGGCTCCAGGGAGACCTTAGAGCACCTTCCAGTACCTAAAGGGAGCACACAAAGTGGGACAAACTTTTTAGCAGGGCCTGTTGCAGTGGGACAAGGGGCAATGGTTTTAAACTGAAAAAGGATCAATTCAGAGTAGCTGTAAGGAGGAAGTGTTTTACAATGAGGGTGGTGAGACACTGGCACAGGATGCCCAGAGAGGTGGTGAACGCCCCATCCCTGGAAACATTCAAGGTCAGGTTGGATGGGGCTTTAAGCAACCTGATGTAGGTGAAGATGTCCCTGGTCATTGCTTTTTGTTAAATAGCTGGAAAGCTAACACAGAAAGCAGCTAACAGTTAGGGAAAACAGCAGCTGGCCTGCTTAGGGGTGGACTCCATGGACCACGAGATGTTTTGAGCCAGAATAAAAAATTTCTTAAGTCAGCCAGGCTTTCATCGGCAGATCTCTGGTTTTAGATTTAAGCCTGTATTGTGTCTCACAGTTTTACACATGAAGAAACTGAGTCACAGAGCATTTAATTGTCTTCATCCTAATTGAGACCTGGAAAAACCAAGAACTACCAGTTTGCTATTCCTCATGGTAGATCTTGGCACATGAAGCATTGCTTATTTCCAAATAATTGTATTGGTTGCTCCACCAGTAACTTTCCAGACTAATTATTTGATATGCTTTGATTTCTAGCTGATTTTTTACTATGGAACTGGAGACAGCTGGTGTCCACAGCACTACTACGATGAGATCAAAATGGATTTTCCAGACGGGGACATTCGGCTTTGTGAGAAAGGGCTCCGCCACGCCTTCGTGCTCGATGCCAGCAAGGAGATGGCTGCCATGATCACAGACTGGCTACAGGATGATCTGACCAAATTATAAACACAGATCCAGTGATTAACAAGAAATTTATGTAATTATTTTGTGAACACGTAATTTTTTTGTGAGAGAGTCTGTCCTATTTTTTTCTGTTTATTATAGATTATGGCTTGTTTTCTATTGAGATGTTTTGGAGAAAGTTAAAGAGAGACTGGCTGGCCCAAAGTATAGTTTTATTGACTCGGTGCTTATGTAGTTTCATCCTGAGTCTTCAGGACTCTGTTAAGACTTTGCAAAGGGTGGGATATTTATTGTCTGCTGGTGCTCTGACAACACTGATACAGCTGTCCCTGAGCTACTGCCACCTCCCTCACCTGCTGGAGAACCATCAGGATGCGGATGGCTCCTGGTACGCTGTGAAAGGCCTGGCCCTCTCCACCTGTCTCATCCAGCCATGTAAGCCAGGTGCATGACAGCCAGAACAGCCAAGGCCCCTGGACAGCCCTGACGTGGTGTCCTCTGGGTCAGAAGGGGTTGGTGGTGAGGCTGAGTTCAGGATGAGTTCAGGATGAGAACAGGGGAGATGTGTAGATCAGGTGTGCAGTTTCCACAAGTCTCACAAGGGGTTTGGGGCACTGCCAGGACTCCACAGGGTATTAAAAATGCTGTCAGATAACTGTGGCTGCTCAGCAAGAGAATACATAAGGATCTCTTGTCTGGAACATGGCCAAGTGTTTCATTTTTTGATTGACTGTAGAGAAAGGAAAGGACAATGGTCAAAAGTGCCAGTATTAAAAGGTTAAAATGGATTGCAGAATCCGTGTATAACAACTTCTAGGTGGCCTGGCTCTCCTAATGAAGCCCATGAGAACAGTGCTTGCTCAGCAACTTTAAAGAATTAAACCAATTTTGATGCATGTCTAAAATTCAGTTCTTTGCTCTAAGGACTGAAGTATGAAATTTGCTGCCAAGCCACAAATTAGATAAGTTCACTGTCAGAAAACATCTGTTACTGTGCCATGGCTGCACCCATGACATGGCATGAAATGTTCCTGTTGAGAACCAGACCCTTGCATGTTGCTGACAAGTTCACTGTTCCTCCCATTTGTTCAACCCTCTCCTTTACAGATGGAAAAAAAGTATAAAAAAGCATCCTACCAGTTGTGATAACAAAAGAAGTTACAGGCAATAGCTAGAAATGAAAATAATGCAAGTAAGGGGAACAGAGCCAAGTGTAATCAGGAAAAGCTTTCTAGCCATGAACCTGTGAATTAGTCTCCCTGTGGAGCTCATAGAGACATTTATAAATAAGCAAAACACTACAGAGTATAGTCAGGGGAGGTCCTGCCCTTGCAAACAGATGACTTTAGATGATGCATTGGGTATCTAACTTACATGATTTATTACCAGTTTTGATATGGGTGAGAATGGTCTTGGAGAACATTCTCTGTGATGCAGAAAGATCGATTAATTGCTACTTTTCTTACACGATTATACACACATCTTCCACTGCTCTCCTAACCCCCTTGAACCTTTCACTAATATTTAGAGCAACTTGTAATAGAGTTCAGTTTCTGGATATTTTGAACTAGTTTTGAAATTTGCAACAGTGGATTTAAGTGACCTTCTTTGTATCAGAAACTGCTTTAGCCTTTGAGACGAGCCAGTGGATTTTCTGATTGCACTGCCACGTAATGAAATGGTACTGATGAGTGAGACAGGAATGTTGAGACCACAGTTTCAGCAGCGTGGGGAGGAACCAGACACGTTCAAAGTGAGGGGACTGTGCCCGTGCAACTGATTCTGTTCATTGGAGAGTCACAGGACTTTCCTGCTTTCTACAGGTCCATTTTCAGTCATGATCAAAACAATCCTTGTGCTCACATAGCTGTATGTGTCCGTGTGTGCTTGAATAGCCCCCAGATGTTGGCATCATCCCAGTTGGATGGCCTTGTGGCAGATGCTCCATGCATCTGTTGGCTGAGGTGTCCCTGGGGCAGAGCCAGGGAGAACATTCACATACGTGGAGATATGTAAATGTACACATAGATATACACGTGCACCTGTTTGTATGTCAGCAGCACAAAAACCTCAGTTCACTTGGTTGTTTTGGTTTGCACGGTGATCTGTTTGAACAAAACACTTGTTCTTCAAAGTGTGTGGAATCAGGGAATTGAGTGGAGACTCAGTTTGTGGAAGTTCAGCTGTTGTAGTGGATCTCCTGAGACCAGACAAAATCTTGCATTAACCAAAGATGACAAGCAACTACTAAAGCCTGGAAACTGAAGTACCTATGAGAAGCAGTTGTTTACAGTGCATTATTCGTATACTTTGTATGAGGAATTAATTTAGCAATACTTGTACTTGACTTGTGTATGCCTTTTATACAAATGTAAATCCATTATTAAAAATCCTACTAACTTCATTGACCTAAACTGAGATTAGGTCTGGTCAGTGATGACCAGATCTACTGCAGGAGAATGCCTTACAATTTTCTTAAGAGAATTTTCTCTAGTATTATCAAAACCAGATGGATTCAATTGCAGCCTTTCTCCTAGAAGCTGTTACTGTAAGGCTAAAGATCTGAAAATTTGCTACTCTATTCACTGCTGAAACGCACGGGTCTAGTTTCCACAGCTGTATTTCCTACGAGGGGCAGATCCCACACAATGAGAATCAAGCTCCTCTGAAGCCCGTGGTGTTCACTGCCACCCCAGGCAAAGAATGTCAAAAGTGCTTGTGGTCCAAATGTGCCAATTTACCATGAAAACACAGTGTGGTCTTGCCTGTTTTAGACTATTTAAGAATTCTTGGGAAAGCTCTCACAAATATATTGCTGTATGCTGTAGCACCTACTCTCTGTCATTCACATGTGTGCTTGACTCTCACCACAGGAGTAACCCGGCTAGTTCAATGACTTTGACTCGTGCAAGTGTTTTGCTAGATCAATACCTTTTATTATAAGTACACAACTCCAGTAACAAAAATAAAGACATTTATGGTAAAATGTAACTTGATTCTTTGTTTTGGTAACTTGTTTAGTCCTAGTTCACCTTCTTTATTACTTCATGCATATAAAATTTACAAAAATACTTGCCAAACCCCGAATTTCACATGCGATGCAGACATCTGCCAAATGCACAGAAAATCTGTGGGTGGTAGGCACCTGACTCGCTTAAGCATTTTTATCCAGAGCCCCTCCAAAATAATCAATCAGTGTTTCCCCTTGCTCGCTCCAGCTCCGTGTTTGCTGCTTTGAATGAGCTATAGAGTGTGCGGATCAGTGAGGTTTGTCCCTTCAGGAAGCTGGATGAGTGCTTGCCCAGTGTTTATGGTGAAGAATTTGAAGTTGGACTCCAAGCTAAACACCAGATTCTTGACTCACGGAGACAGATTGCATACATGAGCCACAACAGATAATCTCTTCTCTGCAGCTGAGGTCATTTATGTATTTATTTTACAGAAAATGGGTTTATATGTGCATCCACTCCCTATCCCTTTCTTTGGTCTAGCTAATTGCCAGCAAAGACTTTAAACAAGATGTTCAATGTTACCATTTTAAAGTCACTCAAACTCTTACTGCGTTTGGATAAACTCACTAGACCCAAGGGACTTGTTTTACTCTGTGTCACAGGTCGTGCTCAGACTCCCAACTACAATAAGTTTCTGAGGCTTTTCACTTGCAGGCAAATGTTCTCTTTCCTGGCACATTTACAAAATAAGAATCCAGAGAGCATTTGTGAGTGACCAGGAACTATTAAAACAGCATATATTTCTGGAACAGCTGATGGGGTTGAGTGCAAGCAGCAGATCCAGCAGTAACAGCACAAGCAGCTGCCAGGAGCGATTGCTGCTCTCAGTAGCATCATGCAGAAGTTATGGAACAGGCTAACATTCGTGCTCAGATGGGACAGGCAGGGAGGGATTTAATTAAAAACTGTTTCGGAGCACTTGAGCTGATAGTCCATGGCCTGGGTTTTGCCTGTTGCAGGAATGTCCTTGCAGGAAAATAGTTACATTGCAGAAAGTAGTTTGCAGCAGCTAATAAAATGCAGGATATTGTTTAAAACACCTGACTGGCCGTGCCTGACTGCAGGGTTTGCCAGGCGGGCACTCAAAGGACATCGTTTGCATCCTATTTGAAGCAAGTCACACTGAGGGAGGCAGAGGGGTGCCCCCTGCTCTCCCCCTTGGTGAACATCTCCAAGAAACTCAAAGCCCCCAGGCTCTGAAATACACTGTGCTTTGTACATTAAGAGAAATACATGAAGGTGAGATGACTTGGAATTAGGAAAAGCAGGCTTTCAGGACTCAGCTACTCCTCTTCCCTAACAGGCACCCTTAAAATTCGATAAGGATTCAGCTGTGATCCGGCTGTTCCAATCCAACCACAGGATACAGGAATACCATTTACAGAATGTAAGTGTTTTGAAGTGCTAACATCATCTGCTCTCATTATGCACGGGGTACTGCAACTCATCTGTGCTTTTTAGGAAAGAACCTGTATTTTCACACACAAACCCACAGGATTTTAAGTATCCAGAGTGATCCAGCCCCAGTACTGCCTCAATAAAATCAACAGGATTGCACACAGGCTGAGGGACAACAGCCCCAACTAGTCACAACAGGTGAACGCTATTCAGAAACAGGGAAGAAATGGGATGTACATTTTGATGATAAATCCATAGCAAACACTCACTTGTCCTGTGACTTTGTTTATTGGAAAATACCTGTGGCTGCCCAGGAAGGCAGTTTAAAATGAATGGGTATTTCATTTTTGGTTTTAACACCTTAGGTAGCCCAGGGAATAAAGGAGACTTAAAAAGGCTGCCCTGACATATGTTTTCCAGACATAGGCACAAGTCTTCAAAAGAAAAAAAATATTGCAGAGGTCTATTTATCAATAAAATATTTAATAAACTTATCTGTACAAAATATTAAAAAGGTTATTGAAGAGTATACAAGAATACTTATTTAACAAATATATACTGCTATATAATATATTCAAGAAAATATAGATTGCTGTTTACAGTTCATTTACATCCCATATGTACAATCTATTTAAACTTTAGATACATACAAACAATGCATTTACACCATCACGTACAGAGCTATCTTCTTTAGAGATATTTCACACACCCAGACCTGAAAAGCTGAACAAATACATGGTTAGTTCAGAGGCACACACAGGGATATGAGTATTGCTTCAAAAAATCATAACTAGTAGAGATACAGCTGTTGGAAACTTTTCCATTTTTCGATATTTTCCTTTCTAATCAAAGAAAAGAACATATAAATAAAACCACGACTGACCAGCAGAGAGGCTCGTTTTGTCAAAGGAACTCCAGATAGTGTTGACTTGACTTCAGGAACAGAGCACAGGGTGATGGGAGATGTAAGGACTGGCAAACCGGACCGACACGGCTCCTGCTGCATCCGAGACGGAGAGCACCGGGAGCAGAGCAGGTCTGTCCCGCATGGACAAGTGTCCAGTTCCTGGAGCAGCATCTCCACCAGCCTTTCCAGTGGGAGCTGCAGTGCAAGACCGAGTGGTGACTCCAGGTGGGCACAGCCCCGACCACTCCTCAGGCTGTGAGAGCTCAGTCTGCAAAGGCACTGCACAAACGTGGCTTCGACCGAAGCGTGCGGGAGCTCTGGGCATTCAGCACCCTCAGGAACTCAGACCCCCCCTTTAAACAATTACTCATGTGGGATGAACGCAACCAGGATGATAAACCCCCTCCCTGGACAAGGAGGGGATGAGCTGCCCCTACAAAATGCCCCATTCCCAGCTGATCACCCAGATACACACACACTCAACCCTGGCACCTTTGAGGATCGGAGTCTGACCCCTCCATGTGTGACCATCCCTTTTCCTGGCCTGTGGATGCTATTTCACACTCTGCTGCTGATGGCCGAGCTCCTGTGAACCCCTTGGTGCTTGCCAGTTCCTGGCTGCACACCCTGGGATGACCAGCTTAGGAGCAAAGCAGCCCTAAAGTTTGCCACTTGTCTTTTTCCTACTGCTCTTCTCCCTCTTCACCAAAGCAGGATGGAGAAAATGAATTAACTACCACTGGGAATGTTACCATTTCTCCAGAAAATGGGACCAAAGCCAAGGCCACAGCTCCTGAGGAGGCCGGGGTTGGCCCAGCCTCTGGGTCTCTTTCCTCTGATGATGGAGCCCAGGGTGGCATCAGCACAGGTTGACACCGTGGCAAAGAGGAGGAGAGGAGAGACCAAATTGCTCCCACCTTCCATGAGAAACACTCCCACCTTCCATCAGAAAAGCACCTGAGTGCGTGACCCATTGGGAGCAGGTTCCCTCTCCCTCTGACTCCAGCCCTGCCAGACCTGTCCCCTCTCCGTCCCCTGCTCGAGGGCACAGACATCACCACGTCCTCCTGCTGCTGAGGCTCAGCCTTCCCTTCCTGCCCCTCCCCCCTCACCAAACCCCAGAGAAAGTCTCTGCTCTCCCCATCCCAAAAACCCAAAGTGTGAGCACAAGGATCACAGCAGAAAAATGAGCTCACAAAACGTATGACTGAACTGTTCAGTGGTGATGACAGAAAAATGAAGAGCAAAACCTGCTGAAAAACCATTGAAAATGTATGGGATTTGGGTCCATCCATGGAATGGATGGGAATAGATCGATTTTAGTTTTAAGATTTTTCAATAACAGCTCCATGAAAATGCTCTGCTGCCCAAGATTCCTACCCTAGTCCATCCATTCAGCCAGACTTAAACACGACACATCCACCCACCCACCAGTGCTCCTTCCCACTAACACCTACATCAGCGTTCTCTCCAACATGGAAAATTCAGGTCTGTTTGGATACTGCTGCAAGCGAAAGGGAAAAGCAGCCATAGGGCTACTACTGTCTTGAGGTGCAAGGATACAAAATGTCCTTTGAGATGTAGGGCAGGTCAGTTGGGTGCACCAGCAGGAATTCCAAATTTTGGTCATCTCTGGAAGGCCCAGATCACTGGCTGATAGGACATAAGTGATTTTCAGAGACATCTTTGCACCTCTATGTACCTCACAACACATTGTACTAGGAGTAAGAGCTTTAAAGGACTGAATGCAACTGGTTTTACCTCGGAGCACATAAACCAGCTGATGACAAAACCGAAGGTGTCACACGCGCTAGCCTGGTGGAACATCTCACACTTTTATCAGACATCAATTCAAAGATAGGAAAGACAGAAGAACTCTACTGCACAAAGTCACAGGCTCCTGACTACCAGCAACACCACCCATGGAACAGGTACTCCCCAACTCCTCTCCTCGTGTTTTCATGGAGGACACACTCCCACAGTGAGGACACCACTACACACTGCTTCTGCTGCCCAGCAGGAATCTCCATTCAAACCCCACAGAGCCACAAAGGGATCCCTGATGCCGGGGAACCTGCTCTGATGCCAGTGAGACACACATGCTCCCTCCACCTGCTGGTCACGGAGACTCAAAAGAAGAACCACACCGCTCTCAAAGACCAGCACCTGGTTTTGCCCACACAGATTGTCCCACCCACTCACCTCCCCAGAGCGTGATGTGAGGAGAGAAAAATTCACACCACGACTCCAGCTGCTCCCAGGACAGGGGACACAGGAAGTGATTTGGTGGAACTGCCCAGCCAAGGTCCACATGATAGCCGCTTGATCTGACCATCTTTCAAACACAGTGGCACACAGCCCCATTTCAGGTGGCAACCTCTGCAATGCCCAGGCTCTCGTTGGCATTGCCCCACCAAGGATTTTTCTCCCTGGCACACAGCCCTGCTGCCCCAGCACATATAAAAGAGAAGGCACTTGGATTTCAGAACTCACTACACGTTCAGCAGGAAACCATGACAGTTCCCACCAGGTTTATTCCAACACAAATATGAGCTGGCTTGGCTTGGTATTGATGATGTATCTGCCACATTAACATAGGTCCTGTGGGGTTTGATGCGAGTAACTGTAAATGCTGCTATCAAGACAATCACGACAAGCAGAAGCTCACGGCAAAACTCCTGTGAAGTCTGGAGAGCAAAGCCATGGCATCCCATCACCATCCAAGGTGCTCTGCTCCTTTTGCCCAGCTGCAGCCCCCGGGACCCACAGCCCCAGGGGGCCCTAAGTGATGCCCCAGCCTCTGGTCTCTTCCCTGTGAGAGGCAGTGCTGCCAACAGCAGGGTGTGTGTCTGCTGTAACGTGGGGGCCAGCACAGGTGACTCTCCCTAAATACCACTTTAGGGTTTGTGGGATAAGGGCTTAAAACCGCAAAAGCAGCTGCTTGTTTTGCAAGGGGAGTGATGGATAAATCACTGCAGCTCTGCGCAGCGGGAGCTGTGTAACCACGGACTGGGTTAAAATCCACGGGGTGCAAACACAGGAGCCACTGGCACTCAGACTTGAGAAGGCTCCAGGCTTGGGGTCTGCTTCTAATCAGAATTGGTGCCTTTGCAGCCTTTTCCTTATGGATATGCCAAGGATCAGCCAACAGGCAAAGCGGACGTGGCTCCATCTGCCAGTGCTGACCAGAAGTGAGGCCACTGGGATCAGCGCAGCTGTGCCAGGGTGAGGCTGCATCAAGCCCTTTTCTGTATGAACACCCTTCTCTCTGCCAGAGGATACTAATTTCCCTTCTATCGTTGGATTTGAAGTATGATGTAAAAAAAAAAAAAAAAAAAAAAAAAAGCATAAAATCTGTGATTCTTGGGAAATATTTCTAGGCCCAGAAGCACTCCTGGTCACCAGGGTTACACTGGGCATAAAGCCATTTTGCTTCTGACTGTTCCTGCTATGGAGGGGGCTTCAGGACGTGGTGCAAGCACTGGCTTAAGCACAGACTAGTTTTACAGAGCTCAAGGAGCCCCACGGCAAGGCACACACCATTCCCTGTCCCAACTGGGCCTGCTTCCCCAAATCCCAACCCCAGGGCTTCCAAGTTAAATGGGATCGCTCTGCAAGCTTCCCTGCTCCTGCATGATTACATTCCCAAGTCAGAGGGGAGGGAGCCAGCTAAGCATAGGTGCATAGTCCTTTACAAAAGCTAAATATTTCTAGTTTCACTGTAATTATATCCTGCAGATAAAAATGGTGTTCAAGGTCAAACAAATCCTCCAGGCGAATATACACTGCATGGAAACTGTTTAGTTTTTTTTAAACTGGAAAGGTTGTATAAATACTGCAGATTGAAAACCTATAATTATCCATTAAAATCACTCTGAGTCTACTGAATTAATATTTGTCCATGTTCAACCTCTAGTCTCATATTTATAAAGTTTACATGTGCCCAAAAATCAGCTCAGGCAAGAGGCAATTGATCAGAAATACATTTTTCCTGAACTGTTTCTGTGGCATTAGAGGGTGATGCTCTGTGGAGGACAAGCTCCAGGAATGGGGGCTGGGCTGGGCTACCACCATCCTGCAGCCAGTGCCCCACTTACCTGGCTCCAAAGGCAGGATTTGCTGCTCCATGCCCCTACAGACACGTCCCCAACAGGGCAGGGCTGCAGCAACTCAGCTGAGAGAACCTCCCTGCTTGGGAAAGCCTTTCACACCCACCACTTCCATTTGGAATCATACACTGGAACGGAACGAGTCCTGCCATCACCCCTGCACCACCACCATTGAACTATCATCTCCTCAAGGGACACATCCACACGTTTTTTTGAACACTTCCAGGGACGGTGACTCCACCACTTCCCTGGGAAGTCTGTGCCAATGCTTTACAACTGTGAAACTAATTTTCCCGGTATCTAATCTAAACCTCTACACATTTGCAATGGCTCTGATGGTCATTGCCCAAGACTAATCACACTCTTTGGGTGCGATCTCCAAATCTGCCTGGGATGGAGAGGCAGCCCTTGCAGTTGTCATGCAGGGATCCATAAAGGGGGAAGTGGTGGCTTTTGCTCTGGAAATACTCCTCTGGGAGCAACGAGCAATGTGACAGCCAAGCCCTGTGGCTGATACACTTGTCCAGAGGGGAGCAGCAGCCACCCACTGAAAGCCTCAGCTCCGCACCCCTCCAGCCTTGCCCTGCTCATACCCCTCATGCCCCTGGAGCAGCCCCAGGCAGGAGCTGCCTCCCCTGACTCCTTAGGGAACCAGAAAAAAGGTCCAACTCCATTCTTTGCCCTCCTGTTGTCCTCCAGAGATTTTTTGCCCAGCAAACGATGAGGTGCTCTTGTAAAAGAGCAGCTGGCACAGAGATGTCACCATGGCGAGCACAAAGGGCCCCCTGCCACTGGGGTCCCCTCAGGAGGGCTGAAGTTTGCTCCCCCACCAAACATCCCTGTTCAGGGATCCCTGCAGCCAGGAGAGCCAGGCCTGGTTCCCACATGGGCGACACCATGGAGAGCATCACTGCCAGCAGCAGCCTCTGCCCTCTCCCAAATCCTGCTCATTTATCGTAGCAATCCAGGATACGAAACTGCAGTGACTGAGCCACAGCTTCTGTCCCCAGGACCAGCAAAGCCGTCGTGGGGGCCAGGACAAGAGCCCCAGAACAGGGGCTGGGGTGAAGCATTACAAGTCCCAAACTGTCACCCTGCTCTCCATCAGCCACCTCCAGACCTGAGGAGGGTGACATCTGTTTGTTCCTGCAACTGTGGCTGAACAAAAAGGACAAGAACTGGGAGTCACTGGCATTAACACCCCCTTGGACACGGTCCCACAGGACCAGGTCTCAGGACACCTTTTTGGCTGAGACTCACAAGAGCCACCAGCCAGCAGGGGCTGCCAGCAGCTATATATATCTTGCCTGGATTTGAACTGCCCACGAACCTTCACCACAAATATTTGGAGGAAGGGGAGGGGGTAAAAGAAACAAAAACATTTTTAAAATTGTCTCAGCAGTGAGAAAAACTATCAAACAACCAACGGCAATTGAAAAATTAGGTACTTTTAAGGCTTGGTAACTTTATAAATGATGTGGAATCTGTCAGCTCCAGCAGTGCTGTGCCAACCTCCTTCCCCGACCAGCTGTGCTAAAGCCAAAGGGTAAAGGAAAGCCACGAGCCCTTGTGCTGATCCCTCCTCACTCACTCAGGAACATCAGCCTCCCCAAATGCTGACAGGGAGAAAACCATGGCATGGATCTGATCCTCCCTCTCCCCCACTAACCTCCAACTCTGAGCATCCCCCTGGGGACGGGTACATCACTGATACAGATTTACATTCATGCTGAGGTAGGGAGATAGGTTTTCCTCGTGGATATGTGGATGTAAAGCCAGAGGAGCTCTGCAAGTGTCAAGGGGGTACATGAGACTTACAGGTACCACACTCACTCCCCTGAGCTGCCACGAGCCAGAGCCTCAGGATGCAGAGCAGGCACGGATGGAGGGAGGGTGCAGGTATTATCCCAATGGATCTGTCACTGTTATCAATGAGCAGTTTACTCCTGCTGATGCACTGTTTTCTTGGGGGGAAGGGGCTGTCAGACCTCGCCATGGCTTTTCTGACCTTTGAAATCATTTGGATCTCAGCAGAGCTCTTTGAGGTGATCCCCTCTCTGCCCTGGCCAGGCTCAGCCCTCCCTGCAGAACAGCCCTGCCATGGAGGACAACTGGTTTTATACAGGAAAAAACCCCTGTTTTCCAGCAGGGATTTATCTCCTCCAAAAGCAAACAACCATCGCTAATAAGCACTGATGTCTACACACCAACACCCTGACCACCAGAAAAAAACAAACCATCAAACACAAAATCCGTGCAAATACATCTCTGGTCTAAGCCAACCCAGCCACAAAGCCAAAGTTTGGTACCAAAAGCCACTAAGGTGCAGCAGAAATGGCTCCCAGCATCCAAAACACACCCTGGCATGGAGCAGGGCTTCTCTGATTTACAGGCATAGTTTATACACAGCTCCTGAGTTACTAAAACCCTGCAGCCCTTTCAGCACACATCAAAGCACCCCGCTTTATGTAGCAGTCTCTGTAGCACTCAGCCCTCAGCATGGGAAAGGTCCATCCCTGGTGGATCCAGGCTCCCTTAATGGAGCAGGGAGAGGCCAGTGCTCCAGGGAGGGATGCAGCTCACTGGGAAAACTATGCCAAAGGAAGATAGGGTGGAGCGTAGTGCTTTTATAGAGATCATTTGGAAAAAGAAGAACCCGAGTGAAATGGCTCTTCCCTAGGGAACTTGGGACCTTTGTTTCTCTCCAGACATGCTCAGGACGGCTGTGTGACTTGTGAGCCTGGTGCTGGGTTCCCAGTAGGCCTTGTAAATGGAGTTTTGTGCAGCAAAGGGAGGGGGCCCACCAACCTGCAGGACACTGACAACAGGGCCAGTACTTCAGACCACATGGAACACAGACATCTCCAGCTAACGCCTCCCAGGGCCATTAGCAACTTTTTGAGAGCAGAAGCTCTACTTGAGACCTGACTCTTTCAGGCTCCAGTTTTCCTTTTCTCCTGTCTCCACCAGCAGACTCACAAATCTCTTCCCACTGCAAACAGGCCTGGACCAAATGATTACAATCCCCTCCAGCCATGGGGTCTTCAGCCCCTGCCTTCCCCCAGGGATCCCTCATTTTTCCACCAGCAAACCCAGGGTGGTGATTTCAAGGCAGCCAGAAAAACTCCTGTGACTCAAAGTAAAGAGCATTCCTACCTCACTTCCATGCCACTCCCACAGCCGGAGGACGATGCTGACCCAATCCCTCTGCTGCAGCCACCACTCCACCTTCCCTCACCCCCTGGTCATCATTCCACCGAGACCATTTTGGCCAAGCGTTTTCCAAAACCTTTGGGAAAGAAGTTGTCAGCTCCACTTTGGCAAACCAAACGTATCAGGCAGAGCTCAGAGGCTGAGCGGGCATTCCCTTGGGGCTCTGCCAGGCTGCACACCCCCCTTTCCAGGGATGAGCAGGCAAGGCACGGAGATGGCGGCAGCCCCACAGTCTCGGAAGGGTACCCCCCATCCCTCTTGGGCTCATGGCCAGGGTGGCCCAGGGAAGGCAGGGGACACCTGCTCTGAGCTTGGCTTTTGGAAAGGCACACACCAAAATGTGTACGTATATATATATATATA